>CM074280.1:8708650-9158650 GCA_037194245.1 Opsariichthys bidens | reverse complement strand
ATTCACATCAAAGGCGTAGCTTGATGACGCCTTGATTTCGTGAAGTTATGGAAGGTGTTGTCTACAACTGGTTGGAAGAGAATCCGGATGGGACTTGGGCAGAAATCATGTTCATGGATGAGATTATTAATGTTACTAAAGCGGAACAGGACCGAGTGCTGTGCGAGCAGAAACAAGGCTGCTGGAGCGATTGCTAATGAGAGATCAGCGTGATGCACGTTTTGAGAGCAGGAACTTTTATATACCACTGCCACCGCTTCTACTTTTTCTGGTCAATCGTATGTGGGGTAAAGCAGCAATAGTATCTCCTAAGGCAGCGCTGATTTATCATATTGGATAAATTTGTTGAAAGTTGTTAAAGTACTACTATGAGACACTCTGCTGTAAGTTAGATTGATATTAGGCATGGTAAAACATGGTACTTGCTGTAAATCAAGAAAACGAGATTTAAACCAGACTTGCTGTGTTGAACTATATAACATGATTAGTTTTCTGTCAATGAATGTATGCATCTATCCAAACAGTTGCTCAGTGTTTCTACAAAATAAAACCGGAAACCTGGGGTAATGCAGGTAGGGCTGCTACAAGTATTCGATAAAATCGATTAATAATCATTTAGTCAGGTCTGCCCATCATGCACAGAAAACGTCTGCCAGTCTCGTCAAATTACTGAACTGAATAACTCATTTCTAGTCACAAAAATGTATATAAAAATAGTGGAGAAAGCAGAGTGAGCTGCTGCAGGAAATGTACTGGATCCAAGCTGCCCAAAACATGAGAACTCTTTATTTTAAGCTTCATGCTAATGCATCAGCATAATGGCTTGCCCTGTCAGGCGCTTTTACAGATGCACGTGGGTCCTCAGCACAAAATGCTCATTTTACGGCTATATCCTTATCTGTAAATGTTATAAATTCACACAAACATTTCCATTTTGCATGAATGTTTGTTCTGACAGTCTGCATTAAACTTCAAACTTTACTGAAATTGTGCCGGCGTGTGCATCTGCATGACCCTGCTGGAAAAAAAACAGCATATGCTGGTTAGATTTGTTTTGAAGCATGGAAGCTGGTTTGAGCAACTAGTTCCAGATCCGGACCAGCTTCCATGTTTCAAAACAAATCTAACCAGCATATGCTGTTTTTTTGTTTGTGTTTTTCCAACAGAACGAGGTTGTGAGGGTTATTCAGTGAAAAAAACATTACATTTTGCTGAAATGTCTTTTAAATTTAGATTTAAAAGTCAACATGTTATTGAAGTATTTAATGAGAGTAGTAACTGTACAGGGATAACATGTTATTGAATAGAAATGTAAGACGTTACTTAGCCTATTTGTTGGATAAAGTAATGACATTAAGAAACATTTATCTTGCCTGTTGGTTAACACTGAGTTTGGTTTTTCTTTTAGTATCTTTATTACTACCTTAATTTTTAATGCAGAGTATATTATTTACACCATATTCAAAATACAGTGCTTAACAAATTTATTAGACCTCCGCCACTCAATGTAAGGATTGTGTCACAGCTGTCCTAAACTATCAGTATTAGTGATTACCAAAATCATTTTTCATGTTTCTGTAATGGTTAATCCACCAGCATGTCTAAAGTCTTTAGTCACAGCAGTATTTCTAATGCTACAATATAATTATTGTTGTCATCCATGAATTTTCTCTTTTACCGTTTTACAAGAAAGTCAGGGAATAAAAGTAAAGCACTTTATCGTTCTTTTTTTAAATATTATGTCTGAATAAAGACTATTTAGTTGTTTCAGTTTATTTCCTATTAAATGGCAATAACATTTTTACTTTTAAATAAGTTTTTGGTAGATTCCTAAAATTTGTGTCCTCTCTTTATTATGACAGGTAGTCTAAAAAATTAAGAACTGTATGTTTTCATAGCATTCAGTTGGCACATTTGTTTGAAGAACATTGGGCAGGATGTGCGTGTTTTAAAAAAAAAAAAAAAAAAAATTGTTTGTGTGTGTGTATATGTAATAATAAACATTCTTTTTAAAATATTATTTAAATATTCTTGGAAACATTTGGGATAATGTACACAAGTCAACAAAATATATAACATTGTTCCATTGGATTTTGGATATTTTAATCCAAAAATCTTACATATTGTCCTTTATTCCACCGTTGTTTTTCATTAAATAGTACTGAATTATTTCTGAAATTACATAATCGTCACAGTTTTTGTAGTCAGCATTACATTAAATTTTACCTTATGTATTTTGTGAATGCATGTTGTAGATCTTATTGTTAAAGTCCCCCTGTATTCAATTTTTATTCTTTAAAACTAATCTTTGCTTACCAAAATTACATTTATTTAAACAAAAAAAATTCTTCATGCCTTGCAACAGTTTGAATGTTACTCTACACCCTTACCTCATTTAATAAACGTGGATCAATGAATATGCAAATGAGCCCAGCCTCCTCTTGCTCACATGAGCTCAGAGATCCGCTCGGTCAATTTACTGAGGTAAACGCTGCATAATGGTACCGCTCGTTACAACATCGGACACATAACTGTAATTAATATGTTTAGCCTTTTGGTTGACTGTTACCAAACAGAGACTGCCTTTTTTTCACTGCAGTTTTAAGGAGAAAATACTCAGCAATGGTATTGACTTATGAAGTTGCTAATGGTTTGTCTATAAGCATATTAAAAATGCCATATAGACATATAAAGAACATTAAAACTTGATTTTCATTACAGGGGATCACTTAGGCAGGACTTATCCAATCATTTAATCTGCTTAAATTAATTAATTAATTAAATTTTTTAAATTACTGTGCATATTTTTTTGTCTCTTCAGAATCGTGGGAGAATCATGCCTCCTATCCAATAATTTGCAGTAAGCTTTGTTACTTCTAATGTGAAACAAAGGGTGTACTCCCACTAGGGACGGTTGCCTTGAACCGAGCCCGAGCGGGATTGTCCCCCTTCCCCACTCCCTTGCTGGCCTGCATATATGATGCAACTTTTTGTATGGAAGAAAACTGGAAGAAATGCACTTTCGCCAAGATAATGGTCTAATATAATAATAATAATAATAATAATAATAATTATTATAATAATAATAGATTTACCATTTATCCTGAGCAGTGATTTTCACTTGATTATGCTGCACGTATCAGAAGATTATTATGAAGGCAGGATGTTAATGAAGGGATTTGCAGCTTTACTCGCAAACTACAATTCCAGTTCATCAATAAGGTGAGAATCAGACCTGTTATAAACCCAAAGACACTCGAATGAATTGCATTGATTGAAAGTGTACTATCCAAGTAGTAATAAAGATGTTTGCCTTCATAATGATGACTGTAGCATCATTAGTGTGTCCCATGCTCTGGCACGGTTAGCGCTCACATTGCATGTGTGCCGCACTCCAGCCCAGCTGAACCGTGCACTGGTCCACCTCTTACAAGCAGGCCAGGGATGGTTAAATTAACCGTGGCAGGGGACGGTACGGAGCAATCACACTAGTCAGACAGACCAGGCTTTGGGGGTCAAATGCGCTCGGGCATAGTTCAGAGAGCCCAAATAAAAATATCCATATTTAACAACTTAAGCTGTAAAATATCAAGCATCTGCCAGACTTCCTTCAGTATTCAAGTTATGTAGAAAGCGTTAACTGGCTTCACGTCAGCTACACTTTTTCCGTTTGTTGAATAGGGAAGGCGTACGATGTAGCGTAATCTTTTTGAACTGCATTGAATACAGAGGGTGGTCTGGTGGAGGATAGATATTTTACTTCATAACTTGTTAAATATGCATTTTTTAATTTTTTTATTTTATACAAACGCATTGCTTCGCTTCAGAACGCCTTTATTAACCCTCCAAAGCCATGTGGAGTACACATTTATGATGGATGGATGTGGATGGAGGCCCTTTCTTCAGGGGTCATTCCATGACAAATCAGCCGGAGGTTCCCAGCTCAAATTTTTGATTTTGTTATTATTTTTTTTAGTGATGTGAAAATATTAAATGTCACAGATGTACTGAGTAAACCACTATTTTGTGGAGGGGGTTCAAAGTGACAAGTTTCACATGAGATTTGGAGCCAATTTACAGGGGTTTAAAAATGACTTTAGAAAGATGACGGCATCATTATTTTATTTTTACTCAGAGATTGGTTGGTCTTTTAGAAAAATGTATTGACTTTAGCCATCTTAGTTTCATTATATGCCAACAGTGACCGTTCAAAAATGGTAAAAGCACTTGTATTTTATGCCTCAAGTTTGCATGTCTGTAACTCAAGAAGTATTAAAGATATCTTAATATCCTTTTAGATTCTGGTTCTTAGTCTTCCCTTTTGAAATCTTCATTTTCAAGGCCCTCGATGGTTCAACCCCAGAGATATGGAGATATCGATGTGGTTCCATCAGTAAATTGGTAAAATGTACACATTTTCATTGGTTAAAAACCAATTTTTTTCAGACTAACACAATCGGAGATATATTAAAAAAAATCCCAGCTCTACCAAGATTATAACAAATAATTCATATGCTCCAGAAGGTTAATAAAGGCCTTCTTAAATGAAGCGATGTTTTTGTAAGTAAAATATGTATTTTTAAAACTTTATGAAGTATGACCATGCACATACTGTGCAAGTCAACTTGCGCCAAAAGAATAACCCCTAACGTGATGGACGATGCAGGATTTAGGAGTATCGTAATCTTATTCGCCTCTTGCAGTTTAAACGAATATGGCTGGGCAATAAACTCAACTCTTATATCGAAAATCCACCTACATTTCCTTTTAAACTTCTCGTTTTAGACTTCTAATTTGTGTTTTGATTTGCTCTATCCTGTGGGGTTCCACGTTCGTCATTGCATCATGTGTCAGGTCAGGGGTAACTCTTCTGCCACAAATCGAAGCGTATGGCCGGAAGTCTGTCGGAAGCGTAGTTATATTTTCATTAAAGTTTTCAATGTGAATGTTTTTCTTAAAAAAACAAAAAAAAAAAAACATTGCTTCGCCTCCTCATCAATAAAATGTTTTGAAAAGAGTGACTCATCCAGTCCAAATATTGTGCTTTATTTATTTATTTTTGGACTTGATCGGTAGAAGTTCAGAAGTGTATAAACATGGTGTATCAGTGTTTGTGCTTGCTGTGTCTGTCTGAAAGCTTTGCTGTGTCCGAGTCTCTAGTGCCCACTGAGCCTCTCTGAAAGCTTTGCTGTGTTAAGCTCGGGCCCCCAATGTAGTGGGAAACTGACAGTGAGGATTGAAGGTTATCCTAGGATGAATAAATGGCTGGGGATTACAGGCAATGGGAATTTGTTGTAGTTGAAAGCCCTCAGGCTTATATACAGCTCAAAATACTGGACCCCGGAACCCTGTCATCCGTACATGGCAGAGCAGACATTACTTCAGTAAAATGAGTTTCTACTGAACCATTTAATTAACATGTAGTTGTTGTCCAGTTCTCTCTTTATTCCTCAAAGAGAATTAATTTGAGCTTTGATGTTGAAGTATTGATTATATGACAGATGGTGTAAATTAAGTCAAGGTTTTAGCTTATTCATGTGGAAAAGAAAATGTCCTAAGCAGCTTCATGTTCAATCACGTGAAGTGCACACGATATCTGATGATTGTGAGCCTCTGTTGGATAAGAAAAGTGCGTCAAAGAATATTAAACCTGATGGTCAACACATTATAAATTATTTAAGTGTTTTCCTTCTGCACAGATTCAAGGTGCTTTGAAAACGGTGTTCCGAACGTTTGTGCAATTAGTGCCTCATTTGATCTGATTTCATTAATTCAGGAAGGCTTATTAAGGGAGAGTTTTAGACCATTTATGTCTTTCAGAGTTTTTGATAACATGAATGCCCTTATTTTGTACTTGAAGTGATTAAGATGATCCACTGCATGAATTTAGTGTACTGCTTAATAAGTGTGCACTTCAGTGCAGCTTAGTTTTAGCATTTGTATTGGCAGGTCTGGGTCAGAATATTTGGCTCTGTGCTGGCTGGACGCTAAAAACTGCTGCTCTCAAACCAGGCAGGAACTGCAGTCACCAGAGGCTGGGGGTGGAGGGGCAGGATAATGTTTTCACCAAGTTAAGTTTTCAAAACAACAGTCTTTCAAGACTGACACAAAACAAAACTGCACGAAACTAGATTGCTCCCATTAGTATGAACAAACCTGTCTCCACAGGAACCAGCCAGTGTGGTGAACATTCAGTTAATGGACACCCCATTCCTATGTAGTGTTGCACAGCAGCTCCAGGCTTTGTTATATCTTCTGATCACCAATCGGCTTATGATTGGATAAAGGTCAAATTACTTGGAACATATTTGAACACAACTCCAACAAAGATGTGTGTTTGTTGCCAAGTTATGTTGTATTGCACTCTTATGTTATTCTCCTCCTCAGCTGTTGACATCTTTGTCAATGAATGGTAAACTTATGAATTGAGTCTTTTATTTCAGCAAGTTTGTGTATTCATTTGCTCAATTGAAAATGGTATAAGCCATTTGATGCAAATGTTTAATGCTACTTGATCATTGATCCTGAAACGCAGGGCTTATCAGCACATTTTTTTTTGTTTGTATGCAGGCTTTTTGTTGCCCTTCCTCATTCCTTTTTTGCTGAAGTCATCCAGAGGATGGTTGGAAAAGGAGTAACAGAAGAATGAGCTGATATGTGTACCAGATGTTACGCAGTTGTATGATTGTCGTAAGCAGCATAACATCTGGCACGTTTTCTTATTGCCTCGTATTTTAATGAATTTTCGCTCCTCCCTTCCACTCTATTGGAAATCGAATCTACTTTGTCTCACTCTCGCTCTCTTGGGGTGGATCTGAAAGGACATGAGACATTTTTTGCCTCACCCTTTCTGAGATCACCTTACACAACCTAAGCAGACAATTCCCTGCTCAAAGGAAAAGAGACTTTTGATTCAAGATTATATGCGTATGAATCTTATAAGGAGAGGGACACATGACTATATTAGATGGTTTGTTTATTAAATAGGGTCAAGCCATTTTGCAAGTTTGAGCTAATCAATTCCATCAGCATATAAGTGATAAATAATTAGGTGACAATGTTTTGTTTTGTTTTTTTAATTCTCCATTTTTTTTTTTGTCACTCAGAACTGTTTCTTATGAGGGCTGAGTTATGCTTGCTAGGCAGTAAAGCAGCTGTTATTCAGATGAGCCATTCTCCCCATGCTTGCCCGCACTTGTCTTGTACCCTTCAGTATGCGTGTTAAAAACGAACAAACAACATGCTTCCATGACTTTGATGTAGTATTTTGACCTTTGTGAGGCAGGACTCTTTTTGACTTTCTTTATCTCCCCAGAGTCGGCTTAGATTGTGGTATGTATCTATAGACAAGATGCTATAGAGAATACTTAACCTACTAAATACTTCCTTCTGTTTTTCTCCTGGCTCTTTTCCAAAGACACAATAGAATGCCTTGAGTATCCATGTCATATGACATCATTTTGAGACTTTGAAAGTATTCCTGGTATTTGGTCTTTCACATTCTATTTCACTTGGCTCCTAACTTTCATTTTTCATCATTTAGCAGACGATTTTATCCAAAGCAATTAGGAGTTAGGGTCAAGGGCACTTTAGTCACGGTATCAAGGGTGGAGAGAGCTGTTTATTCCTGCCGGCGTGGGAATCGAACGGCAACCTTCAGATTACAAGCCACTGACCACTACATTTACATTTAGTCATTTAGCAGACGCTTTTATCCAAAGCGACTTACAAGTGAGGAAAACAAACAAGCGATTCTTCATGAATTGGCAAATAACACAGGAAGTGCTCACAATACAAGTTTCATACATTGCTCAGTACCATAAGCTAGAGTAGGAAGGGAAAAGGGAAGGAAAGGTTTTTTTTTTTTTTTTTTTTTTTTTTTTTTATACGAGGGGATCAAGTGTTCACGGAAGAGGTGAGTTTTCAGCTGTCTCTTGAATATTGCCAGGGATTCTGCGCTCCTGATGAAAGTAGGGAGATCATTCCACCAGCAGGGAGCAGTGAAGGAGAATGTTCTGGAGAGTGATTTTGTGCCTCTCTGTGATGGTACCACAAGCCTACACTCCTTTAGTGATCGCAGGCTTCTGGTGGGGACATAGCGTTGTAGCAGTGTGTGGAGGTAGGAAGGTGCAGAGCCTGTGGTGGATCTGTAAGCAAGCATCAGCGCCTTGAACTTGATGCGAGCAGCGAGGGGTAGCCAGTGCAGAGAGATGAAGAGGGGCGTGACGTGGGCTCTCTTAGGCTCGTTGAAGACAAGACGAGCAGCAGCGTTCTGGATCATTTGAAGAGGTTTGATTGCACTTGACGGCAGACCAGCCAGAAGAGCATTGCAGTAATCAAGCCTTGAAATGACCAGGGCCTGGACAAGCAGTTGTGTTGCGTGCTCAGTCAGGAAGGGACGGATTTTCCTGATGTTGCGAAGTGCAAATCTGCATGACCGCGCTGTCTTTGAGATGTGGTCTCTGAAGGTCAGTTGGTCATCAAAGATAACTCCAAGATTTCTGGCCGACTTAGATGGGGTGATGGTGGTTGTACCAAGCTGTATGTTGATGTCGTGTTGTAGAGTAGGAGTGGCAGGGAAGACTAAAAGCTCAGTCTTTGCCAGGTTGAGCTGCAGGTGGTGTTCTTCCATCCAGGTGGAGATATCCGCCAGACAGCTTGAGATCCGTGCAGCTACTGTGGAATCATCTGGTTGGAAGGACAGGTAGAGTTGTGTGTCATCAGCATAGCAGTGGTAGGAGAAACCATGAGCCTGTATGATGGGACCCAGTGATGTAGTATAAATGGAGAATAGGAGGGGACCAAGAACTGAACCCTGAGGGACCCCAGTGATCAGTTGATGAGGTTTGGATACCTCCCCTCCCCAGGCAACTCTGAAAGACCTACCTGTGAGATAGGACTCAAACCACTGAAGTGCAGAACCTGAGATACCCAGTGACGAGAGGGTGGACAGAAGAATTTGATGGTTTACGGTGTCGAAGGCAGCAGATAGACTAGGCAGCAGACAGACCACTAGGCCACGACTACCCTCTACTTCAACAAAGGATCAGAAATTGTCATGAATTGTCACAAATTCTCAAGAAAACAAAATGAGAATGGATAAATTTCAGGGAAAGATCCATGCGGAAGAAAGCATAAGCATTATGCTTTACAAATACAGTAACAAATGTATTGCTCACAGTTAGTTAATATATTAACTAATATTAACAAATGAACCTTATTGAAGTGTTAGCACAAATTCAACGCAAATAAGATGCTTGAACTCGCATGTAAGATCCAGACAGGTGAAACAGAATATTTTTGTAAGTTGGATTCATAAAGACTTGACTTGTTTCTGAAAGAATGATTCAGTGATCGATACATTTTTAACAGTAATTTGTTGCCACCTAGTGGCGTAACAGTGCAATCGATTACAGTCATTATTTGAAGCACCACTTTCAAAATGTGATTTTGATCAGCAATGTAGACATCAGCATTTATATCTGAATATTAAACTTTTGTATACCTCTGTGATAATTGGAATATTTGTAACAAATAATGATACTGTGTGTTTGAAAAGATTGTTTGTGAAGCTGTTTATACTTGACAACTGCTCTCTCTAGCTCAGCAGCAATGGAAACGCAGATTTAAATGTCATGATTTTATTTCAAGAATTATACAATTTCATTTAGTTCTAATTCTAATTTAATTTCAGAATTAGATCATGTGGATAAAAAAATCGAGAACCTATATTGTTTTCAATATCAATCGTGCAGCTTTGTGCCTCTCCCCTTTTCTCTCTTGGGGCTTTCCCGCTGAATAGTTCTAGCAACTCATTTATAATACTAGGATAGTTCCCTGAGAACTAATTTCTCCCTGGCCATGTTCCTGGTAGCATTTGTGTCAGCAATATGAACTCTGAAGCAGCCGTCAGTCTGTAATTGCGGCATTTACAAACTATAAAAACTGGTGGATGGAGGACGTCTTGATCGGAGCGGTGTTTGGTGTGTGCCGTGGGTTTTGTGATAGATGGTAGAAAGTAAGTAAATTATTTGCATGACTGAAAGAGCAAAAATTGGGGCTTAGAGATAATCTCCGATGACAACTTTCAGTATTACATATCGGGGTGGAGAAAATAACTCAACCCTGCAGACAACAGGTAAATGCCGTTCTTGCCGTTTTCCATGTTCTTGAAGTAAATGTGCAAATGGATTTTTAAAAATGCCGGGTGCTGGTCTTTGACGTGTTTGACCAATCAATGTACACTTACGCCACTAATAGTTATTATATAGTGCTGGTTTAGACTCTACTCTGAAGTAGGAGCTAATTTAATTCCCCTTAAAGGAGTTCCTACAACCAAAATCGTTCCTAGTTCGTGTGGTGTGGACACGCCAAAATCTGGGTACTTCAGCCAATAGTTCTAGGAACTCTGAAAAGGTTCCTCCGGCACGGAAGCCTTTATTGATATCTGATGTGTGTACAGTGGGGCAAAAAAGTATTTAGTCAGCCACCAATTGTGCAAGTTCTCCTACTTAAAAAGATGAGAAAAGCCTGTAATTTTCAACCATGTGAGACAGAATGAGAAGAGAAATCCAGAAAATCACATTGTCTAATTTTTAAAGAATTTATTTGCAAATTATGGTGGAAAATAAGTATTTGGTCACCTACAAAAAAGATTTCTGGCTCTCACAGACCTGAAACTACATCTTTAAGAGGCTCTGTCCTCCGTTCGTTACCTGTATTAACTGCACCTGTTTGAACTCGTTATCAGTATAAAAAACACCTGTCCACAAACTCAAACTGTCAGACTCCAAACTCCACCATGGCCAAGACCAAAGAGCTGTCAAAGGACACCAGAAGCAAAATTGTAGACTTGCACCAGGCTGGGAAGACTGAATCTGCACTAGGTAAGCAGCTTGGTGGGAAGAAATCAACTGTGGGAGCAATTATTAGAAAATGGAAGACACATAAGACCACTGATAATCTCCCTCGATCTGGGGCTCCACGCAAGATCTCACCCCGTGGGGTGAATGATCACAAGAACGGTGAAGAAAAGTCTCAGAACCACATGGGGGGACCCAGTGAATGACCTGGAGAGAGCTGGGACCGAAGCAACAAAGGCTACACATCAGTAACACACTGAGCCGCCAGGGACTCAAATCCTGCAGTGCCAGATGTGTCCCCCTGCTTAAGCCAGCACATGTCCGGGCCCGTCTGAAGTTTGCTAGAGAGCATTTGGATGATACACGAGGAGAATGTCATATGGTCAGATGAAACCAAAATAGAACTTTATGGTAAAAACTCAACTTGTCGTGTTTGGAGGAGAAAGAATGCTGAGTTGCATCCAAAGAACACCATACCTACTGTGAAGCATGGTGGTGGAAACATCATGGTTTGGGGCTGTTTTTCTGCAAAGGGACCAGGGCGACTGATCCGTGTAACGGAAAGAATGAATGGGGCCATGTATTGTGAGATTTTGGGTAAAAACCTCCTTCCATCAGCAAGGGCATTGAAGATGAAACATGGTTGGGTCTTTCAGCATGACAATGATCCTAAACACACCGCCCGGGCAACGAAGGAGTGGCTTCGTAAGAAGCATTTCAAGGTTTCATCTGGTCTCCAGAGCTCAACCCCATAGAAAATCTTTGGAGGGAGTTAAATCTGTGTTGCCCAGCGACAGCCCCAAAACATCACTGCTCTAGAGGAGATCTGCATGGAGGAATGGACCAAACTGCCAGCAACAGTGTGTAAAAACCTTGTGGATACTTACAGAAAATGTTTGACCTCTGTCATTGCCTAACAAAGGGTATATAACAAACTATTGAGATTAACTTTTGTTATTGACCGAATACTTATTTTCCACCAAAAATCTATTTAATATTTTTGCAAATAAATTCTTTAAAAATCAGAGAATGTGATTTTTCTGGATTTTTTTTTTAATCATTCTGTCTGTCATAGTTGAATTGTACCTATGATGAAAATTACAGGCCTCTCTCATCTTTTTAAGTGGGAGAACTTGCACAATTGGTGGCTGACTCAATACTTTTTTGTCCCACTGTACACCCCTTTTCCACCAGCATGAACCGGGTGCTAGTTCAGAGCTAGTGCTATTGCCAGTCTGAGTTGGTTCGACTGATGATCCTTCTTGGAACCGCTTGCCTTTCCATGGGCTAGAAAGCTAGCCTAGGTCTTACTGCATTATATACATCTCTTTCACAGCAATGCTACGGCATCGCCAAATACAAACGCACAAAGCTTGTTTGAGATGCATCGGATGTTCACAAGGAGTCGTATGCTCTACAAACGCTCCTGCCGACCCGAGCAACTCTGTTGCACGTCACCAATTGGTCTGCGCAACTCTTTGCGAACCTATATTGGCATCCGAACACAGCAAATCCAATGCATTCATGCAGCTTGCTGTAATTTGTATAGACTGAGATTACAATCGAGCTGCTTTTAGCTCGATTAGCTGCTATTTCAAAAATGGCGGTCCCAAGTTTCTTGTTGGTCACGGTAATTTAAAAAAAATCATGTTGTAATCTTTAATCAAAGTAACTTCCTCTCCGACTTACAGCAACATCTCTTTTCTTCTCATCTCGTCTCAATCTGTCACTCACATGATATTGCAGCAATACCAGTCCATAAAAATCCAACGATCCAATCAATTCCAGATGAACTAAATCAAGTCCCGCCCTACAACTTTTTCTTTTTTTCTTTCTTGTTGGAGAACCTGTTTTTCACGGAAATGCATCACGGTTGGGAGGTAATGATTATTGCAAGTTCCATTTCATGCTGACTTTAACATAGCCTTTGTAGCACTTCCTGTTGTGTTGAGAGAAGCGTTCATAGAATCTGGGAGTAGTACTTTTACTCTGATTTTATTGATCCTGAAAAATATTTGACCTCCTTTATGAAACATTTGAGGCTTTGGCAGAGATGATCTGTTGGTTACAGGTTTATACATGCTGCTTTGGAAAGAGACACTATGAAATTGGGTCTCCAAACAAATGCTCTGTGTGACAGCTTGTGATTTTGTGTGGCTCTGGTTCTGCTTACTTCAGCGAAGTCACACAACTTTGTGCTGAACCACAGCAACAGTGAATTTGACTGCAGCTGCGTTAGTTCACAATAATCAGCAGTAAAGAAACCTGACAAAAGGTATTTCTCAGTTCCCCTAAATGATTTAAAATCTTACAGGAGCATAGAAGCAGACTATACTTTTGTCAGTCACATTGGATGGTTATATTATATGAAATCAGCAATAGACAAGCTTGCCTAATGCATCATGGATTTCAGGTTTCAAACAATAGTTTGAAATGTAAAGCATCAGGACTGCCTTCTAGAGGAGAGATGTGGCATTAGCTTTAACACATTGCCCTCACATAGACGTTGAGTTTGACTTGAGTTTCTATTTGGCTCCACCATTAAATATCTGTTGTTAAACGAACTGTCCCGGTCATCATTTACTTGCCATCATGTTGTTCCAAATCTGTGTGACTTTCTTTGCTTTTTTTAGGGCACGAAAGAAGATATTTGGAAGAATGTCTTTGTGTTTTTTGTCCATAAACAAATTTTTTTTTTTTTAACAAAAACATGTTTTCAAAATATATTTTATGCTTCACAGAAGAAAGTCATACAGGTTTGGAATAACATTGAGGGTAAGCAACTTTTGGGTGAAAAACACCTTTAATATTTAACTACCATCTCAGAGCTACTATTTAGAGCTTACAATTTAGTGTGTGTGTGTATTCCCTACGTTATGGGGACCAAATGTCCCCACAGGTATAGTAATACTAGTAAATTTTGATCTTGTGGGGACATTTTCTTTGGTCCCCATGAGGAAACAAGCTTATAAATCATACAAACTTATCTTTTTTGGAAAATCTAAAATAGCAGAACCTTTTTTGTGATGGGTAGGGGTAGTGTAGGGGGACAGAATATACAGTTTGAACTGTATAAAAACCCCATAAAAAATGAAAACGCAACGTGTGTGTGTGTGTGTGTGTGGTATGTAAGGAGGACGAGTGGGAAGGACTTTCTAAAGGGTGTAGTGAGACGAGTCCTAACCTGCCATTCTCAACATTGGTTGCCGAGCGTGACGGTTGCTAGGCTTTAGCTGGCACCGTCCTTTCTCTGTCTTTCACATTAACATTCAGACTCGCAAACAAACACAGACCCACACTAATCTTTTTTAGTATCTGTGCTTCTGTTCACCTACACAGACCAACTCTTCTTATTCTGATCATAGTGTTTGTGTGCCTTGTTGTTTTATGTTGTTTCAGGTGTTTCCCTCAGGCAAATATAATATTGGGCCCGATGAACATTTCTTCTCTTGTTTGTCGAGTAGGATTTTGAGACATAGATGAGATAACCAAAGTCAGGCAAATATTGTTTTAATGAAATATGTGGGCCATTACATTTTTGTAATGTTGTAAGCAATATTTGCATTCATTTCTGTCAAAGAACCATTGACATATTTATGTAAGTTTGGGTGGGACATATTGAAGAGATCATCAGGGGATTGACAATAGCTCAAGTTACTTCAAAGGCATGATACTTGTTAGTCAAGTTCTCATTCCAATCGGATTCAGAGCTAAATAGAAAGTATAGAATAAAAGCTGCAATTCCAGTTTTGATTTCTGAAACTAATGACTGTAATCATTAGTTATCCAAGTCAGTTGTTGTTCTTATCGAAAGTTGTATGTGCATGTCATTTGTGCTGGGTTTAATGTATGAATGGAAGGACTTACAGGAACAGCCGTCCATCTCAGTGGTTTAGTCAGTCCATTAGGGGGCTCCAGTGTTATTGCAGGTGAAAGAATTGAAATGTGTGCGAGAAAGTGCTGTCACGCTGTGGTATTTTCTGCCACAGACCAGAATCCACAGAAATGGGAGCAGGCGAGGTCACTGTAAAGTAATGCCAAAAATCCAAAGTATTCCCCACCATGACTGTTATTATTAAAGGGACCATTTCCTTTTCACTTTTTTGGCATCTGAGAAATTTCTTTCATTTTCACTTCTTGTCTGAAGTTATACAAATTTAATCAAACTTCTCAACTGTCTCTCTTATCTAGCAGTTTTCAGGATCACAAGTACAAATAAATCTGTAGAAATATCAGAGCACCACAAGCTCACTTTTTTGGACGTCTTTTTTATGGTTTAGTTTGCACAGCTAAGAGAGGCTCACTCCAAAGCTCCATAAAACTTGAACTTTTAAATAAATGAGAGTGCGGAGGCTGTTTATTTTGGCCCCTTGGCATGAGAAGGGACTGTATTTAATTTAGTTTGAAATAACAATTGAAAGAGGGGTGACTGTGAGAGATTTATAGTGGGAGACTGGGAGTTTTTTAGTCTGGAATTTATCCTCATTCATCAGAGTTGATAGGACATTGCTCTGGTGGAAAAAGATGCCTCTGCTTTGATAGAGACGTTGGACGGACTGGCGCCGGCCAACAGAGGATGAACTTAGAAGTCATGACTCCTCATGTCGTCCGCTTAGATATGCTGTGCCACCCACAGTCTCTATCTGTCCCTCCTGATGGAATGATGAATAAGGCATCTGATCTGACTGCACTCAGCCTGGTTGAAAGTTTATCTTGTGCATTTCACTCGTTCTAAGTGACTGACCCACTGCATGTGAGTCATACACTATCATTCAAAAGTTAGATTTTTTTTTTTTCTTTTTTATTAAAGAAAAATGAATGAATACTTCTATTCTTCAAGGACACATTAAAGGAGTCAGGAACTGCATTTTTAAAATGATTTTACTATGTTTCCTGTCGTGCACCTGTAATGTAATATGATTTTTACATAAAAACATGTCATCAAGTCAAGTCAAGTCATCTTTATTTATATAGCGCTTTTTACAATGCAGATTGTGGCAAAGCAGCTTTACATTAATAAGAAAATGGTGTCATTGTGCAGCTTATTCTATATATTATTGATTCATTCCGTTGCAAATATCAATAGTTATTAGTCTAGTTAATTTAGGTATATCAGCACTGCAGAAAACAGTGACGTAATCGTCCGGTTCAGCTCAGTTCGCATACAACGGCGCCAATGCAGGCATATCAAAAACACTGCTGAATATCAAGCAAGTGTCCCCAATGTCATATGTCTTTAATAAAAAAAAGTGTCTGCTAAATGACTAAATGTAAATAATATCAGAAATAAAATTTGAATGCTCGGTTGGAAGGGGCGTGTCTACTGTGAGACTTTAATGTAAACGCCCACTGATGTGATTGGCTAACATCTTTACATATGAAATAAGTATTACATGGGGAACTCTCAATCTTCTACTATGTTTTTACTATTACAGCTGTCGAGATTTAATTAATTGTGAAAAGTGTTGATTATAACATTATATTTAGATCTGCAACCATTTATTTGACGGGAGAAGTGATGAGCACTATAGCCAATGACAGACAAGTCTGTTTGGCACATGAATGCAGTGATCTCCTCGTCACTTGATTTCTGCACTCTCACAAATACTTTCTTCACAACTAACAGTGCAAACATGATGTAAATAAGAGTTTCACTATGCAGCTGTGTTGAGGGCATCATTGATTATAGTGGGAGTCCAGTCACTGATAAACTTGCGCTGTGTGATTGACAGCTCCAGTGATTATAAAGGGAAGGTTCTTTGATTGCTTTCTGTAAATAATTTAATCATAATTAAAATAAGTTTTTCATGTTACGAAGAGAAACAATGTAATGTTGACACATGAACCGAAATAAATGATTTTGAGACCAAATGTCCGACTGTACGTGAATCATTACATATCAGAAATCACTGGTCACAGATCAGGAATTAGAATTAACATGTTTTCTTGCATGTTGTGGCATTACTGTCAGGTCCATATCTTGCCTGTTTGTAAGATATGGACATGCAAGCTATAAAGTCTTTTTGCAAAGTCTGCACTGAAATTGGCAAACCAATTTCCCAAAGAATCCACAGTGAAATGTACTAAACAAACAAATAATGCTCTTCTTAGACATTCACATACAAAAAACAAAAAAACACTTTCATAATGTTAGGTGATCCCGAATCTGTCTTCTCTCTGTAACGTGCCAGTGGGCGAGGCCAAAGATGCCATGACAGGGGTCCCCAAACTTTTTTCAGCGAGGTTCACATAATTTTTCCTTTATTTAATGGGGGGCCGGTCTGGTTTATAACAGAAAATGACATAGGCCGGTGTGACTACTAGTATTTTTGTGGAGATTTTATTATGATTTTAATTGCATTTATTATGCTTGTTATGCACCTTACAGACAAATGATCATTACTTTTGAAGAGATATATAGCCTATTAAAAGAGCATTATTACTTATTATCAAAATGAATTTTTTCATATTCAGTGCAATTCAAAATCAAAACATTTACTTACTTATGCATATTAATTAGTGTGAACTGTGGGCTTGCTTCTGGCTGGTGAGAAGTCCAATGTCAGGTTCCATTCCTGTCACAGCCAGTCTCAAAGACTGATCCAAATGTTTATCAGTGAGTCTTGATCTCATCAGAGTTTTCATCAGTTTCATGCATGAAAAGGTTTGCTCACAGATGTACGTGCTGCCAAAAAGTGTGGACATCTTCATTGCATGCCTTTTGATGTTTGGGTATGTCTCGTTTGGGAGGGCAGCATAGAATTCAGTGAGACCGTTGGGCTTAAATGCGTCTTTCAGAACATCACAGCTCAGTAGCTCAGCCAACTCAAACTGATAAGAAGGCAAGGCTTCGTCAATGTCTGCAGCGAAGGGGTTCTGGAATAAGCCGATTTCTTTAGCGTGGACATGTAGCTCTCGGAACCGCACATTAAACTCCGCCTTCAGCATTTCCAGCGCTTCCACGGACTTTTCAGCTGGGAATGGAGCTGCTGGTTTCTCATCTGAGAGACTTTGGGTAACGGGGAGATGAGTGAAGTCTTGCTTTTCCACTTGTCCCACAAGCAGTGCTAGTTTCACCTCAAATGCTTTTATCTGGCAATACATGTCACATATTAGTTTCCCCTTGCCTTGGAGCTGCAAGTTGAGGCCGTTCAACATTTGTCACATCTGATAAAAAGGCGAGGTCCCGTTTCCATTCTGCGTCGATCAGTTCTGGGACAGTTTTGCCATTTGTCAGAAGAAAGGCGTTGATTTCGGGTAGCAGCTCGTAAAAACGCCACAACTCTGCCTCGGCTTAACCATCGGACTTCAGTATGGTAAAGCACATCTCCATTTAAGTCACTCTGTTTAAGTCCGTTTGCTCTGATGAAGTTTATACATGACACCACCATCTTCATGACTGATTCCCACTTCAAAACTTTGCAGCAGAGTGCTTGCTGGTGAATCAGGCAGTGGACTTGTAACGAGGGGCTGAGACCTCTTTCCTCCATTTCTCTATCCATTTCTATTCATCCTATAAGCCCCCTCGACGCGCCAACCATACTAGGAGCCCCGTCGGTAGTGATGCTGGCCAGCTTAGACCAGTCTAGGCCCAGCTCTCCCATCGTTTGGAACACTTTCCCAAAAATATCCTCCCCTGTCGTAGTGCCTTTTAGACTTTGTAGGGCTGCCAGCTCCTCGGACACTTCAAAGTTTTAGCTAATGGCGTGAAGAAAAATTAGCAGCTGTGCCGTGTCCTGCACGTCATTGCTCTTATCCAGTACTAATGCAAAAAATTCAAATTCTTTCACTTTCTCCTGCAGCTGGGCATACATTTTCCCCTATTTCTTCAATTCGTCTGGTGATTGTACTTGCGGATAGACTCACCGCATTTAAGGCGTCTTTTTTATCAGGGCATACCTCCTCCACAACAGCATTCATACATTTCTTGACGAACTCACCGCCACTGAATGTCCTACCGCTGGTTGCAATCAATTTAGCTACTTGAAAGCTAGCTCGAACGGATGACTGGTTCAACTGGGTTTGGCGTACAAATGTATTCTGCTGAGCTGATAGTACACTTTTTAGCTTCGACACTTTGTCTGCTCTCATTTGGCCTTGCAAGCTAGCATGCTTTTCTCTGTGGCGGGTTTCATAGTGTCGGCGCAGATTGTATTCTTTGAACACAGACACTGTTTCTTGACAGATGAGACAAACGGCCACTTTTTTGCACTGAACAAAAAAATAATCATTTGTCCACTTTTGGTTAAATACCCTGCATTCTGAATCAACCTTTCTCTTTCCCAACCGTTTCGCCATTTTTGTTGTCTCTTTGAATTTTCTCGCTGGCTCGCGCGTCACCTGTTCAATCGCGATGGCACGTTATGTTGAACGTACCATTCTGTTAGGTGATTTTTACAAATATTTAGGCTATGTTTATAAATAAGGGAAACTTTAGTTTGAAAGCCAACCTTTTATTATGAAATAAAACATATATTTAAAATCACATTTTAAAATGACAAAATGTGCCTCTGGCATTGTTCAGAGGGCCGGTCCAAATGTGGGGGCGGGCCGCAGTTTGGGGACCCTTGTGCTATGATGTAGAAGTAGGTGTTCATCTGATTCTGCAGAGGCGGCCTTTCATCACACTGTGACGTCATAATGCGACAAAAACCGAAACAAGCTGTCTTGAGAGCTGGTCTCAAAAGCTGTTTTTGGACTAACAAGGAAGTTCTGACTTCTGAAACTTACAGGATGTTTTCTAATACAGTGACTTGCATGTCAGAAGATCAAGGAAGATTCGATTTCTCAATTTATGACCTCCTTTAAACTGACCAAAACTGAAAGTAATTGCAAAATAAATGCTGTTAACTTTAAAAACTGGTGCTCCCCCCCCCCCCCCCCCCCCCCCCACATAACTATTGAGCGGCACAACATTGAGTTTTGAGTTTTCTATATAATATATAAAATCTCTATGTATGTATGCATGCATCTTGCAGCTTTTATGAGTATAAGAGACTTTTTTCAGAACATCTCCATATTCAGTAATGCTATTATGCTAAATGCAGTATATCGACATGACTAGCAGTGAGAATGTGTTCGCTTTTAATTAATGAAAGCTTCTTGCCATCTGACATACTTTTTTTGAACTCTTATCAAGTGCTCGCACGTTACCCAAATACAGGCACGGTCATGACAATGAGATGGGGTAGTCGTGGCCTAATGGTGAGGGAGTTGGGCTTGTAATCAGAAGGTTGCGGGTTCGATTCCCACGCCGGCAGGAATTGAAGGTGGGAATTGTGAATAAACAACACTCTCTCCACCTTCAATACCACGACTAAAGTGCCCTTGAGCAAGACACCTAACCCCCAATTGCTCCCCGGGCGCTGTCGCAATAGCTGCCCACTGCTCCGGGTGTGTGTTCACTGTGTGTGTATGTGTGTGTTCACTACTCACTGCTGTGTGTGTGCACTTGGGATGGGTTAAATGCAGAGCACTTTTTCGAGTATGGGTCACCATACTTGACAACACGTCACGACTTTCACTTTCACTTAATTTTTCATTGCTCTCTTATCTGTCTGTATATTCTCTGAGTGTTTTCAGGATAATGAGCACTCTGCTCTCAGACATGACTCTCTTTTAGTTTTAATTGAGAAGCTTTTTGACAGATGGTCAAGGACTTGAAAACTTGTTAGAGACTGAGGTAACACTTGAATGTGTTAAGTTGTTTAATAGTATCACTAAAATATTGCTAGACTGTCCAATGATGGTTTAGGATGTGTTGAGAATTACGCAGTGGCGGCCTGCTCTGCAGAAGGATGAAACCTGAGGATGACACTGTACAGGTCAGCAGAAATCTGATCTTGCACTTTACCCAGCTGTCGGAAGTGGAGGAAAATAGCGGGGAAATGGTCTGGGCACTGGGTCAAAGGTCAAATCAGAACATTGTGATCAAACAGCTGTACAAGACCCAAGTGTGTTTCTGTGTCGCAATGATCTATTTTGATTTCAAATTTTTATTTATTCCTCCTTGTATTTAATTTTATATATGAATTTTTTTATTATAGCATTAGTTTTATTTGTTTATTCTTGTATTCTGCTTGTTTACATTCACTTGAGTCATAACTGTGTTTAAACGAAGACCTTGCCAAAGCAAGAACTGAATGACCATGGTATTATTACCTTATTATTACCCTAGTCTAGCATTTTATCACTGACTGTAATGACTCCACGGGAGATAAGTGATGTTAACCGGTGGGGTCAGAGCCGACTAGCCTATTTACATACGATTAGATAATGTGTGAGAAACAGATACGCCCTAAATCCGTTAACTCCTTTTCGGTGTTGCTATGGGAACGGTTTTCTTGTCAGTCATAAAAATGGGCATGTCAGTGGGACAAGACTGCTTTCAGTCAGTAGCTGTCTGTGTTTAGCTATACATAAAGAAAGCGTCTTCCAGTAGTTCCTCTCTGCCTTTCTTTAGCATACCAACACACTTGGCTGAGGTCATCAAGATGCCTTTTGGGAGGATAGAGGCCCTAATTAAAGCATCTGTTTATCCCACTTCTCAACAACAAACACTGGACCTTAGTATGGCCTAGACCTTCCGATAGTCTCCAGTGAACTACAGTGTAGTGTTGTCAGGATAGTATAATAACTTGGATACGATAACTTGAAAAATATCGAAACCACTAGATATACTGACAAATAAACAAATTGCAAAGAATAGTACAAATACAATAGAATTAACAATAAACACGGTTTTAAGTTTTTCAGGTGGGTCCAACAGTAGCATTCAGGTAAGAAGTACTACAGAAGAAATTATTTATTCGGGGTGTGACGAGAGTTTGCTCACGAGATGATTTTTACAAAGTATTTTTAAGAAATCGTCAATGACGAAATGCATAGAAATATAGTCTGCTGGTGCATTTGAAATGTTTTAACTAATCATCTTCACTAATCATGAATATCATTTCTGTTCTACTTTCTGATTATGAATAATCATATGCAGTAAAAGCCAACAATGCAGGTTATGCATTGATGTCACTTTCCCGCCGAAACACGCCGCCACTGCTGAACTGAGTGGCAAAAGAGCCTGCTGCATGACAGTTATTCAGGGAAACCAGTTTAAAATCATTTGCTTTACTTGCTTTTTCACAAAGGTTGGACTTGATACTGTTCCTGTCATAAAAAAGCTTTCTGAAGAGATTTTTGGTTGCCTAGAGACTTTCAATGGATGGACAAAAAATAATATTAAAAATATTTATGACAGTATATGCAGTTCCAAATATAGTGTTACACCTCACAAGTTAACTTTCTCAAATATTTGACGTTTCAAAACTGACTGGATTTACCTGAATATTCACCAAGACGGGCATTTTGAAGACATTTTGTGTGTGTTTGTTTCACACTTGTAATCCAGAGGCGAGGTTAGCACCGCTTTTGCAGTGTTAACCCTGCATTGCGGTGCCAAACCTGTACAGTGTGAAACAATGCAGTGTTAGAATGTTATGCTAGATGCTTAGCAACAGACAACAGTCTGCTTTAGACAGTCTTGGAGATGCCGCTTGTTTATGATCTGTAAATTCAGCCTTTGTGAGAGGAAAAATGTCAAATTCTGACAGAAAACATGACAATTTGTGTGAGTGAAGTGAAGAGTTTCATTCTTACCTTTTTATAGTCTGAAATGCCCATTCAATATAAACTCGACAGTAGGGCTGGACGATATGAGTTGGCTTACTTAAATATTTAAACTTAAGATCAATGAAAATGTACGAGAACAAAATAATTATAACTTAAAAATTTTGATGTAAGCAGAACAGACAATTTTTTTTTTTTTTTAACAAGTTCAAAATTTAAGTAACTAACTGCCTCAAATTTTATGATTGTGTTTAGTGTGGTTGTTTTTTTGTTTTTTTTTAAGGGGATATTCCACCAGTATTCTCTGCTGAAAGCTTGTCTGATGTTTTTGATGTGGAATTGGTAGTGGAGTAGGCTGAACTCCAAGAATCCTGTTCTTTCCCTCTCTTCCCACCTTCAGCAATTCCATCTACAGTCGCATGAGAGGGTTACGTCTGCCTCCAGAACTTTCTAAATTCAGTGTGATCGCTCTCTACTCCACTCCGGGGGGCCGATGCAACAGCAACTCATCCATATGTGGTCAGTGCAGCACTGTGTGGGATGAGAGAGTTTCTGTGTAAGAGTGGAAAAAATGAGCAAAACGGATGTAAATGTCATAGATGCAGGTGCCCTTGTGGGGAGCAGCAGAGAAGATGAGTCTGTTGAGTGAGCTGTTATGCAGATTTCAGCTTATGCCATTAATCCTTCGTAGTTGTCAACAAATGGCCCTGGGCTAGTTCGGGTTAGTAGTTAAAGCAGTGACACGGTTACACATTTTTGTTTTGTTTTTGTCATACTTAATCACTCTCCGTCACACCCATAATAACTATTCTCTCTCTGTTATCCTAGTATATCTGGACACATGTATCTATAGCTTTCTTCTGTGTCTCTTGATTCATGGCCATGTGCGTTTGCTGTTGCCAGGCAAGACTTTGTGTGTGTGTGATTTGGGATGAGGGATAGGGTTTCATTTTTACAAGGTGTTGACATGAGTTATAACACACAGAGTCATCCAGACTGCCCGGCAGCCAAGATTCAACCTAGATACATTGTCCAACCAGAAAACTTATTACTTCATACCCCGTTGGTCTTATTAACCCATTCACATCGAAAACACACCTTAGAGAGTATTTTTTTCTGTAGATTTTACAGGTGCATATTAAATCAACACTAGAAATGTGACACACCCCATTACTCTACTTTGTCAACAAACCAACCCGTTTGCACCTGTCTCTTGTATGCAAATGTATTTTGTTAATGCATTATTCATGTCTACTATAGATTACAGAGAGAATTCTAAGGTAGTCAAAGTTCTTGATGTGGCCTTAAAAGGAATATTTTATTATCTGCATGACTGATTTAGCATTTATATCACGATGCGCACATCTGCGATAGTCACGTCAAGTATATGGATCGAAGTTGATCCATACAGACCAGGCATCACATGAAATTCTCAGATTAATTGCAAAGTTTAACCATCAGAGAAAGTTGAAAGTTTATATTTTGCACGTGTTTTCGGTCCTGTCAGTTAAAACATTTAGGTAATTTTAAACCATTAGAGCGCAAGAAGACATGAACTTGTGGGCTGTTTTCTGTGCGACAGACAAGAAGCGAACATAACCGAATTTTGTTCTCTAATTGTGCTTGAACAGACACATACATGCACAATTATGTCAAAATGCTCGTCTCCATGAGTATCCTCGTAAACAGTCGCTTATAAGCTTACATGAACACAAACAGCTGATAAAGAAAACCGATTCATATTTTTTTGGATCCTTGCATTCAGTCTTACAGTGACCACAGCCTAATAATCCTGCTGCCGTCTGTCATTAATGTTAATTAGTGCTGCAACAACGCATCGACGTCATCGATTACGTCGACTATGAAAATACGTCGACGTGCGTGAAATGCGTCGACGCGTCACACTGTTTACATTCATCTCGCGTAATGGCGGCTTCTGCTCCTGGGAACGGAGAAAGTTCCATTCTATCACAAAAATCTAGACCACGATTATCAAAAGTATGGGAATACTTTAAACCGAGGCCAAATAAAATGGTCCTTTGTTCCCTTTGCAAAACCGAAATGGCTTTCCACCTATGGAATTGGATCTCTGCCAAATTTTTGCGCGTACAAGATCATATTTTGAGCGCGCAAAAGGGCATTTCGCACGCGCGTGAACTGAGTTGAGGAGAAAATCTTCGTCTCGCAAATAAGAAAATATTTTGAGCGAACAAAAATCAGTTTTGCATTTCAAAGAAGTTTATTTGGATGTGCGTGGACGTTCTCTTTTGCACATGCAAGGTTTCAGTTGCTCGCGCTCCTGATACCCGCCCTGTGCACTCGCTAAGCGCCGGCCGCTCTCCTGCTCAACGCAAACCAGCGTTACAATGTGCCAAAATTCCTGACAACCAATCACAAGACTCACTGCATTACAGACAGCACAAGAGGAAAAATACATGGTTCAGGAGACGTTTGTTCAATGGCTTGAACACTATCAAAGTTTCTTTTAAGACTGTATAGAAAGTCTTTGACACTCTTCATTTCAAGTGTCTACCACTGGACGACCACACAAGTAGCTTATTTTTAATCAAAATCAAATCGTATTATTACATAATGGCGTGTTCCAGTGTTTCTACACCTCAATGAACTGCTAAATTAGTTCCAACTTCTTACGTAAAAAAAGAACATTAAATTAATGTAGTTAATAAAAATAATCCTTAGAGTTGTCGAAAATAATAATAATAATCGTTAGTTGCAGCTTAAATTCATACAGAGCAGAATATGCAGTGTTATTTTACATTTCTTTCAGTTTCTGTACCTGAATACTGTTACTTAGACTTACCTGAAAAACAAAATACTATTTCATTTGTACCTTTTGTTCTGTTGTATTTAATTCTGCTTGTATTCACTTCCCCACAAAATCATCCCAATAATTCTAGAATGATCATTTCCTTGCAAATAGAGCTATTCAAGTCATTGGTGAAATCACAATATATATCGCAGAAAAATGAAATGTCTCGAGTTTTTTCCAATATTGTGCAGCGATTTTATTCAAAAAATAAAAATTCTTTTAATCATCCTAATGTCGTTCCAAGCTTGAATGACTTTCATGTGGAAAGGTCATCTTTTTTTGTTCCTCACAGAAAAAAGTCATACAGGTTTAGAATGACATGAGTGAATAAATGATGAGGCTGGTCATTGACGCACATTTTTTTCAAGCCCACCACCAACATGAATCGACAAAGACAGTCATAAACATGATCATGCTTGCAAAATGCTAAATCGTATAGACCGTTTTAAAAACTAATGCAGTACTACAACAAATCAACTTCAGTAGGCTTTATTGTGTTTTGAAATGTGAAGTCTAAGTGGTGTTATAACTTGCTCAGCTTTGTTCTGTCTGAAGTGAATATTTTGAGACGCAACTGACTGTGGTCCTTTTTCATAACCCATTTTTGTAACGGTGAATCTGAGGGTAAGATATGCGTCATCATTTTGTCTTTAAAATCACCGTGTCTATACTGGAAGTGGCATAGTGAACATTGCAGATCCATTTGTCATTTGGATCAGAAGTTGCACAAGCTCTTGGAGTACGTCTGTAATGGAACATCAGTTTACCGTCAGGAATATGCCGCACCATGTAGTGTAGAAAGCATTACTGTTTGTAATAGTTTCTATTTGCTTTTGTTTCTTGTAGATGTGTGGTTTGGGTAGTTGTCATTTTGAAATGGATTTATCCTCTGCTTTGTTCACCTGGCACTGGCAGTCTTTTGAAGAACTTGTCCATGCTTAGTGCAGAATGATGCAAATTTGGTGCTTCTCAGTTCACTCACACTGACCACTGGATGTTGAACATGGCACCTCATGGCAAAGAACTCTGAGGTTTTTAAAATTAGAATTGTTGTTCTCCACAAAGATGGCCTAGGCTGTGAGAAGGTCAGTAACACCCTGAAACGGAGTTACAGTACAGTGCCGCTGGTACTGGGGAGCTGCTCTTCATTGATGGAAACATGGATTCCAACATGTATTAGGACATTCTGAAGCAGAACAGTATGCCTTCTCTTCAGAAACTGGGCCGAATGGCAGTTTTCCAACATGAAAACGACCCCAAAAAAACCACCAAGATGACAACTTCCTTGCTGGGGAAGCTGAAGATGATGGAGTGGCCAAGTGTGTCTCCAAACTTGAACCCTATTGAGCACCTGTGAGGCATCCTCAAGTGGAGGGTGGAGAAGCGCCATCCGTCTAACATCCAGTAGCTCAATGATGTCATTATGGAGGATTTGAAGACGATCCCAGGAACAACTTGTGCAGCTTTGGTGAATTCCATGCCCAGGAGGATTAAGGCAGTGCTAGATAACAATGTAAAAAATATTGAGACTTTAGATACAGTTTTTACATGTTCACTCAGGGTGTGTTCACTTTTGTAGTTGCCAGTTTTTTAGGCAGTAATGGCTGTATGTAGAGTTAGAGACTAAACCAAAATTGATTTTATGATGGTCATATTTACTTTCTAATAGTCATCATGTCAAGCATATTTTCTTTAAAAAACAAACAAACAAACAAACAAAAAATGGACATGTATACTTTCTATGGACTTGCTTTTTAAGATGGCACTGAATTACAGTTGTGAGATGGATATAGCCTATTCACCCAGTGTCCTCTGCAAAAGACAAAACAAAACAGAAATAGTCCTCTCTCTTACACATCCACACATTCTCTATTGTGCCTATTTAAGGGACTAGACCCTATATGCATCCATTTCAGTTTCATTGTTTCTATGGGACCGAGCAGGCTTTGAGAGTCTTTACCCTGCCCAGCTCCCCACATATGACATGCTATACTGTATGTGTGTGTATTCTCACATGTATGCTAACTGTGGGGGTGGGGGGCATATTAAGGGGTAACCGAACTCCCTCTCTGGTGCTGGTGTGAAAATCGAACGCATCCCTGCTGCCTTTTGATCCACTTTCAAATATCTCCCCTGCAAAATGAAAAGCTGACGTCTTGCGTTTGGAAAGATCTTTTGCGCAGTGTTTGTCTTGCAGATACAGAGATGGCAGGGGGTGGTTGTAAACGGGCTTCCAGGCTCCATATGTCGGAGAGCTGATCGTTAAAATCCAACACCTAATCTTGCTACTGTGTGCTTCAGCCATCAGCTCAGACCCCTCCCGGTGTGAGTGAGACTGAAAGAGTCTCGTCAGACCGCCAGATGATGACCTGGTCTGGACCTGAGACTTTAATCTCCCAGAGATTAATGGTTGTAGCTTTATGGGCGGCCGTGGCTGCGGAAGGGGATACATGTGCTGGCAGCACTGCGGTTCCTCTCGTTTGGCTGGCCTTGTTGCTCACTGGTGTCACCGTAACAGTTACTCATGGACTAGATATGCTAGGATGGTTTATTATTAGCATTCTACCCCAATCAGTCATTGGAGGAAGGTCTGAGAGTCAAAAATAAAGAGGTAACGACTTGTCTGCATGCTGTTTAGAGGGATATTTTAGACCTGGAAAAACTCACATATTTACCGCCAGAGGTTGAACAACCTTGCCATTTGGCATAAATGAGCAAAGCAGATAGAGACAGAAGGAGAGGAGCAGGGAACTGAAAGCAACCTAGCCTAGCTTTTTAAGATAGAGCCTGTGCAAACAGGAGGACGATCTGACAGAGAGGGGAAGAGTCAGACTCAGCCCCGAAGGAGGAGCTGCTGTCCCGGGGCTGGTCCCTGTGCTACAGCGGCTCACTTTCTGTGTGTTTGCATCGTTTCTCATGCCGTGATGAAGTCTCAGGGAGAGGCTGTGTGCTGGAGAGAAGTTGGAGGACTCTGCCGAGGTTTCTGGTCCCCCTGCGAGGCGCAGGCTGCCTGCTGCAGAGGGGGATTCATCTGAAGACCACACACAGAGACACGCACACAAACACAAACACTCGCTGGCTGAGTGTTCATTTTGTTGGACAAGAACTTTTTTTTATTTTTCTAATCCTCCAGACCACTGCAAAGGACCACCAAGATGAATCGATGGCTCAAATGCACCTCCATGTACTTTGTAGGTATCAAGAGATTCTTAGTAGTGATTCTCCTTTAAACTTTGCTGGGCTCTCAGTTCTTTTTGTCTTAATGCAAATGCTGGAGGGAGAGAGTCTGCGAGTGTCTGTGTGTGTGTGTGTTTTGTCTCTGTGTGAGAGTGACTTATAGCTATCTCCATAAATTCAAGCAATCCAGGAATGCTGCAGGATTCTTTGGAGAGTGAATTGTTGCTTGATCTTTGGAGCCTAGAGCTCTTTTGAACAGCTTATCAACTTGTGTGATCATGCCAGGCTTAAAAGCATCTTTTGTTAATGCAATAGTTTTTTTTGATTTTTTTTGATTTGTGAAATGTGTATTAAGGCAAAGTATCTATTTCCTTAGATCTTGTTTTGATATCAGTTCTTTACTTTCCCAGGTGACTTCAAGCCTTTACAAAAAAAAAAAGATATTTATTATCAGAAAACTGATTTCCATCAGTTGCAGATTTTATATATAGAATGTATCATATTTGTGTTTACCATACGTCTCAAAACTTTATCGAAAGCTTGTACATTAACAAAAAGCAAAAAGATACAGAATGACCATGTAGAAGTAGGGAGTGATTTTTCTTTACATCATAACCATTAGTTTGTGAAAATAAAAACTGGTCTGTGGGGTATTGCATATTAAATTAATTTTTCCGGTTTATCATTGACAAAAGCTGTCATCTTTTTTGTTTTGTAAAGACTGAAAGCCTTTAATTTTCTGTTGTGCTTTTGAATATTGAAATATGCGGCGCGCAGGAGTTGTTCACATTCCTTCATTCAGCTAATTACGCTAGCGATCACCACCCTGATCATTAAAGGAGTCATGAACAATAGGTGTCACTTCAGCAGCTTTATTAAACATGACACTGCTGTCTTTGTGTGTATGCTGATGTTATGAATTTGCTGATCTCTCTCTCTCTCTCTCTCTCTCTCTCTCTCTCCTTTAGAACACAGACTGGAATAAGTATGATGACAGGCTGATGAAGGCAGTGGAGAGGAGGGAGGTGGACAAGGTCGCAGCAGTACTTGGCAAGAAGGGCATCATCCCCACCAAACTCGATGTAGAGGGCCGCTCTGCGTAAGTTCCTGTTACTAGGAATAGGTCTCTCACAATGGTCAACTAGTCATCCAACAACTGACTAGACTATTGTCAACTAGTTTATCCAGATTTGTGTGAGTGTATGTTTAAGAAAGCATGTTAAGTTTAACAGTCCTACATTTAAAATCTTCTTTTTCCAGAACCAAGTGTTCTGATCCACTTCTTTGCATGTTGTCTAACTGTTTAACATGACAACACGTCCTTAGGAAACGTGGCTGCTCTTGGTGGGATTAACCCAAAACTAGCCTATATATACCCTTAAGACAGATTAATCGACTAGGCAGCATACCTATTAGTCTGCTTTGAAAATGTCGTTTTGCACATCCCTGTCTGTCACATACAGTACACAAACAGGGGGATTATTGTATATAATAATAATAATAATAATAATAATAATAAAGACTTTGTCATCTCACATACTTTGACACAAAGTTTTCTGTTATAGTACAGGCCAATTAGTGTTCAAGAATTTTATCATAGGAAAAAAAATGACGATTTCCTGTCTTGATTATGATCTTCATCTAACCCGTTCAATATTTTACACCGCTTTATCTTGCGGCAGACTGATTCTCACTTCATTAGCATTTACTTTTACTGAGAGGCGTCTTGCCCAAGGATGTTTGATTTTATTTATGCATATATTTGTATTTATTTATGCTTTTGTTTACATTTTGTTTTTGTTTTTATTTGTTCATAATTGATGATAATGATGATGATGATTAAAAAGGAAATGAGAACATAGATTTATATTTATAAACAAATAAATAAATTAATTAAATATGGCTCGCTCCTTCAATATTGGTTGTAGAGGCAAACTTGTTAGTTTTAGTGTACTTAAGAGCACATTATTGTGAACTACTTGAAATGCGTCTTTACAGAACTAGATGGGCCTATCAGTGCCTATGTTTTTGTCCAAACTGGGTTGAGGCCTTTTTTGCCTGACCGAAGGTTCAAGTTAAGATTGGAAAACATGTTGTGGTCAGAGACACTTGACCAGGCGCAGAACCGAAGAGCCCAGAACAGCCTGGGCTGGAAGTGGGTCTTCAGTGAGTAAATCTATGCTTGTGTACACTGACTAAATGTAGGAGCTAGGAGGTTTTGCCTTCCTAAACTCATGTTAACTGCTTTTGTAATCTTCTGAAAGCTCTCAGTCCAGAGAGCTTTAGATGATGCCTCTTTATTTTGAGATGAATGCAAGAAAAGTATTTTGGGTTAGAGGTGAATCACTAAACCCTGTTATTCAGTGTCACTGATTGATGTTCCACATTACTAAATGACCACACAGTAGACTTGACCACTATCAGATCAACTGCGTCTTTTCCTGTTTTAGAATGCCAAGCTGGCCTCCCGTCCTTCCCTGATGTTTTTACTGCATTGATTGGGTGTATGTAGGGCATAGATAGACTCATTTCAGCTTGATTTAACCACAGCTTTGTTTCATTCCCTCATTTAGTCCATAAGATTCCCCTTTGGGTATTTTTGTCATAGTGTGAGATTCTTCTTGCTCAGTTGGGTGGAGATGAGCTTGACTTGTAATAAGGTGCTAGAATTTCTCAGGACTAAATCAAGTGCATTCGCCGCCGTCACAGTCGTCGGGTCGGCGTTAGTGTAACAGAGCTCAATTAATAAACACCAGCCTGTTATACGAAACATGCTTGTGGACGTCTGTGCACCCTGATGGCAGCCAAATGACCTGAACATGAGTGAATGCAGCCTTTTGTGCAGAGTCTAGTTGTGGAGTACACAGGTCACACATGTTGACTTTGGATTTGTGGAAATCCTCTGTTCATATATAGCAGGACCCCACATGCAGACTGCATCTCCAGCCTGTTATTTTCCTCACCGGTCAGAATAGCTCACAGGGAGGGCAGACCACAGGGCTTGTAGAGTGTAATACAGTAGTTCTGGTGGGTAAATTGGTAACCTGCATCAGTACAGCATTTTTGCCTTGTGGGAAGATGGGAGTGAGCAGATTTCTCTGTGTGGTTTATGTAAAAACTAAAGAGCATGGCATGAAATACACCTGCTTGATGGAGCTTGCTAATGGATGGTTAGCTCACAGGAAACCTAGATTAAGTCTCCCTGCTTTGACCATGAGTTTTTTTTTCTTTAACACACCCACTTTTGAAAATAGATTTATCCAAGATCTGTAATTAACTCTTGACAAGAGCCAAATGAGAGTACAATTGATATTGGTGAGTAAATAAGTTGACCTGGAACTTTGTTAGGACCTGAAACGTAATATGTGTAGTTTAAATCAAATTGCACAAATGACAATCCGCCCCTTGCTGATGTTAGTGAAGTGTCAGTCTGTTACAGCTCACACATCTTCTAATAACTTTCACCTTAGGATCTGTTCACATCGCATCTTTTGCACGCTCAAGTTTATTTCAAATGTAGACGTGCTCATAATGGAAGCAATGCGGTCCGACGCGCATGCATCGCGTTTTCCAGGCGCCGCGAGATGAACGTGACGAACCGACCCATCAGCTTTGGCCTTTCCATAACAAAACAAAACATTGAAAGCTCAGTCGAACAGCTGATCATAGCAGTACAGGGTGGTTTTTATTTCTCATCTCCATAAATATATCTAGTAGTCGAGCTAATGCAAGGGCTAGAAATCAGTTTATCCTTTGCTGAAACTTCCTCGTCGTCGTGGAGAGCGCAGTCCATGGTTACTTTGCAACAACAGACGCCACAGGAGCTTTGGAAAGAAGAAAGCGCCGCGGTCGCGCTTTCCAGACATGTGAACGGCCCCAGTGGGCAATTTGGTGAAACTAAGACCTGTCCTCTTTGACAATGTTACAAATGTTACTATAGAAAACCAATAAGAAAATTCCTTTTGGCAAAAGGAAACTGTTCTTGTTTATTGGATTTTTGCCTTTTAACATGCTGTAAATGACAGCTGAGAAGCAGCAGAACAGTACAGGAAGAGAGCGTGGGAATGGGAATTGGTTTAGGACCACGGCAGGACTCAAAACAGCAAAATTATTGTTAACTAAACTAGTTAACAAACTATTAAAAATTAAATTTTTGGTAATTGAAATTTGAACATAAAATATTAAATGGAAAAACTTATTTCAAAAACCTAAACTAAAATTAGAAATGCTGCCTTGGCGACTAACTGGAATGTGTATATAAAACTGAAAACATGAAATTCAATTAAAAAATTAATGCTAATAAAGCAATACATACGTAATACTAAAATAACAGGCATCAGGGTCCCTAGAAGCACAACAATTCTTTATATCACAAAGATATGGGGTAGTGTGTTACTCCCAAATCCTAAGACCAGACTTCTATATTATTATTACTTTTTATTCTTTAAATATTATATTGAAAACCAATGCAAAATTCTTGAATAGTAAGAAATATATATAATTAGTACATTTTCTCAAACCTAATTTTGGACTCTGAATATACACAGACAGAAATTTCTCTGGAAGGTCTGCTAATTCTTTTAGAGTTACTTAATATTTTACAGCTAGAGGCTTTTAGGTACCAATGAGTCTTGTTCATTAAAGTATTCAAATTACTAATGCCTTCCACATTTATCAGATTTTCAAATGTTTTGAAATGGCTTTTGCTGAACTGCTGAGACTCTGCTGACAGACTGGTGCAGCATTCAAAAGTCTTGTTTTGAATTCAAACATAACCCCCCCCCCCACCTCTCTGGCACCTCTAAAAATACATAATGTATCTTGGAGCCACAGATATGCGAGTCAGCCAAGGAGTTGGAGCCAAGCTAGAATGACATGTCTGGGTCTTCATGACCATCTGAGCCCTTCAGTCTCTTCTAATCGCCAAGGGTCACTTACCATAATAACAGCCACCTTCTTTTCATATACCTCATGTTGTTGCACGGAGTCATTTTTAACTATGAAATCATATTTGCAGGAACCTGCAAGAGCAATAAGCTGTGGCTCACTTTTGGCTGGAAATTGTGTTCTAAAATTTAGTTTAAATTTCAAAGAATCAAACTTAAGTTTGTAGTAGTGGAACAATGTTGTTTTGATGGCTTAAAACTGTCATAACTAATGTTGTATGAATTTTCATGAAAATGGTTTCATAAAGGGATTTGCGCCAGGCATTGTAATGAGTCACCTCTTTGCTGAAACCGTATTGATATCTTCTCTGTCCTCAGTTCTAATAAGACTTTTTTCTCAAATTGCCACCCATCCTTTTCTCCATGGGTGGTACACTGTATGGAGTTATCCACAACTTCACACGTCGAGCTTCAGGTCAGGGGCCTGTCTACATGTTTGACTTCTTACCATCAACAGTGTCTTAAATAACACTTTCCAAACACAGTTTAAAGTGGTGAATGTCCTCTGAGACATGCAGATGTTCACCTGAGCTCAAGTTTTTAGCTATCCTGAATTTTATCTAAAGCCCCCCCCCCCCCCAGCATTATGATAATGAAAGATATTTATGAGATCTGTATGAATAAAAAGTATGCTTATGTAAAGTGAAAGGTTTTGTGTGCGGATGCATTTAAGGGGCGAGAGAGTGGTAGTCCTTTACTTCTCTACAATGCTGATGATGATGGTAAGAGCAGGCATGCATTTTCAGCAAGCACTTATCAATTATTCTCTCGCTCTATTTTTCTCCAGGTTCCATCTGGCTGCCTCCAGGGGACATCTCGACTGCCTGAATCTCATTCTTAATCATGGTGTGGATATCACCGCCACGGATGCCACAGGTGACGATGTTGCTCTAGATGAGTGTGCTCACCTAGCTTGTGAATTGGTTTGCCAGACATAATAAGACATTTCTGAACCATTTTGTGTAAATGTGTGAATTTCCTGAAAGGGTTAGTTCACCTAAAAATGTTGTTCCAACCCATTAAGACTTTCATTCATCTTGACCCGAAACCTGAAAGATTTTTGTCCTTCATTGAAAGTCTGTTCCATCAAAACGATTTAAAAAGTTTATGAAGAGATCGTAGTTGTTTAAATTTAAATAAAAACTAACTTAAAACTTTGATAAACACACTTAAATGGAACAGGCCAAATTAGGCGAACTGAAGCTTAATTGTGCGGCTGAGATTTGTTCACTCAAGCACGTAGGAGTTTCTGCAAGAACCAATGAGGTTCTCACATGTCAAACAAACATAGTTTAGCTACTGTTTGTCATATTTGATGTGCTCCGTGTAAGTGCGTTGATTGGTGTTTATATGTGAATAAATGCTTAAATTTAAATGTTCATGGTATGTAAAGTGATTGATTGTTTGTTCAGAATAATTGGATTTGAAATTTTAGTTGGATTTCTTTTATAATCTCTTTATGAACATTTTGAAGCATCAACATTTTGGTGGAATGGACTTTCAATGGAGGGACTGGATTCTCAGTTTTCATAAAAATCTTTTCATAAAAATTTGTGTTTCCAACATGAACGCAAGACTTGAGTTTGGAACGACGTGAGAGTTCGCTTTCATTATTTGGTGAATCGTTTTTTTAAATGTAAATGGTGAAGAGAGAACCAGAGAGTGAAGAATTGTATTGACAAACCTTTGTAGACCTGAGTCATAAATATGTCATTAATATCTCATGTCTATAGAAGAATTGTTTAATATGAAATGGGAATAAATGTGGAGTGCTTTTGTTATAATCTCACTGTTGGGATCAGTGTATACAAGCAGATTGGTCAGGATTGGTTCATCTGAAACACTTTTGTTACCTATTGGCTCCTATTGATTTCTTTTGTTCCTGTAGGAAAAAACGCCTTACACCTGTCAGCCAGAAATGCCCAGTCACTATGCGTGCAGAAACTACTCCAGGTAAAGCGGTTTTTCACAATCAACACATGTAAATTAGAGGACTTTTTTTAAAGTTTTTTCTCATTGTAAGCCACACAATTTCTGCCCTATTGTATCCTCTTTTTGATTTGGAGAAGTATTTTCATATAAGAATCATATTTTTGAAGTGTAGATGTTAAGTTTTCTGAGGACTGTAATGATGAAATGAAAGGATTATGTACAGCCTCCATTGTCGGCCTGTGCCAATTCAAAGGATATCAAAGTACCTTTTGAGGTGCAGTACTGATTAAAAGTAAAGCAAACAATAAAAGAGGAACACTCATTCTTTCGGTTTTACTTTTTAATAGATTTTAAAATATAGTTTATTTCTATGATGGCAAAGCTGAATTTTCTGCAGCCTTTACTTCGGTCTTCAGTGTCACATGATTCTTCAGATATCTAAAGAATGATAAAAAAAAGCATTTATTAGAAATGATACAATATATTGTAACATTGTAAATGTCTTCACTTTAACTTCTGATCAATTTAAAGGGATAGTTCACACAAAAATGAAAATTCTGTCATTAAGTACCGATCCTCATGTCGTTCCACACCCGTAAGATGTTCATTCATCTTTGGAACACAAAGACATGTTTGATGAAATCCAAGAGGTTTCACGGACTTGACACCGTGCAGCTCTTCTGTGTTTACGTCCGGCTCAGTATTGGCCAACGTTCATGTTAGGACCATGACACATGAATGTGATGCTGACATGGGAGCAGGCATTCAGATGTAAACACTGAAATGAGGAACTGCGTCAACTGCATAGCAGACAGTCAGGGTAAAGAAGAAATGGTTGAATAAAGTTGCTGTTTTTGTTTTGTTTTTGCACACAAAAAGTCTACTCGTTGCTTCATAAAATTTAAGGTTGAACCACTGTAGTCACATGGACTATTTTAATAATGTCTATTTTAACAATTATGGTAATTTGCGTTTTTTTTTCTATGGGGGATAAAAAAAAAAAAAAAACCTTTTGGGTTTCATCAAACATCTTAATTTGCTCTTATGGGTGTGAAACGACATGAGGGTGAGTATTTAATGACAGAACTTTCATTTTTTGGGTGAACTAACCCTTTAAATGCATCCCTGCAGGGTAAATAAAGTAAAGTATAAACTAGTAAAGTATGAAAAGTTTCATTGTTTTGTTTGTTTTAGAATGTTTCCTGTGGTGCACGTATGCAGTTCGTATGATTTTTGCAACAAAAGTTGTCAAAATGTAGAAATAAAATGGCAATCAAATAAATGGTACCCTACCCTGATTGTAGCCCTCTGATTTGAAAGCTCTGTTTGAAGGGCCAAGTCTGCTGTGAGACTTCAGTGTAAATGCTCACTACTGTGATTGGCTAACATCTCTGCGTATGAAAGAGCGACGTATTTCATATTTAACGCTCTCGAAAACTTCTAGCACGTTTTTACTATTACAGCTATGAAGGTTAACTAATTGTGTTGCAGTGATGAGCATACAGTCGATCTCAGACAGATTGAGCACATGAATGCAGTGATCACGCCATTGCAACTCTATTTCTGCACACTAACAAATGCTTTCATAACTAAGAGTGCAAACACACTGTAAATAAGAGATTCATTGACTTATTAAGGCGGTTTTGTTTAAGTCCCGAACTCAGTCACTTTGATTGACTGCTCCAGTTAATGCTGTTTGATTGACAGCTCAAGTGATTGCAAAGGAAGCATTCTTTGATCGCTTTCTATTTGTAATTTAATCACTTTAAATAAAAGATTTTCATCCTACTCAGAGAAACTATTTGAAATTGACCATTAAGTCATCGCTAGTTTGATTTACTGGCACTTCAACAAAGAATATCTGACTGTACATGAATCATTACAAATCAGAAATCACTGGTCACAGATCAGGCGTTAGAATTAACACGGTGGCATGTCACGTTACTGTCAAGTCTGTTTGCAAGGCCGGCTTGTGACTGATTTACCAAAGTATCCACAGTGAAATGTACCACATAAAAAATAAATAATGCTCAACTGAGACATTCACATTGTTGAAAATAAATCAAATAAACCACATTCCTAGCTTTAGGATTCTTTGGAGGATGATATTTTTAGTCCAGTGAGGGATCCTGTGCTCTTCTCTCTTCATCTCACTAACACCGGTGGGCGGGGCCAAAGTTGCAATGGTGAAGTAGGTGTTGATTTTCTTCTGCAGAGGCACTCTTTCACCTATCTATTACATCATAAATAGGCACAGTCCAGGACCAGTCGTGCGCTAGGCTTGGTAACATTAAAAGCTGTTTTTGGACTAAACAAGGAAGTTTTCAGCTCTGAAACTTACAGGATATTCTCATTCTAGCATGATGACCTCTTACATGTCAGAAGCCCAAGGAAAATTTAATTTCTCAGTTCACCCCCTTATTTAAAAAAAAGTCAAATATTAACTTTTGATCAGTAGTGTATGTATTCTAATTTATTGATTATATTGATGTATTGTATTGGAGGGCAGTATCTAGCACTACTGCATTGTCATCTCTGTTAATTGGAAGGGCAGCAAAATGTTTTGTTTTTTTTCTCCAGTTTGTTTGCAAACCGTTATTGCTATTGGCAAGCTTTCTCCAGCCCACAGTCTCATAAAGAAAGTAACTGCTTATTTCACAGACTAATAAACTGATGACCTGAACTGTTGCATAATCCTGAACCTGACATCCTAATTATGAGAAAATGATGCTGTTTGAAGGCAAATAGTTTATTTTGAATGAGTTAATCCACAAACACATTTTGCAAGTGGGTAAAACTGTGTCTGTGTGATCGTGAGTGATGGTGCTCAAGATAATTAAGACAGGAAGTGATTCCTATCACTTGCTTGTTGACAACTCTAACAAATCACTGTGACAAAGACACTGTTGTTGGTGTTAATTACTTGTACGGCAGGGAGCAAAATCACAAAAGTATGACTAGACTGCTTATGTAAAAATTAGTTCCATTATATAAAAGTTAAACGCTTGTTTTTGAAATCACTGGTGTAACACATTCAGCTGCCAGCTAATATAAAGCGTAATCTACCATAGTGCTTTGCCAATGTTCTGACTGCGGACAACTTTGAGTGGCTGGATGAGAGTATTTTCCGGGTGTCTGAAGTGTTGACAGGCTGCCCATACTGTAACCTGCAGTCTATATTTCTAATGCCGTCATCATGTGCAATCTGAGCCTGGCTTCTAGAGCCCATCAGATAGAGTTACCCAGGACACAGTTAGCCAGCAGGACCATGTGACCTTGCTACTGGTTTTGGAGGCTGTTGCTAGAGTATAAGAGGTTTTTATAGTGACTGAAGACAGGAGTTGTTTTGTTAGAGGTAGCAAAAAGCTGTAGAGAAAGTATTCGACTCTAGAAAGTAGGACAGAGAGTACAATATGAAGAGTAAAAAAAATGGTGAAATGAGGACACAGAGAGTGGTGGGATACAGACCACGGAGTCCAGTATCTTAGCAACACTCTCCTTTGCTTGACCTGGTTTCACTTCTCTAGTTCAAAATCATTTCAAAGGTTCGAACTTGAGTCTCACGCACCCGTGTCATTCTGGTCCGTTCTTCGTTTTTATGTTCATATTTTTCCGTCAGTCATCAGGGATGTTTTTGAGAGTTTAATCTCATCCTCAACCTTTTTAAAGCTTAATAGCTGTAAAGTTTTGAATTGCCTGACTGTGTCTGACCAGTGTTTTGTGTTTCAGCACAATTGCCCAGTGGGAAATGTGGACCTGCAGGGAAGAACGGCCTTGCATGATGCTGGTAAGCAAAAAGCATTTGAGCATTTTGAGGTTTTGTTGGAATTGAACTCAGTAGTCCTCTCCATTTGACCTGACTTGGGGGTTTCCCACTCCCTCTGTTTTCTTTGCGTTTCCATTCCTCCTTTTTACTGCCTTCTATAACAAGTAGTGAAGCAGAGGATGAAGGCAAGGGATGAACGTTTAAATGGGATTCTTTTAGGCAGCAGTCATGATCAATAAGGATGGAATTATTCTCCTTTTCCTCAGAAGGCTTTCATGTGAGATTTAGAGCTCTTGCTCAGTGCCCAGTGGAGGGTTTGAATTTGTTTATTCACATTTTTAGTATTATTTTTTTCAGTGTGATGTCAGATGAGTCTACTGAATCTAATTCGGATGCTTGGGGGAAATGTTTAGGAAGATTATTGTTTTTTGTTTTTTTTCAGTTATGGCCGGCTGCTCCTCCAGCGTGAAGCTGCTCTGTGACAGCGGGGCATCAGTTAATGCCAGCGACTTTGTAAGTTAATATATGCGACTTGTGGAATATTTAATATCCTGATAATGTTTTTATATTGTCTCATTCTTTTTACCTGGACAAATGTTCTGTGTTTTTTTTTTTTTTTCTCCATCAGATATACTTTATCCTCAAATGTTCTCTCTTATAAGATTTTTCTGTTTGAGTGTATGCAAATGTGCACATTTATACGTGTGTGTTTGTAGGATGGTCGGACCCCATTGGTGCTTGCTACTCAAATGTGTCATCCACACATCTGTCAGTTGCTGTTGGAAAGAGGAGGTGACATCACAGTCAGAGACAAACAGAATAAGTAAATAACGCATTCATATTTCTCAGTTATTAAGCTTTTATTGTTTTTCTTGTCATGCATTCTTTATTCAGATATTGAATTTCCGACTTCTCTTCTCAGCTTTATCTACCTTATTTTTAATGCAGGGGTTGGCTCGGCCATTTTTAAAATTGAATGTGCAAAGCTTCTGGTGTCAGCTGCTACCAGTTATTTCAGCTGTACAAAAAGTCTGTCATGCTGATTTTTATCATATTATTTTAACTTGTAGCTTATGTTATATCGTAATCATAAACATTGGTTTGTAGCACAAGCATTTTCACTATTTACCGCACATTGTTGTTCTTTTAGTTTTTTACTTATATCTGTTAATGTGAATCTGGAGTGTCACGCATTCACAGGAAATTGTTTCCTTCTGCATTGACAAAACATGGTGATTGGAGGGACATTAATGTTTTTGTGCTGTTCTTGTCTTAAGTTTAGAGAAATGCATGTTGAAATGTAGTATTTTGATGCCATTGTCAGTCCTATTAAAGATGTGTTTGTGTCTTTGTTCACTCAGAACAGCGTTGATTTTGGGCTGTGAATACGCATGTAAGGATGCTGTGGACGTTTTGCTGAAACATGGCGCTGATGTCACTGCTGTGGATGGTTTCGGACATGACAGCTATCACTATGCGCGACTCAGCAAAAACCAGGAGCTTGTCTCTCTTGTCAAGAGTTACCTGGACAGTGCCACAAAAGGTTTTGTTTGTGCTTTCTGTTTTTATACCTCTCTGTCTCATGTCTACAATGGTAGAGCAGTGCTTAAAAACATAAATTGAAAGGAATTAAAATGCACCTCGAATTGAATGGCCAAACATTATTCAAAATTACTAATGTCATTTACTGATTTGGAAAATGTTTGTAAATGCATGAACGACAAGAGCAATGTGATTTACAAAGAGATAGAACAAACTCTAGACCAAATATCGTATTAATATTAGCCATATTTCAATAGTTAGACAGTTAACCATGTCCAGAGATTAAGTTTGATTGGACGCATGGTTTTTTGGTTAGTTGCATTTCATTATTTGCATCAAGTATTGTCACATCAGAACAGATGATGGTCTGCAATCTTATTTGCTGGACTGTCAGTGATGTAAATGAGAGAAAATGCACACGCATACGGAGGGAGAACCTTTTGGCTGATGTGTCCAGAAAAAGCTTTCTAAATGAAACAAACAGAGCGAAAAGCAAATTCTGATGATGTTTGTAGACCACTGTTAACATTGTAACAAGATGTATCTATATCACCTCATTACTTCTATTGTTCCATTCCATTAACCTTTGCATTTAAGTGATGGGTTTTTATTTTTCAGTGTGAATGCTTTTTCACATATTTGAAACTTTTCACAGAGGCTGATAATAATGTTTTCCATTCTTGGTGTAAATAAGTTGAATGCATTTAAAAAAAAAAAAAAAATTCCCCCCCCTGCAGTTTACATTACTTTATTGCATCATTTTTGATGTGAATAGACCTTTATCAGTAAGGTTATAGGGAACAAAGCTCCAAGAGCTTATGATGCACATTCATTATGAGTGTAGAGTGGTGTCTTTTCAGCTTTATACTTGTGAAAAGAGCTACTCATATATTTCATAGCCCAATCTTCCTCCTGTGTTTTATTTCGGTTGTTCCTTGTTTTGCTAATTGATCAAACATTTGTATTCACAGCAAAAGAAGCTGCCAAGATTGAGCAGAAAAAGAGACAGGTATACACTGCACTTTAGCCTTTGTTTTATTCTGAGATCTCCCTGTGGATGAGAGTTTAAAGAAACACTCTAAACAGCCTGAACTCAATCACACAAGGTTAAAACTTCCCCTTGCTGATTAACTTTTGTTTGTGTCTCAGTTTTATTACTGATATATTTTCCTCATACGTACTGCACAGAGAATGGCTGCCTTCATTCTCATTGTAATTTCACCGAAGCTATCTAAAACAGTGAGACTGCAATCATACAAATGAGATTTATGATTAATGTGCAGAGATTCTTTGTTTCTTATTTCAGCCCTTGTGCATCTATCACATTAAATGGAAATGCATTATTTCAGACTAATATAATTCCTTATCTCATACCAAGTCTTCCAAAATGTAGATGCACTAATCTAACCCCACCTGCAGTGCTGTAGCAGTTTTTACACACTACTGCCACCTAGTGTTTGATGCAAGTGAGGCAAAATTCATTTCTCCTCTAAAACCATATCCAGCCATTTTTCACTAATGTAAGCTGGGTCTGCACTAAACTGTATTCATTTGTCAGTTAATAAAATGGCTTGAAGGCTTAAATGTGCTGCAAAAAACTTTTTAGGTCAAGCTGTAATTATCAGGGACCATAGTAGAAATAAACTGCAGCCACTTGTTTCTAACATTGAGATTTGCCTATCTGTTAGGGCTGATATTATAACATATTGATGCAAGTGTCATTTCTCAGACTCGTAACCACTCCACTAATTTACAAAGATACCAAGGACTCTGAAATTATATTAGACAGTAATCCTGGCCATTTTTGTTTGGATATTTATCGTCTGTGTTAGTTACAGTCTGTGGAGATGCCCTCTGAAACCTCTATCCATGAGAAGATCATACAGGTGAGGGCCATTCAACTGTGACTGGTACCAGTAAATTGTTCATCTTTTTGATGTTATTAGACCTGGACTGTATTATTCTGTACCATTTACATGTTCATTTGTCAGGAGTTTAAGACGTAGATCCTCTTAGACATTTTTGTGTGTGTGTGTTGTAATCTGTACATTTAATACAAATGTGTGGGCATTTAGTGACTGTGTCTGTAATTGTGTTTCCTAGGACTTGGAGAAAAAGAATGAGAGCCAACAGGAATCTCTAAAGAAGTTCCACCAGGAACAGAGGACGCTGCTTGATAAAGTTAACATGCTTCAGCAGCAACTCAGCCAGGTGTTCTTTCAGCCATTTCATTATTGGCCAATTTATTTGCAAGTCTGTGCCTTGCACAGATGTTTTCAGCACTACAATAAATCAAAGCCAAAATAGTCATCTGTATTTACCTGAGAAGACAGTTGTGTAGTTGTATTGCAATTGCTCTGCAGACATCTTGTGTAATGCATGTTTTCTCTCTCTCTTGTTGTACTTTCTTTTTTAGGAAAAGTCAACAGTGGAGGACATTCACAAGGAGGTAATTTATTTATGGTCCTGGAAGAGACTTTCTTCTTTCCTTGTATCATTGTCTATTCCCATTTTCAGGAGAATAGACAATGACTCTCTCCACTGTCTGTCTTTTTCTTCTCATTGCTATCATAGTTTTGATGGAGGTTTATTTATTTATTTATTTTTTTAAAGTTTGGGTGTGAGTTGCTTTGAATATGCGCGTGTATCTGCTTTGTACACCAGAGAGAACAGCTGAAGCTTTTACTTTCTGCCAAAGAGAAGGACGAAGGAGTCCGGGCCATAGAGACTGTGAGAGTCCAGCAGCGGAGTCATTTGGTCAGTGAACATCTTTGCAAGATGTTTATCAAGGGCTGCTGCTTTTTAACTCCAGATCCAGAAACTCATGATTAAAATTTGATGAAATGATAAATAAATCTGTTTTTATTTTACAGGAAGATTACCCTGGCCAGTCTGTGATCAAAGGTGATTTTGTCTTTTAAAATCTGAATCTTTAGATCTTGTGATTAAGTACAGTCCCATCTGATATTAGAGACATCAATATAAACTGTGCTGACATTGAGATAATGTTGATTGTAGGGATGTTTAAAATGTCATATTTCTATAAGTACCGTCGTGTGTTTTTTCATTCTGGGTTCTTTTTTCTGCAGGAAAAGACAATGTACTAGTTCGACAGTCACACAGCTTGGACTCTGCTCAGGTGAATTGAAATTTCTTTAAAGTCTTAACACATAAAAACCAAAAACTCTACTGAAGCCGAAAACTAATTATATTTTATGTATCATTTACTTGGTGTAAATCAACTCTACAACATGCCTCCTGGGAGGATCTTAAAATCGAGTCTCTTTTAAGGGAACAGTTGTGGAGTGACCACACAAGTATGAGTGGATTAAGGGAATTTACTGTTGTCCCAACAGGTTTTTATCTGTGCTTAAAAGGAAATTCTGCATTAACTACAAGTTAAAGTCTATTGTTAAAGCATGGCATACTGTCTGTTACTAGAAAACATTTTTTTTTTTTTACAAACTAAGGTCATTTACGGTATTGCACTGGAAAGTCTATATGTACAACAATTAAACAAAGGACTTTTAAAAACAGTTAGGCATTCAAATGAAACTTGAAACAATTGTTTCATTATATTCCAACTCCTGTCAATCACTAATAAAATGTCCAAGATGCCTAAATTTCTGTGTATTACACATTATCCATGAGTATTTATATTTTATTAATTAAGAGGGTTACAATTTATTTTTATGCATGTAATATGTATACCATTGACACTGTAATTACTAATAAAATAAAGTCTGTAAAATTGAGGTCTACAAAATTGTTACACAGTAAGTAAATGCAGTTCAATATTTTTACTAAGTATGTACTTGGGATAATACCCAGGAACCAGTCAGTTCAGTGTACATACACAGACATTTACATGTCTGATTTAGTTTAACAACTGAGTCAGTTTAACAAGTTTAACAACTGCGTCAGACTTCCAAGTGCAAATACTCAAGAAATTATTCTAAATGTTTGCTGAGCATGCTCAAGGTTCCCAAAGTTTGAAATTTTAGCTTCTTTTTTTTACTCTTTCTTTTTTCTTTTTTCTTTTTTTTTTTTTTAAACTTGTATTCAGTAATACAGCAAGCAGACTGTCTATATCAGCTGTGTTAAGCTTAGGAGAGGCAGTGGCAGTCAGATAAGTTGCTCTCATTTCATTTTAGAACCTCCATAGCCTGCAGTGTCAGACAGGTTTATGATTTATTAGCTCTATTCTCTGAAGGGACATAATATACCTGGGTTCAGCTTTTGGGCAGATGTGGTGGATGTTTTTTTGTTGTCACATTAGCACCAGAGATGACTTTATTGTCACCTATTTTAGAAGTCACTGCATACTTTAAAAATGTTAAAATGCACCTGTTAAAGTAGGATCTGTTGTCTGACTTGGGATGTTTTCTTTAAAAGTTTTAAGCCCTTGTATGAACCCATATGAGAAAAGGGATGGGAACCAATCCATATTCTGTTCCTCAATTGAAGGCCAGCCATGGATTTTTACAGACTAGATTTCTTTCCCCTAATTTCTTGTTCTAATAGTCCTAAGGAAAAGGAAAGCTGTGAAAAATAAAAATTGTAGGCTCTCTCCAGGCTTTTCCACTTTGGCTTAGTAACTAGCCACTCAATATTCTGACAGAATGTTTGTGATTAGTAATTAATACCAACTTGTGTTTGAATTTAGATCTTACAGCCTTCAGGACCATCTCGATCTGTGGCTCGACCTTTGGAGCTGTCTCGGCCAGTGGCTGGTGTTCCTGAGACGCTTCGTCAAGAGCTTGAATGTGCCCGCAGACAGCAAGAGGGTGCACAAGAGGAGGTGGGCCGCCTCCAAAAGGCTCTAGCATGCAAGTCCCAGGAGTGTGAGGAACTGACCAAGAAGTGTGAAAGCATCAAACGTGAGTCAGAGCAGCAGGTACGTGAACTGGAAGAAGCCATGGGAGATGTGCAGAAGCGAATGATGGATTCTGAGTCAAAGGTGAAACAACTTCAGGCTCATGTTGTGGCAGTAAAGGAGCATCTCAATAACCAAGTGGTTGATGACCTTAAAGCACAGCTGAATGAGATGAAGGCAAAGTATGAGGGAGCTTCTGCTGAGGTTGGACGGGTCAGGAACCATTTGAAGCAGAGTGAGAAAGCATTGGAGGAGTATAAAAAAAGTGAAGGACTTCTGGCTGTGGAGGTTGAGAGGCTCACTGCAGAGCTGAGCGCAATGCAAGAAGACCATAAAGACATGGAGGAAATGCTCTTAAACATGGAAGGTCAAGTGAAGACTGCAGAGGTCAGGTTGACTTCAATGGTTCCAGGAGAAAAGTTTGACAACATGAAAAACCTCCTCACCAATGCTGTGGATGAGAAGGAGCTACAGTTGGCTGAGTTAAGGGAAGATTATGACCGTGTGCTGGAGGAAGTGGCAGAGCTCCACCGTGCGATGGACGACCGACAAACTGTCCCCCTGCAAGAGCACGAACGAGTCCGGGCTGCTCTGGAGGAGCAAAGCTCCAACCTGAAGAAGAAACTTGCTGATGTCACGGCAAAGTGTCAGTCATTAATATGTGAAGTGGAGGAGGGTGAGGATGAGAGCGAACTGCTCAAAGAGGAGCTGCAGGAACTCAGCAACAATCTGAAGACCAAGTTTGTGAGTTTAGAAAACCACGAGGAGGTGAAGAGGTCAATGGGACTCGCTGTGGAGGAGTTGAGGGTTAGGTTGGCAGAGGAGACTGAGAAGAGAAAATATGCTGAGGAGCAGCTACAGAAGCTGCAGGAGGAGAGCACCAACCTGAGGAGCAAGTACGTCCCCTGTGAACGTTATGAGAGTGAGATGGCTGCACTCACAGAACGCAGCACAGAACTGGAAGAAGATCTTAATAGCCTTCAGGATAAATACCAAGAGAAAGTCAGGGAACTTGAAATTTTGGCAGCTGAAAATGCAACACTGAAGAAGAGCTTTGACACAGAGTTTGTCACAAAGAAAGAGTATGAGAGAGTGCGGATGGAGTTAGATGATGCTTTGGAGAAAGCTAAGAATGAAATCGCGAAGTTGGAAGATGATTGTAGAGTTCGGGAAGAGGAGTTACAGAAGGCGAAAGAAGGAAATGCTATGTTGAAAGAAGAGTTTGAGAATGTGCAGGCCAAGTTAACAAATGACTATATCAGCCTTGTGGAACATGAGGTATTCAAAAGTACAACGAGCAAAGCTTTATCAGAAGCAGAAGGACGAGCTAGAGATGCCTACTCAAAGTATCAGTGTGCTCAAGAGAGTGCGTCAAAGTTACACAAGGAAATCGAAGCACAGAAGAAGGAGTTGGATACTATTCAAGAGGCATTGCAGTTGAAGTTTGTGCCATTGACTGCTATGGAGGAAAAAGAGATTTATTTCAACACCACTTTGAAGGACTTGGAAGATAAACTTGCTGAAATGAAGGAGATCTACAATAACGAAAAGACCAAAGGGGAAAGCCAAAGGTTAGAGAATGAAAAATTGAAAGAAGACATGACGTCTCTGCAGCAGAAACTTCAGACGGGGCTTGTATCCAGCGACAAGTATAAAGAAGTGGAGGACCGCTGCAAGGGCCAGGTGGAGGAGCTGAGTCTGAAGTTGGTGGAACTAGAGCAGCAATATAAAGAGGTCACGATCCAGCGGGCCGAGCTAGAGGAGCAAAACTCATTGTGCAACTCTGAGATCCAGAGTCTACAGAAGAAACTGAACAGTGAGTATATCCATCTGGAGCAGTTTGAGGCCATGCAGAGCTCTCTGAGTGGGAACCTGCAGGAAGTGCAGAAGGAGTGCAAGTGCTTACTAGAGGCGCATAAACTGGAAGTCCAGCGTGTTCAAGAACTAGAGAAACAACTTCAGAGTCAGAGCAGTGATGAGACCCAGTATAGCCAAGTTAAAGAGGCTCTGGAGCGTGAGGTCAACGAGCTTCGCTTGGCACTGAGGGAGGAGGAAGAAACCAGCGCACAGAGGGCTGAGGATGTAGCCACTCTGCAGACTGAACTCCTCAGAGCCACGCACGCTCTCGATGACCTCCGCAGCTATGAAGAACAGGTGACCGAGCTCAGAGCTGAGAAGCACGAGCTGGAGGTGAAGGTGCGAGAGCTTGGTGATCGGCTGTCAGGACTGGATGAACAATATGAGGACCTTCACAGGGAAACAACCCATGCCAGGGAGGGTGAAAAGAGGGCTAGAGCAGAAACTGAGGCCCTGCAGCTAAAGAGCGCCTCCATTGAGAAGGAGATCAGAGATCTGAAAGAAAGATATGAGGAATCACTCAGCACCATTGGAGAACTACAGAAGAGGATTCAGGTATCCTCAGAACAGACTGAGCTTAAAGACAAAAGGGTGAGAAGGTTATACTAATTTGTTATGTGGAAGTGCTTTTTCAGTAAGTGCCTGATATTTTGTCTGGTTACAAGCAAGGTGTTCTGTGTTTCAGATCACAGAACTGTTGGCAGATGTTGAAAGGCTGAAACAGGCTCTGAATGGTTTATCCCAGCTGGCTTATGCTGGCAACACGCCCAACAAGAGACAGACTCAACACATTGACACACTCCAAGCCCAGGTCAAGAGCCTTCAGCAGCAGCTGGCTGTGAGTAGCTCTGTTCATATACATATACATACCGGTGGATTTGTTTATAATTGCCCACAAATATGACATGCCATCGACCCTTGGTCTAAAAAAATACAACCACTTACTGACTGACTTGCATTCATAATAGATTCTAGAGCCTACTATTCTATGGGGAAAAGAACTGGGAACGATGGGTGATAGAATGGACAGAGGGACAGATTTCTTTCTCCCTCAAGTTATTTAAGCAGTAACTGGATTATATTATTAAAAGGTTAGTTCACCCAAAAATGAAAATTCTGTCATTACACACCCTCATGTCATTCCAAACCTGCAAGATCTTCATTCATCTTTGGAACACAAATCAAGATATTTTTGATGAAATCAAAATCGAGAGGTATTTGTCTCGTCAATAGACAGCAATATAATCAACACTTTCAAGGTCCAGAAAAGTACTAAAGGCATTGTTAAAACAGTCACCATGACTGCAGTGGTTCAACCTTAATTTTATGAAGCAACGAGAATACTTTTTGTGAGCAAAAACAAAACAAAAACAACAGCTTTATTCAAAAATACCATACGGTCTAAGTCCAACGCTTCCAGGTTCTACATCAGAACACAGACTCATTATTGGCCAGCTTCTGCGTCAGCATCTAACGCATGCATCGTGGTGCTCACATGAACAACATAAATTTAGTTTTAAATGAATTTGTTTTGGCTGGTTTAGCTAGAAATGGTTGTATAGGCCTTTGATGGATCGCGCTAAAAAAAGTTTAAAAACCGGTGTAGGCATTACCAACCATAACGCAAGGGATCAGATTAATGACTAGCACTTCAGATTTCAGATTAATATTTTTATGTTTGCCTCAAGTTTAATACAATGAAAATAATACTTGCCTGAAAATATTTTTAACATGGTTATGGATCTCAATTTTTCCCTGTCTGACTTTACTCTCTGTTACTTGGTTGTCGGTGTTTGTTGAGACAGTGTAAACATGACTGTTTTTTCTCAGAGTTCTAAATCCAAACGCCAACTTGCTTGTTGGTGTTTGTTGGTGTTGGTGTTTGTCGGTGCGGTGTGAATTGGCCTTTAGATTTCATTAAAAAAATCTTAAGACCTTTTTTCATCTTCAAAACACAAATTTGGGTTGTAGAACAACATGAGGGTGAGTAATTAAAAATGCCCATTTTTTCTGGGTATCCACATAAGAGCAGGCTCAGATGAGTTAAATAACTTAAAAGATCTGTGAGAAAATGAGATGTGCGTCAGATCCATGTTATGTTCGGCAGCAACAGGTCTTAAAGTCACAGCAAACTAATAAACCAGTTGCTGTGATATCTGTCATTTAATGTTAATCAAAGAACAAAGGTAACAGAAAAATTGTAGCTTTAAAAAGGATTAATCTACATCTCATTTATAATTTATGCAGTGAAGACTGTAAAGTTTGTGATTTACTGTATTTCTGTTTATGTCTAACAGGTAGGAAGGCCACAGGTAAATATGACATAATGGGTTTATGTGAAGATTGTTTTAAGTTTAAAAAAAAGTTTTTTTTTAAAGGCTAATAAATGTTGAAATTAATATCCTTTAGTTATACTGTAATGTTGAATATCTATAATGTCTTTTTTAAAAAAAAAATCTATTTCATAGAGACATCAGTACCAGTATTAGTGTCAGTATCAGTGATACTGACCTTCATTCATAAAAAGATGCCATTTAAACAATACATATCAATCCTGAAATATCTGAAACGCTTCCATTACTCATTCTTCACTGAATAAATACATGATGCCAGCTGCGCTTTCTCGCTCTCTCATCTCTCCTGATAGAGAGTCGACATGCAAACCTGCCTTCCTTTACGCTCTCCTTTCATTTGCTCCGGTTGCAGGTGTTACAAGGCTTGAATTTTTTCGTGGGATTGCGCAAATTGAGCATAATTTTACACATCCCCGCAGATTTTGTGTTCACACCCAAAGTGTGTGCACATAAAACCGCTTCTCAGTACTTGAGTTCTTTTTCGCTGCTAATTGAGATTAAACGGTCAAATACAAACAAAATAATGTCAGAATGCCGGTCTTGGTGAGTATTCCCTTAAACCAAGTCAGTTCTGTTTTAAGTGAATGTAAACATTTCAGAAAGAAAATGCATGTGTAACAATATAATGAATCTGTGTGACAGATCTTAAAGTGACAGCAGCCTAATATACCTGCTGCCAAATTATGAGATAATATTAAAATATCTATATATTCACTAGCCTCAGTGGCTAGAGAGCAAAAAAGTTATTGTTAAGCCCTCCACACACACACACACACGTTTTCATTTTTTATGGGGACATTCCATAGACATAATGGTTTTTATACTGTACAAACTGTATATTTTGTCCCCATAAACCTACCCATCACAGAAAATGTTCTGCTATTTTAGATTTTCAAAAAAGATAATTCTGTATGATTTTATAAGCTTGTTTCCTTGTGGGGACAAAAGGAAAAAAAGGTCCCCACAATGTCAAGATTTACTGGTTTTACTTGCGTAAATAATAAGTTAAAATATATAATATAATAAATAAAATCAGTGCCGGTTGAGGAGATTCCCCCTTCCATATGGACAGCGCTTTGAGTACCCAGAAAAAGCGCTATATAAATGTAAGGAATTATCATCATCATCATCATCATCATCATCATTATTATTATTATTATTATTATTATTATTATTATTATTATTATTATTGGGGACGTTAAGGGAAAAAAAATATTTTTTTTTTGGTGAAAAATGCCCCCCCCCCCCCCCCCCCCCTATTTCATATAATGCTTGTGAATAAGTATGCATCAGTTGTTTAGTATTTTGCGTGTTACTGAGGGTGCATTGTGTTTACAAACTCAATGACCATCTAACCTTTCAAGACCTTATTATATGATGCTTGTAAAACATTGCCTAAAATGCCTCGTCTTTTCAGGATGCTGAGAGGCAACACAGAGAAGTGGTTTCAATTTATCGAACTCATCTTCTCAGTGCAGCACAGGTAATTGTATATAAATGTGTGTTGAGTGTGAAGGTTTCTTTTCTGTTTTCGAGTAGCATTTCCTTTTATTTTGCTCTTATAACAAGGCCATTTATCATGACCTCTTAGGTCATAAATGTCACACAGAGATCAACAGTACTGTTATAGTAAGACATTATTACAGTGTACAGGTCATAGCCAGTAGTTGCATTTCTGGATGCAATTCTGAGGATGGATTTATCCTGTCTGAATACCGGTCACTTGTTTTCTTTCAGGGTCACATGGATGAAGATGTCCAAGCTGCCTTACTGCAGATCATTCGAATGAGACAAGGTTTTGTGTGTTGAACTCAACACACTGAGACCACACTGACTCCAATTCATCATTCACTCAGTAACCTCCCATTCAGCTCTGTGCAGTTTGATACAGCTCTGGAGTACTTCACACAGAAAGTCACATTTTGTAACATTTGACATGTTCTGATTAGGTTCGGTGTTGTTTGTACTAACATTATGAAATATAGTATCTGTACTATAGATGTGCCTAGTGACAATACTAAATATAGCACTAGGCATATCTAAACTCATCCAAAAACACACGAATCATAAACATGAGAGGCAATGGATAATGATTTAATCATAATGAAGCATGTTGGCTTAACTAAGTATGCTATTGCTACATGCTATAGAGTCAATGAGAAGTACAGGATGCTGTACAGATGTAAACTGCACATTCAGTGAGTCTCATGTACCTCCTTATTTCATGTTGAAATAACCTAACTACAGTTCAAAGAAGAACATTCCCTCCCTCTCTTATAGCCTCGATCTAAGCTACGTGTGCGGTGTATTAATGAGAAACGCATCCCTTTAGAGAGATTTTAACATGCTGTTCTCAGTCCAGCACTTCTGTGTCCTCTGCAATGGTTAAAGTAATGATCTGGTTAGGGGAAACAGATCTTTCAACACTTGGGAAATTAGCTTTAAGGCTTTAGTGGAGTGGTGGGCACTGAGGCAGTTCCTGGGCCGTCTGTTTTATGAAATGCCAGTGGTGTAGTGGTCGAATATCCTGTAGTCCTGCACAGTAATATTACATTTTATCATGTAAGCTTATGCTCATACAGTATACAGTAAGAGCATAATTTCACAGCACTGTTACCACCGTAAATATCATTTGTACACTTGTTTTGGAGGGTCCCAGAATTGGTATAGTCCGAAGCCTTCATGAAAGATCAGAGCACATCACTGCAGCTTCATCTTACATACTACTTTTGCAGTTTTGCCCGGGCCCATGTCCATACACTGGATCATTGTTTCAAATGCGGGTGATGTATTTGAGTCAGTGAGAGTCTATTGGGTTGGGTGATATAGGATGAAGTAGTTCATTTAGTAAAGTGTTTATGTGAAATTGCTTTGCCTCTGCAGTGACAACAGCAGACCACTTCTCATAAATAATTTTTTGGGCAGAACATTTAACACTGAAGACTTTTAAGAACATGCTCCTGTATCCTGGCTGATATCGCCATCTAGTGGTGTGACTTGGCTGGCCAAGTTTGATGTGTGCTTTTGTGTTGGAGAATGTGATGCATTTAGAAATTCTCCCTTTTGATGCTTCCCAAATCTGATATATCACCTTTTTCATTGTTTGTACTACTTTTGATTAATGAACATCATGTTTGTGGTAACTATAACAGAATTCAGCAGGACTGGAATGGAAAGGCACAATAATCTGTTCAGCTTTCAGAACATGACTGTAGACTGACATACTTTATATTTTGTGGATCTTGTTTTCTTTTCTTTTTCTTTTCATCTAAACTGATATTTTTAAGTCAAATTATCCTGAGTTTCTAATCCGATATTCTAAACGTTATTAGAGTTCCCAACCATGGCTTTCCAGTATTGATTCAATTTATTTTAAAAACACCACTGTTGTGCTATTTGGTTTGATTGGAATTAACTGATAGTATTGGTTCTCTCTGTCAGGAATGAATAATTGTAATGGTTTCATTATTTGTTAGTATTACATTCTAGCTGTGCTCTTATGGTTATCAGTTAGTCTGTGCATTTCCTTCATAGACATTTTCTTCTTTTTTTTTTTTTTCTCTTTGTTTTGCAAAAATTTGAGTCTAACATCAATAAAGTGCCTCTTTTAGACTAAACTGGCTCTGTGCATATGAAAAAGATTAATCCCAGCAGTCTCTGAGTGTCTTGAAATGAACCTTGCCTTTGGCAGGCCTTTCCAGCTCCTCTCACTCTCCTTGAAGTGAACACACATGTTGTTACTTTAAATCCAATCAGATCAAGATTGAGAGCTTTTTTCCTCATGTGGTTTGCATTGATTTGTACCTTAACTTTTAACTTACCTTTGAAGCAAAATGAGATTTACAAATACAAAGGAAAGACAATATTTTTCTTCTCATAAAGGTCATCGTTTTTTTTTTTTTTTTTTATTATATTAAGGTCAGAGTAAAAATTGTAACACTCCAACAGAATCAATGTTGTTTTCCCCTCTTAGTTTCTAAAGTGTGCTTTAGTAAGTCTCTAGTCTGTCATTTTATGTCGTCTCAATCACTTGTCCTATATTCAAAGATGCTTACGGTGATTTTCTAAAGCTCTAAACTCATCCCACACCTAATTAATTTCACATTTTTGTATATTTGATAGCTTAAACGACTCTCTCCCCCTTCCTTTGCAAGGTCTTGTTTTTATGAGTCTGTTATTTGTGGCCTGCCCTGCATAAGCTGTTCTCAGCAATTATGGCAAATACAATTCAATCTGTTTGGAGCTTTCTCTTTAATCTCATTTCCAGGACCATAAGCAGAACCAGACATCCTCCCATCACTCCCCTCTATTTCCCTTTCTCTCCACCATTAATCATGTCCATAAGGATCACAGTGTAACCCTGTCGTTTAGCTGGCCCCCTGGTAGGTAGACTGGGAGCGGGGGGGCTCAACCCTTTTCATGTTGCTTTAATGTGGTAAGTTGTTCTCTCGGTAGTTTCCGTGTTGTGATTCGAGCTTGCTTTTACCAACATCTAGAGCCCTCCACGTGTCAAATGAATTGCATGTCTATTGTTTTCTGTCCTTCTCTTTAGATATCTGAAGTCGTTTTACCTTTCCATTTAATAGTTCGTTTTCAAAAACTACATCCCTTTCTTGTTTCTTTCTCCCTCTTGTCATTCATGGGTCTCCCATAGGTCGTGCTGGCTGTGCTTTCTGCATTATACCTGTAAAAGAATGACACGGAAAACCCCATCTTTTCTCATTAGCCACCCTGGATCGGTCACCTCCACTCACCCCTTCAATGTTTTTGCAGAGGTCCCTGCACTTTGTTGCCTCAATGTAGTTCATTTATAGGATAACAGGGCTCTGGAGGACACATGGGGCTGATTTGGACTAGATGGATTCAACATGTCTCCTGCCCAGCTCTTCTCTGATCCTTGCCATGTGATCCATACCTCCCTGACCTCATCATCCATCATATAACACCTGGGATGAGGGGAAAAAAAAAAACGGTCGAAAAAATATGAGACTCTTTTATTTTGTAGGATTTATTGGCTGGCCACGGGAGAGTCCCGCTACCACCGCCAGGCCAAAGCTCTCTCCATTCGTGGATGGGTTTTTATGCAGAGGGAAGACCATAGGGTTGTGTTCTGCACATTTTGGCCTCCAAATTCTCCTTCTGAACAAGTTTTACCTCCATAAAAGGAGGTTTGAGTAGATCACACAGGTTCAAAAACTTGAGACTGTTGAGCACATTTCAAACGGACTCTTAAACCGCAAAGTAATTGTGCTGGGGTGTTGTACTCCAAAGATGAAATTTTAAACGGTTACATTTGAGCTCATTGTTGTTCTTTTCCCCTCATTAGCTCTTGGTTAACCACTAATGCCTTGTGTATCAACTCGTTTTTACTTTCTCCCCCTTTTTCCGGTCAGGGCTCAACAAGAAACATGTGGTCGTCCTCTCTTCCAAGCTCAACCTCTTAATAATCCCCAGGCCTCAATGGAAAATCAACTGCGTTTCACGTCTGCTAAGAGCTGACACATGGGGCTGTGTCCGTGGTTTAACAGAATAAGCATGCGGAATTGATGGTTGGCTGCTTGGAAATAGTGCTGCAACTAATGTACTTTCTTGAAATTTTCTTTTTCGTTTTTGAAGCATTTGGTTTTGTCTGCTTTTCTTGCTCTGCGGTGCAGGCTTGTGGTACTTTACAAGCTTGTTAAGAGGTAAATTGAGGGGAAAGGTGAGGAGAGCGTTATGTTTACCCTTTTTAGCCATGCTGTGCTTTCATTCTGTTAAAGACCTCAACTGGTTTACCATCTGAAGTTACTGTGGCACCAATATTAAAATTCTGGGAGATACTAAGCTGATTAGTGTAATTAGTACATAAATTTTAATATCTGCTATTTAATTCTTTACTATATAAAATAGGAATAAAAACATCAATCAAGACATTTTTTCAAAGATTAGATTTACGGTATTACAATTTTATAGTGTATTTTTAGTCATTGAATGTAATTTATCAGCAAAGGTTATTGAAATTCATTAAACTGCTGACACTGGGACAGTAAACCTCAAAAGAGGTACACCGGAGAGCTACGTTTACCTCAAAACAGCGCATATTAGTACCATATATTACCTGAAGTAGACATATTAGTAATACTGAATGATATTTCTTATTTAATTATTAACATTTATTATTGTCATCGATGTTGAAAAAGTTTTGCTGCTGTTTTTATGAAAACCATACTTTTTTTTTTTCCAGGATTCTGTTGAAAAGTACAGAATTCGTGTGAAATGGAGAAATCTTTTATTAAAAATATGATATCTCTTTACTGACACATTTGTTCAATTTAATATTCTTACAGAGTAAAAAAAGTACACTTTTTGTATGTATGTGTGTGTGTGTGTGTATATATATATACACACACCTGATATTTTAATGTTTTGTGTGTGTGTGTGTGTACGCGCACATTCCAAGTAATGTCAATCAAACTGCAGTTGGGTTGTTTTAAGTAATGACTCAAAAAATACAGGTAACATTTGATATTAAAAGTTTGTATTTATTTATTTATTTAGCAAAAGCAGATAAATCCACATTTCATGTTTCAGAGTTAAACCAAACCAATTTGATTCTTAGCAAACCCCGTGCCCTGTTACTATGCCCGACATGTGCTCTCACACCACACATCATGTTCTCACGCAGTGAAAAATACATCGCAGAGCAAAGAGGACACTGACAACAAATGAAACCATTTCATATTCAAAATATTGTAATTTTTTAAAGAAGTTTAATCCCTTTAACCCTAAGGGTATTTTCAGAGTGCTCTTTTTCTTAGTGACACACAAAGAAGTAAAGACTCCAAAACTATAGCAAAGAGAGTCAAAAGGTGGGAATCGTTTGAAAGGAAACTTTTTACGTTTTTAAATTAAAACAAACACAATTAAATTTGGACATTCTCATGCTGAGAAACAAACAGCAAAATAAATTTGGAAAAAATTTAAAAGGAATTTAAAATGAAGGGAACACGGTAGCGAGTTCATTCTTTTTTTTTTTTTTTTTGTGATGTTCCTCTATGTGAGCTGTATCTGGCTCCAATTTTGTGGTGATCGGATAAAGTTTCAGCATTTGGAACAATTTTTTAAATTTTTCTCTTATTTTTGACATGCACAGAAATAATGACTCATAACTCAATCTCTTGCAAGGGGAGTCAAAAGGTTTGTATCATTTGAAAGAGATTTTTTTACGGTTTTAAATAAAAAAAAAAATTAAATTCAGACAATGTCTTGCTGAGAAACTGCTGAAAAAAATACCAAAAAAATAAATAAAAGTTTGCTCATTTCATATTTGACATGCAATAACTCAGAAAAGAAATGAGGAAGGAGCAAAATTCTTTTTTGGTGATGTTCTTCTATATGAGACCTGTATTTGGATATGTAATTTGTGGTGATCCCATGAAGTATTCTAAAGTTACATCATTTGGAATCAAGGCCCTTGTCGCCCCCTAGTGGGTATTTTTAAAGCTGCACTTTCACGTGGAGTAACTCGTGATCAAAGCATGGGATTTTGTTAATCTTGGACTCATTTCAATCGGGAGCATCCATTGTATGTAATGATGTGCCACAATCCATGCATGTTTCATGAAGTTATATGCTGAAATGCCATTTGATAGCTACATTTTAGTTTTAGCTAGCAGCTGTGCGCCTGTGTGGCCTGTGTCGTAATTGTGTGATCAATATCTCGTGATCGCTTGATTGGATTATGATGATGTTGGACTCATTTTAATCATGCGAATCTGCTGTAAATAATGATGCCACAATCGGTGCATGTTTCATGACGTTAGGCGTCAAAACGTGACATAAATGCCGCATCAGTTTATTTTTTACACTTGGTTCTTGTGGGGTTTCACGTACAAAAAAATCACTCAAGTTTAGTCAAAGCCCAAAACAATTATGCTCGTTGTATTCTACTCCATGAGACCTTTCAAATGACATTTAACACATGATTATCTGAGCTATATGATGCTTTTGACACATTGGCGTACATAATAATAAAAAAATAATAATTTATTTTTTTTAATTTTCAGTAAATAACTCTGCAGTATTTAGGATTTATTCAAAGTTCTTACATTCATTGAAAAATTCACACTCTAAGCTTTCAAATGACATCTATTTTGTGATGAAGAGGGCTGGAGTTTTGAAAAATACGACTATTAAAATTTTTATAGGTAGGATGCGCCCGTGGGCGGTACACTCCGTTTTAGAATGATAACTCAGCACTCCTTAAGAGTTGAAAGCAACGACTGGATTTTTTAAAAAGCTGAGTTTCTAAGCTTTAAAATGATACCCATTGCCCGCCGGCGGAACAAATCGGGTTTAAGGGGATAAACAATAAATAGCGTATAGTGGCTCTTTAATGTCCCACATTAATGATCCTTCAATCAGCTCGTGAACCGATCATCTCTTCATACTAGTTCATTCATAGCATCAAATGAACATCAGAAGGAATGTTGTTTCAAGCGCGGGAAGATGCGAGTACACCTTTTTTTCAAGTTCACCAACATTAATCTACTGACTCCCATGACTGCTTTGTTGGATAAAATGGCGGATTCGGGGTTATGATTGGTCGGCTCGCCTGTCAATCAAACTGTTTGTGAAGGGCTTTGTAATACATGATAAAATAGTAAAACACACACACAAAAAAGCAAAAGAACGTACAAGGTTTCAGCATGTAAGTACTGTAAGGTGCACAAGGATTTGCAGGAGTCGCGATTATAAATCCTCGATCACTTTTAGTCAGCTTTGATGCAACTCCCTTCGACTAAACTAAAGCATCTTTTTGAAGTGACTAGCAGCCTTGTCACCTTGACTTGAATGCTGCGCGCTGATTCGCTAAAACCAGACTTATAACTTTCTGTACACAAACCACAAGGGCGCTTGTCGCTTTCTGCATTAAAACGTGATTTCAGTGGACAAAACTTTCTGGCTTTTCTGACAAAACGGATTTAGTATTCAGAGCGTGCTATAAGGGAGAATAACACACAGCAATAAGTTAAATTTTTTTCTAATAGTGGCATTTATCGGTTTTTGCAAATGTGTGTGTGTTTTGCAAATGTCTATTGACAAATTAAAAAAAACAATTACAGTCTTAACATATACTTGTAATATATTGTGCATCCTTACTACAGTGTATATGTATACTGGTATATTGCTTGTAGTAACCGTAGACTGCTAATTTCTTGTTCACTGTAATTGTGCAATAAAAGTCACTAAAAATGACATCAGTCATATCATTGAACTAATGAACCAAGACACTTTCTTGCTGATCATCCTCCACTGATTTGCGTCAGCTTGTCTTTTCAATTTGCAGTCCTCTGCACCCAGCTCTGTGTTTTACTTCTTTCATTTAATACCTCCGGCAGCCGGGTGAAGGTGCGACTCTAGAGGTGTTTGAACTGGTTAATGTTCCTGAAGAGTTTCCTGCCATCAGAACATAAGGTATTAGTTTATTCATTACTCATTAGGCCCACAGTCAAAGTACTTTAGGCAAATTCAGGGTTGTGACTGTCGATCATTAGCGTTGAAAATGTGCATTTGTTAGACAAAGCCGCAGTCACACAATCCAATTAAGACATGAAAGTCCCCGTCTCCTAGGAAGGAATTCACAATACATAAACAGGCTGTAAAGGGGAAAATTACATCTGCATTTGTTTCTTTTCTGGAAATTCAGCCACATTTGTTAAACTTTAACAAACCCTTGTTGAACAATTTGGAAGAAAGAAGGGAAAGCTAAATTAATACCATGTGTTTTGAGAACTACACATGGTTTTATTGTAGCGTTGAGTTAAAGGGGCAATCTTGCCTAAAGAGAGTTTGGTAGATTTTAACAAGCAAGAACATTCTAATCACTTTGAATTTTGTGATTTTACTAAAATTGCCTTGTAGTGTTGGATTTAAAGAACTTTCCATAAAAAACACACTCTTACCTGCTTTTAAATTCTAGAAGTTGAACAGAAATTCGCTGCTTAAAATGTCTTTAATCAAGGCCAGGCACGTTTGATGTTGGCATGTGTGTGTGTGTGTAAGTGTAACATACCTTCAGCTTGCTGTTCTGGATGTTAATTAAATTGCTTTTCACTCTTCTTATAAGGCAAGGTATTGGATTAATGGCTAAATGTCCTTTTAAATCTCTCTAATCTTCCCCTTTTCATCTGTAGCTTCTGCAGGTTTGTGTACGGGATTTGCTTGCGTCATCTGCCTTTGATTACACCACTTAATACTTGCAGATCGCCCTGGATCGTAATGCGAATCCTCTGAATAACTGTTTCCGGATGCTTGCAGTTGTTAGATGGTACGGGATCCTGTTGGGAACGGTGGCTGTTGCGTCCAGCCTTTGATACCTCTCACTTTCACAGAGCCAGTTTCTATCTTTCACACCTGCTTCATAAAACAAAGCAATATTTATAGAAATAGTCATCTACAAAACAAACGAATGAATCCTGAGTGTCAGTGCCCACAAACAAAATAAATCTTGTATGGCACATTAAATGGGTGCATTGGACATGCTGATGAACAATTAAGATAATAATGACATCACAAATTCATGTTCTGCCCTGTCCAAATTTCTTTTTGCTAATTTTTTTTTACCTTTTAAGGGACAACAGTTTGTCACGATAGGGCAGTATTCTTAATGCGACAACTTTGTACCTTTTATAATAACAATATGTACCCTTAATGTACTACTGGGAACCATTTAGGGGTAAATGAGGTACAAAGATGTTCCTATACTACTTCTGCAATTTTTGATTTGTGATGTCTTATGCATGATGATTTTAAGACCTACAACAACTGATAGCCATTTATGTAAATACACGCTTTTCTCTTAATGGCCTAGTTTCAATCCAGTCTTCTGCTTGGGGAAAAAAACAACATTTTGACAATTCTTAGAATTAAGGTATTCTGCCTAACAGACTCTATCATGTTAACTGCACAGGCCCCATTGCGCTGCTCCCCAATACTGTCATTTGCCCCTAATTACCATGCTTGCAGAGTCCATTAAATATTCTCCAGCTAATGCCTCATTAGCTTCTGCAGGCTAAATGTTCAAGGGATGTGCACTTTATTGGTAGTAAGCGTTGTCCTCTCTGAATCACTGCCTGGGGCCATAACCATGAATCAGGGCTAGGAGTGGTCCCGCAGTTTTTATATATGAATTTTAAGACTCTCCCCTAGGAGTTGCTGCCTTTGTAGTCATACAGGAGTGTGAAGTAGTTCCACTCCCATCATCCAGAGGGCAGACCAACATTAAGTTTTAGGACTTTGGCTTGGATTCATGATAGAGCAGGAATGATCACTGATGCTGCATTGTGTGCTTGTGAGCATTGTTGTATCACATGTCCAACTCTTCCTTCTTTTTTTTTTTTGTCCAAAAGCTGTTTTTTTTTTGTTTTTTTAAACATCATAGTAGTGATTTTCTGATGAGATTTTAGACTTGCTAAATTTCCTGATGATCCAGCTACTCGAACTCGGCATGAAACAAGCTCATTCGTGGCCTTTAAATAAAAACTAACTAGTTTTACAGAAAGTACCTTTGGAATACTTGACTATAAATCTCTGTCCTTGCAGATGTACAGGCTAAGCTATTGCTTCGTCTGTAGTGAATATTTTGGCCCTGTATCTCTGTTTACACAGGTGAAATTGTCTATCATCAAATATTTGTGTGATTTTCATTTGCTGAGGTGTTGGCAGGTGATCTACTGAATTTGCTGGTGTGTCATGGCCACTCATTCCCATTTTAGATGGGCAACATCATAATGCCTCTGTGAATATTTACCCAGGCTCACCTGCTGCCACATCTGCTAAAATGATTGTAAAGGGTCCGTAGAGACGTGAGGAGAGGATCGAGGCATCTGAGCATACAATGCTGCTGTGCTGTTTTGTTTTTTAACTTGGGAAAAAAACGAAGTCAGGATTATAAATGCAGTGGGTGTAAATGGTAGTTCTTATCATCATATGAAAACAACAATGCTTATATTATCAGCATATGGCTGTTGGCTGCATTTAAACTTGAGTGCCAATCACAAACTATTCACTTGGCTGCAAAGATTCCTAATCAGCCAGACTGCAGTGAAACTAGAGACGCCACATGCCGAGAAGTGTGTTTGTGTACAAAGAAGTAATTGAGCTGTTTTATTAGCCGTTAGATGTCAAAATTCATTATGTCTACATAAAAAGAGAGCAATACATATGCATGTGACCGCATATAAGAATGCATATGTATACAAGTTCTGCATGCTTGTCAGTCTCTATCATTTGCATAAGGGTTTTATCCCGTTTTCTTCCAAATCATTAGCAGAATTCATTATTAGATACTTTCTGCCACAGCACCGCATCACAAACGGTGGATAAATGCAAGCTTTTCAGATGCTGTGGAAAGACCAGAGAGGCTCTGCTTCTGAATTTGTGGCTTTTGATGTGCACTTTCTGTGGTTTTGGACGCGGTTCTGACAGGTATTGTCCCTGAGGCGAAGGATTACCTGAGGCCTCCTCACAAAACAGACCAAAACAAGTTATCAGAGGGCTTGTAAGCCCCTTCGTGGAGAGTACAACATAAATTATTCTAGCCTTGCAGATGTTCCGAGATCAAAATCTGCATGAATTTATGCCACTGGCAGTGAGTCCCACTTATTAGTTTTCATGATGCATGCTGGAGCAGCTGCGATGCCTGGGCTTTTACAGGGGTCATAAATCTGGATCTGTCATCGTCTCAACCACTTTGGTAGAGATTATTTCACTCCGCTAATAAAGCAACTCCCGCTCGACATTACAAATGCCTGCAGGTTAACAACCTTGGCAGCCGTGCGATCTCAGTGCTCACGCGCACTTCAGAGGCTTTGCGAGCTGGGAAAGAAATAGAAGCCCAGATATAATGGAGACCCTAATGGATCCCAGGTGGTTGTTAGATCCCGACCCCACCTGATATTTTCCTTTTCAGGGGGGAAGAACCTGGGTCAACCTGCCTCAAGTGTTTGGAGTTTCATTGTTCATTTAGACTCTCTTTGATGTTGCTGCATACCAGAGCTTACATTTCTGCTTTGTTCAGGAATGGACCAATTTCCTATTTTTGGTAAAATGTCATAGTTCACATTCTTCAACATGATGGAATAGTTCAATAGCTGCATTCGGTGTTATCCTCTCATGGGGGGGTGCACAGTTGATAGTTTGTTTCTCCAGTGGAAATGGGCTCCGGATATACACGCATACACAACGGCGCCATCAGTGGAGTTCATAAAATTAACTTAATTAACCCTATATAATTAACTTAATGGAACCAATCTAATTGAGTGTTCATGTGTAATAGCTTCTAACCTTATTGAATGTTCTTTGACCTTTTCTTCCCATGCACTCGGCTTTGTTTCCCTCACAGTGTTGACTTCCTTCATGTTAATGTGACGAGACAAGTAATTCCCTGTTTCCCAAGTTGTCCATCCTGATAAGACTTCTATAAATAAGGATTGAAGGACTCAATTATTCCAGGTTGTTTTTTTAGAAAGTGAAATTAACAAATATGTTGGTATTGTATGTGGAATAGTGTTCTATTGACTGCAATGTACACTAGATACTGTACCATTTTTGTATATGAATCCGTTGTACAGTAATACAACAATTTTATTGATTACATTGTTTCATCAACTTTTAACAATGTGTCTAGTTGTCTTTTGCAATTTTTGCAGTCCAATCCAGAAATCAAGGGGCAAAAAGATTGAAAAAGCATGATGGATATATGCTTGTAGTGAATTCATGTTGGAAATGGAAGATAAAGTCAAATGCATTGTGTACTGTGAGTGTAGTTGCTCATCATGTTTACAGTATGGGTATAGTAAGGTAAGATGCTAATTTGAATGTAGCCACTATAAGGCATTATTATTAGCCACTGGCTGCGCTTTTGCCCTCATACCGTTTGGGTACAAGTTTGTTTTGATACTCACTGCATGAAAAGGGATATATTCGTGAAAATAAGGGCATGGTAAACACCTGCTTAACTTTGTTTGCTGGATGTAGGAGGAAGAATACTTGGAAAGGTAACATGGAAATATAAACTTCCTGAAAAGACCAGATACCTTACATATATGGAAATATATTAGAATCCGTGAAAGTTCATGGACATGCATACAGCTAGTTGAATGCCTGGAGTGGAGTGAATGCCTTTCATATATTAATGACTTGCAGTTAAGAGGTGGAGCAAAGGTGGCTAGGTTACAGAAAATATTATTGTGCTGTACAAATGTGTTTACACATTTTTTTAAATTACTAAATTTTATTTTAATATTGTTTAATTTGTATATTTGAGAAAAACATCTGTGAACTTAAACATTTCATTATCTTACGCAAACATTCATGTTATATGCTCAAGTTAAATAAGCATTTTATCATTCAAAACAGTAACTGAAAGTCAAGAGGCATGATGAACTGTTTTGTTGTTGGTCAAAATGACCTTTTGTTGTGTGTCTGACTCTTCGTGGCTTTAGCAAGTCAAGCGGAATGCAACAAAAATTATTTCAGATTATCATAAAGTTAAGTCAAATTAGCTTTATTGTCGCTGTGGAATGAAATGTCGTGCCTCACAGGACCACAGTGCTACATATTTAGATCTAAAATAAATATTTTTATTTAGCAAGAAAAACTAGAAACTGCTGCAATGAGCACTTCAGATGAGCAATTAAACACTAGATTAAAAAAAAAATTCAAGTTCGCAGCACAGAAGAAAACTGATTGGTCACTATACATTTGGGTGGTCCTTGACTACACAAGACAATGTATTCTTTGCCCTGTTTATCAGCACCCGAGTCGGTCTATTTCAATTATATTGGATAAACATTCTTTGAGGTAATGAGAATTAAGAGGTTTCATTCGGTCATTGCAGGCCCACAATTTTGTCAGTGTCACACTCCTCATTTAACAGAGATTTAATTTCAATATAGTGCAAGATCGTACAAGTAACTGTCCAAATTTTTATGAGAACATTTGCTGTTGACTGAAGCAGAATTAAAATAGGATGCTTATGCAACCACTCCAAAGTCTTGTCAGCCTCAGGGGATGACAATGATTATTCAAATGTGAGTTTGTTTGGTGAGCACTGGCATGCATGTATGATCCTGTTGCCAGTCTTTTTTCTAGCAGAAGGAAAATTCTGTAAAAACCTTAATAGGCTACTTCCATCTCTTGTCGTTCTTGGCTCTCTTTGCACCATTTGTATAGTTCTGACAGCAGCTACATTACTGATCTGGATATATTTCATTCTATTCTCTGTCCCCAAAGGTAGGTAGGTGTGAGGACAGGCAGGTGCATTCAGATTATCCCTAATGCTATAATGCTTCAAACCGCAATGACACAGACAAGCACTCTTGGGACCAGCAGGAATGAGAAAATATGCAATACTAAAAGACTTTATGTAGTTTGAAGGATGATATAGATAATAGTATCATTTATAGGCAAGTGGGTGTCCGGTTTAACATCTAGCTGGAAGGGAAAGAAGAAACCCCTGTGCAAGTGGAGAAAGAAGAAATAGTTGCAAGACCCACTATATCACGGTGCTCCGAAAAAAAAAAAACTATACTGATTTGCTCTTGTGCCTTGGATCCACATTGCTCGTGCTAAGATGGCCTCATGTAATCCTTTTTTCAAAGGAAAAAGTTAAGACAATACTTCTTCGACTTGTTTGCTTGATGAGGTAAATTAAGAGAAAAAGAAATCATAAGTATTTGAGCACTTTAAGATCATTAGATGATGTGTACAAAGGTGCTTTCAAAATATAGGTTGATATTCTGGCCTTTATTCAGTAATAATGGACTTGGTCGGTACCATGCACAAAAACAAATTATGTTGCACACATAGTTCTCAGATATTTTAGGGTGTCCTATAATCACAATAGACTATATAAAAGTGGCTCTCCTGAATTACAATGAAAATATCCGAGACCCCTAATATGTGACATTTATTACAGATTTTATTAATTTGCTGGGTAATGAAAGCATGGATTTTATAAAGTGGTCAGCTTGAGGAGATCAAAAGTATTGCAAATGGACTTTAAGTCCACAATTCTAGTAAAACTCACACACCCCCAATGTATCCAGATAATGTTTCAACTAGTTTTTAATGCATGTTTGGACAAAATGTAGATCTGACATTTGGTTTTAAAGGAAGTGCTCATTAACAAAATAAGATCCATATTGGATTGTTCTGGTCAATGGTGAGCTTATATTTCAGGTTGGCATGAGTACAAAGAATTTATTGACTCAATCTTCTCTTTAAACATTTAGTTTCAGGATGAGCATGTTTTAAAAATGTGTTGTTTATTAGCAATGCTAACTTACTATTCTGAAAATTATGGCTGTGATGCAGAAGACTGCCAGTCTGCCTTGCTGGAGAGAGAGAGAGAGACAGAGAACGATTGTCTGTTAACTGGGCAAAAAAAAAAAAAAAAGATTGTTGTAACTGACTTCCAGTTAATTATGAGTTGGCATTCACTGCAAATATCTGGCCCGTAAAACATCCAGACTCCTTGCTCGTTTTCTACACCGTTTTTGTGGCATAGAAAATGTTTTATCCAAACCATATGGTGTGCACATATATTGTTCAGCCTTTGACCGAGCCATGAACATTTGCGTCTTTATAAAACTTTATTTCCTTGAAAATATGGAGCTACACACACTCAAGCATTGGGTCTCATTCACTAACGGTTATGTACAGGGGAGCGGGGAGTAGGGTCCAGCTTTCACAATATTGTGAATCTGGTCATTATTGTTGTAAATATGTTTTTCTCAAAAACAATTCAGAAGGCCTTTATTAACCCCTTGTGGAGTACTTTTTTCGATGGATGGATGTACTTTTTTGGGCCATTCACTACCATTAAAAGATTGGAACAGCCAGAATATATTTTAATACAACTCTGATAGTGTTAGTCTGAGAGAAGATGGTCATGTACACCTAGGATGACTTGAGGGTAAGTACATTTTTTTGTGTGAACTGTCCCTTTAAGTTCGCAAGCTCCGGCATGACAGGCTGTGTTTTCACCAATACGTAGGTCGTGCTTCGTTGAGTTTTGACGTGTTTATTGTATTCTTAAATAAATGAGGTACATAGCATCCTCACCAATCCCTCAACACCCCCAAATGAAAACATCTTCCCCCGCACATAAAATCTGCTAGCTTTCTATATATAAATCATAGTTCGTTCACGCATTTGCACTAAAATGTATTCTAAATTTATGATCAAGTGTAGTTTATATCGATATAAAAACTGTTTATTGTGCTCACTACTCACTTTATTTTACTGGAAAATCTTGCTTCGCAGTGCACAACACGCTAACTATGAAATTATTAGCGAATGACTCTCGCTATTTTCAGCCCTCTCATTTTCATGTGACTCAAGCTGCAACAGTATGAGAACCATGTCTGTGTGTGTTGTTCACAATGGACATAGCCACAAACTCTGCTGCCCCACCCTGAACTTTAGACAGACCACAGACATTTGTTTTCAATGACCTTTCCGGCTTCTCTGTTTGCTGGTAGCTTGCTGTTCTCTTCCCCTCTCTGTCATCTTCCCTTCCTTTACCCATTCCTCTTTTCCTTCCACCATTACACTGCACCCTTGACATCTTCACTGCTCTGAAAGCCCCAAGTTCTCTTTTCACTGGCCCGTGGTCAGACACAAGAGTACTGGCCACAGTAACCACCCTCAAAGCAAAAGCACCATTTCCTCTTTATGAAACCACACCAACCTCTAGCAGTCTTGTGACACAACATTTAACATAACACTTGCAGTTTTGCGGACAGAAACTCATACCCGGTTGTCCATTAACATCCCTGAAAATCAATGTTGTTGTATTAATTTTCAGAACAGTATTTGGTCTGGTCGTACTGATGGTTGTACCGATGGTTTGGGTCAGTCCGCCTGACTGTTATGTGGTTTGTAAGAAGCAGCAGTAGGTCTGCGTGTATGCGGAAATGGAGGATGTGTTTAAAGATGCCCCCATGGCACACTGCGGCTGGTTGGATAACAGATTTAATGTAATGGGTTGTGTAGGAGGCCTCTGGGCGACCAGCCCACGCAGGGGAGGCAATTAGACTGGCCCCACTTCTCACCATGATTTTCCTGAGGGCAAATGCAATTTGTGAGTGTTTGTGTGTATAAAAAGTTCATTATATATATTTATAGTATAGTTCATATATATATATATATATATATATATATATATATATATATATATATATAATTTAGAGGAGTATATATATATTTAGAGGGGTATATCTAGAGTCCAGACCTTAAATTCATTGAAAGTCTTTGGTATTTTGACAATGCTGGAACAGACTTTACAGAGGGCTTGACTTCTGCATTGTACAATTAAGATCCAAAAATTGATGCACCTCTTAAAGAAACTAAATGTTGTTTGGAAAAAAAAAACATGTTAAATTATAAAGTTCATAACAGTACAATCAGAAAAAGATGGGGACAAGTATGGCATGTTTGGAAGGGTTGCATGGCTTTGGTTCGCAAAGTTGTATCTGAACAAACCACAAGACTCCTGGAATAAAGTCCTTTAGACAGACAAGACCAAAGTGGAGATGTTTGGCCATAATGCACAGCACCAGGTTTGGTGAAAACTAATCATGCAACTGGGCAATGATCTGAAGAACATTATCAAATCTACAACAGAAAAAGAAAAGAATCAATGTGTTACAATGGCCCAAACCTTATCCCAACTGAAAAGTTGTGGTGATAGCTGTGCACAGACAAATGCCCACAAATCTCAATAAACTGGAGCAACATTGTAAAGAATAGTGGGTCAAAATTATTTTAGAATGATGTGATAGACTAATAAAGTCTTGCAGAAAATGATTACTTCAAGTTATTGCTGCCTCTTAGTTTGTCACCCATCCTGGCTTTATTTTTGTCAAATAAATTCTGTCATGACAACTCTAGGGATATAGGTATTATAACTGAGATTAACATGGTAATGGATATGACAACGTTAATGTATTTGGTCTTTATGGAATATTTCTGCTACACTGCTGCTGCAGAGCAAGAACCGAGACTTGTTTTTTTTTTTAAATGGGACCGCATGTTTTACGATCTATGTGTGTCTTGGCTACCTTGCCGACTGGCTTAGCACTGGAATGCATGCTGTGTGTGCTTGTGAGCAATAGATATAATGTTGCAAGCTAATAGATATGGGAACCCAGCAACCACCTGAGCAAGTATATCACTGAAGTAATTTGATAATGATAACATAACTCTTATGCTTTATTCGATAATAAAACCATTAGGAGAGATAATGAATGACATCCACACGTTAGCATAGCTAAGAAAACATCCTTTGAATAAACAATGTCATTTTATGCAAATAAACATGTTTGTCTATAAATGCTTATTTACTTTTCCTTCTCACCCATGGTTAGACGGCATACTCACAAAAATACACAAACAAAAGAACATATTGCTGCTGCATAGACAATAATGATCCAGCTATGCGTGGACTCCACCAGATTATAAACAAGCATGCTTCGTATTAACTATATTGATGGTTATTTTAATGTGGCTCAGACATGAGCATCTGAATCAGCCACACACATTTAGCATTGCTTATAAACATTGCTCTTGAAAATGAATGCGTCATTGAGTAACACCGCTAAATATGGAGGACGCCGATAAAGTGTAATGCTTATATCACTTTAACAGTTTTCGTATTCATGCTAAACAAAGCGTTTAAAATAGCGGTAATAATAAGAGACCGCTGTCTCATAAACCAAGCAGTAAAACTGCTGCTTATATGCTTCACTCATGATGCATCTGTAAAGATGGCTCCATTAGGAATTGATAACTGGACCACACAAAAGCGCATATGTGGAATAAAAGATCATTTTTATTTATCTTAGATTCTTAGATTCTGATTCAGATGCCATCTGACAGCGTGCTGCAGACTGCTAACAGCAAACAATGCCAAATATTTGAATGTTTGAGAAGTAAGCTCATTGGTTACTGTTGCATCAGTGGCCAATCAGCAGTGCTGTCTAGATAATGATTAGATCACTTCCAAATGAGTTAAAGACCCATCAGCCTGCATCATCAGAGTTTCAAGACAGAACTAGGTAATAATGATACGGTGTGATGTGTCATGTTGTTTATCTGAGGTTTTATATTCCAAATTTTAAGAACTCCCAAGGACCAGATGATTTTTTTTTTTTTTTTTTATTATGTCCTGATACAGAAAACCATGGAATTCAATAGGGTGTTCTAACTTTTTCAAATGACTGTATATATCTATAAGAGACTGAATGTATCAGAGCATAAAAGACTGAATAGCCTAATGGACAAATGTGTGGAATATGCTGTCGCTGAAAGAGAAGGCCAGACCTTGAGTGTTCACGGGGGAGATTCATTTAACATCCACTCTCCCCTCTAGCCACAATCCCCTCATTGCAATATCCTGCAAAAGGGAGGAAAGAGCGAAAGAGAAAAGAAAAACAGGAAGGATCAAGTCCCTCATTTCCCATTCTTGCAACATATTGCTTTTACATTCCCTTCTTCTGTTCTCATAGCTATGACAAAGAGATGAACAAAGGGCTGTAGCTTAAAACCATACAGATAGACAAACTTGTAGCTGTAAGATAGGCAATACAGGAAGGCCAGTTTTCATGTTTTAAATGGGACACAGATTTGAATCTCACATTTCAAATTCTGTGGGACTGTAAATACTTTGAATGAATCAAAATATTTTAGAGTTATTATATGTTAAAAAAAACATTTTTAGATAGTCGGTTTGGATAAAATCTTACACTTCTTTTGGGGATGTCAGTCAACTTACAAGGAAATATTTGTTTCCTTTCTGTCTCTCAGAGTTATTGTTCAGTGATCAGCCCAGACTGAAGTCTCATTGAGTTTTTCCATTCGCTTTTAATGAAAAGGCACAATGAAAAACACCTGTGTGGCATCTTACTGGTAGAAAGGACACATTTCTCATTTCCTTTTAATATTATTATACTGACAGGATGAAAGTTTGCCTACAATCCGGTTTTGATGACAAGGATATTTGTGAAATTGAATGCTTTTGCGCCTATCAACTATCTTGACATTCTGCTTTTAACTATTTCCCTTATATTCACCAGCGATTCATTGAAAATTTATCAAATGAAGATATTCATGCAAAATGGAGGAAAAAGGATTTTTCAGTTGTGGTCAAAATAATTTTACATGCACACACTTTGGATAAGCTACAGCAGGAAAACATGGGTTGAATCAAGAATTAGATTTAACTCCACTCTTGTAAATTATTATCATTATGACTATTGTTAGTATTATTATTATTCTTTTTCATGTATGTGATTATACTTTGTAATAGTTAACTACATTATAGGTCCCCCTGCAATGGTTCTTTCGGTTTCTCCCAGTTAACTAATTCCATCTTGTGACTCATTTTGTACCCGACACACTCTGAGGAAGGCTGAATGCTGGAAATGCATCAGTGTGCGGTGTTTTAATCAGTTTTAATGTTTCTTGTACGAGTCATGATGTGAATGAAAGCTTTTTAACTTTTTGAACTAGAAGAAATGTTTGTTCGGCTGAAATATTGACAGCCAGCTTGTTGTAGGAGAACTTTATCACAACTTTTTAAAATTATCATCTGAGAGAACAACAGTTTGACAAACCTACAAAAGTAGGAGTTTCCAATTTTTTATGGACCATTCCGCACTAAAAAAAAAAACCTTGACTGTACTTTTGCATTTCTGCAAAACTGGTAGTACCGGGTATATTCGGTACTCCCTGAAACGCTCTCGTTCGTGTTTGTTTGGGTGCTATCCGAACATCAAGGGTTTCTGTTTATAATGTTTTTTTTCCTTCATAAGTGTTGAGCATTGTAGCCACTCACAATCGTATCTGTTGAGCGTGTGAATGCAGTGGCCTATCAGAGCTGCTAGTCAGCAAGTTAGTCAGAATCCCCTTAAGACCGATGAAAATGCACAAGGGGTCTCGCTTTATATTAGGTGGCCTTAACTACTACGTATTTGCATAAAACTTGCATTGTACATACATTTTTTTACATTGAACTTCTATTTTAAAAATACCTACATGTAATTACATCTGCAATTAATTTCTGTAATTACATTTATAATTACACTATTTTGACCCATCCCTTACACCTTAACCCACCACTAAACCTGTCCCTGACTTTACCTGTATCTGATTTCAATAGCAGCTCAAAGGTTTTGCAATACAATATGAACACAATACGTACATTGTACTTATTTTTTGTTGTAAGTACATAGCAGTTAAGGCCACCTAATGTAAAGTGCGACCGCACAAGCTTTTGTGTTGTTCAACATGGAATCCTTTCATCATAATGACCGACAAAGTGTAAACACGATGTAAATAAGAGATTAATTGTTCAATTAATTTTTGGTGAGTGCAAAATTCAGTGAGCCTGCCCTTTAGAAATGAACAGCCTTAGTGGTTATAAAGGGATGGCTGTTCTATTGCTTTCTGTTTATTATCCATTCACAATCTGAATACAAGTTTAGTTTTTTACTCTGTTATACTGCAGATTTTCTGGATTGACAAGCGTTGAATTCACAATTGAACCGCACACTGTGAAACCAATGGATGAGACAAAACAGAACAACATGTTTACAACGATCACTTTATTCAGCAGTTTTTGCTCTGGTACTGAAATTTTACTGTATTGGTACTATAAATTTTGGTACAGTGTCAGTTTTCATCTTAATGAAAATTTGACTTCTTAAGAAAAAAATATTTTGTATATGGGACGTGTCCAAGGAAGCGCAGAGAAAGGAATATATATATATATTTAATAATTAAATACTTTAATTACGATGCAGGGGTGATACAAAGAACAGGAAACGGACACATCGAAACACAAACGAGATCGGACAAGGACTAAGGGAAAACACAGGGGTATACATACAGGTGAAGACAATAGGAGAAACAATGTAATTAATGAGACACAGTTGATGATGATTAGACAGACGAGTGGAGGGAACAAAACCAAAACACGAAGCACATGTGAAAACAAGAAATGAACAGTCCAGAGCATATAGACATGTGACAATAAGATGGCCCTCACCTGTATAAGATCCCCCTCATAATATCCTTTAGATACCAGTCAACTGCATTGAATTCCTTGCTTGAATGCAAAGCAACGCACATGATTGCATCAGTATTCACCGGGGAAGCTCTCCATCTTATACATCAGTGACTCTAAGATATCCGACTGCTGAACTGTATAGCAGTGATTGTGCATTCACAGGCCTACTCGTTGCTGTTAGATTTGACACCTGTCTTCTCGCTCATCTTATGAAATAATCAAGATGATGAAACCATGCAGAGATCATGATACTACAGAGCCTGACCCATACTTCCTGTCCCGTTCCCCCCCCCAAGCCCACCCATCGCAGCTCGAACGGGGGTCACCCTACTAGCTTAGCTCCTCTCTCCCCTCATCCTCCAGAAAGCTCATTATCTTGTTAACACTACATTTATCTAACAAGACAAAAGGGAGTGAGTGACCCAGCCACCATTAAAGATTAATAGAAAGGCATTAAAGGGAAGGGAGTGATGGAGAAAGGCTGGGCCTTAACCAGGCTTTTCTTTTTAAAGAGTGAGATGGCTGTGACAGGATTATTAATCAGAACGGGGAGAAGATAAGACCTCCGTTGCAGCTCCCTCACTTAGAGTCTTTAGTTAGCGCTCCTGCAAAGCATGAACAGGTCAGAAAGGGTAAAACTAATTGGCTCTACTGGGTTTTGAATAACAATGAGCAAGGGCCCAATTATAAAATCACTCTGATTTTGAAATCAGGGAAGGTGGAGACAGCGCAAGACTAGATTCTTCTATAATGTGTGAGGGAAAATGGAATATTAAATTGGAGACCGGGAGACAGAGGGAGGGTAATACTTTGGAAGGAGAATGGGAGCAGGAGACACCAGACTCCGTACCGAGGGGGAGAAAGAGCGTGTAAGCATGCGTGCAGTCTCTCCTGTTCCCTCAATGCTTGGCTATTAATGAAATTTATAAATCATTGGTGATATAAATTTTAATTGAGGGCTGGTGGAAAACCGTAGAGGTCTCTGAAGATAGCTTCGGCTCATTTGAAATTCCATTTGCATTAAAGATTCACATAACACTGAAAGATTTGAGGGGAATCTTTTCTTTTTTATCTTCCCTTCATTCATTAGTAATGATACCCTTTTTTTTCCCTTTTTCAATACGACACGAGGGTTTTCAAAATCAGTGTCTCTTCATAACAAATGCCGTCTGCCTTCTTCCCCCTCTCTATGTCCTGTGTGTGTGTATCATCATAGGCTCCGCATGGAGAGAGATAAAACCACAATTCAGCTAAGAGGAGATGATTTTTTCCTGAAAACCAATATTCGAATTTGTTTGAATGCTCTTTTGTAATTAACACCCACTAATGATATCGTTTTTAATTTATGATCTCTTAAGAAAATTGGTTAGCACAGTTTCTTTATCTATCACGAGTTTACACTTGTTTGAGGGCTCTAATTAGCTAATTAATAGTGGCATTTTGATTGGAATATTGTTTGTTTTGCAGAGGTATGAGCCTGTTCTATTTGTCTGCTTGAAGACTGAGACGTCTTGTTGCATAATTCATGGCACGCTCCGCCAACAGACAGCATTGCCATTTAAATTATGAACACATTAGAGAAATGCTAACCCTCCCTGACTGCCTGCGGCAACTGAGAGATAGCGAGAGAAATAAATGAATTTCCCACTGCTCATTACTTCACCTGCGATAATAGGGGGATGGGAGGTGGAAAGAGCATGTCAGAGGCTTTAATGTGTATCATTAGATATGTAGAGGTGCATGGTTGTTGTGTACAGATCCTGCATTTATTTCGATTCCTTTTCTTTATTTATACAAAAGAAGAGATAAAAACCCCAAACTTTTGATTATATATGAATATACACACATATTATCATTCAAAAGTCTGGGGTCAGTAAGATTTATTTATTTTTACTTTAAAAAAAAATTAATTAATCAAAGGTGACAGGCTTATAAAGTTACAAAAACATTCCATTTCAAATAAATGCTGTCCTTTAGAACTTTCTAATTATCAAAAATTCCTGTAATTGTTTATTTTTAGTTGTATGTGCTGATTTGCAATATCTGCGGAAATGTTACTAATATCTAATTTCGCAAATAGTTTGTTTCTGAATATAAAAAAGCCGACACAATGTAACGCATTTGCCCGGGCACTAGTTTTGCATGAGGAGATGAGCTTGTTGTTGTCATTTTGTTATAGTTACACTAGCAGAAATTGATGGTTGGTTAGTGGTTTTGTTTAAAAAAAAAAATCTCCCTTTGAAAACAATTGGAAAAATGCACTCGAAAAAAAACCCCAAAAACTTTTGGTTGCACTATTTTAAGGTCACGTATTATCATCACTGCATATGTTTATATAGTCCAACTGTTATTATGCAGACAGTCTTGTTTATACAGTAACCTATCTCTCTGGGACTCTACTGTATCTTTGTAAAGTTTTTTGCTTGTGCACATGGCCATCAGACATTTTGAACCTTATTTATATGTTTCTGTCTTTTATTCTTCTCTTTTTATTTCTCTGCTCAAACCCATTCTTATTTATCCCTCAATTATTTTATTCCCTTCACATCTCTTTCTCTCCCATGTGTGTTGGAAATGAAATGTTCGGTTAAAGTTTTCTGGCTTTAATAGTTTGTGTGTCGACACTTGTGAATGCGTGTGGTCTACAGGCTGCTAAACGCTGTAGTCATTTGTCTTTACACTTCACGTTATGCCTCCACCATACTTTGATCCTTTGCTGAAACAGCACAGCTTGATCCCTCTGAATTAGCTTTGTCTTTATAAACAGATGGCTGAAGTTACTCCTTTAAAAAAAACTGTGATAGTAATGATTGTTTGAAGAAGGTTGAATTTGCACTGCTGCTGCCATTATCATATTAAAATATCTGCTAACAATTCCAGTAATATGCAGTTTACATGCAAGCACTCAACAATTCCACTCTGATGGATTAGATAATGAGATAAATATATTTTTACATCTTTATTTGTTCTTTGTAGAAAGCCAAACAAATACACTTGTTTTTTTTGCCAGTTTCAACTATATTCAGCTGCCAGATACTCTTTAGCATCTCTCCGCTCAATATGCTAATGTCAGTCCCAATTTCCATAATTAGAGAGAGAGATTGTGTTATTATGGCAAGAAAATGCTGGGCTGAGGTTATTATAACTCTCTCAGCAGGGAGCTGCAGTCAAACACTACAGAAAGCCTTTCTGATTCCTCTTTTATATGCAACCGTATTCCCTTATTCATGAGAATTAATTACCCACAATACCACATGATGATATTTATACTTCTCTGCTAAAGTATATATGTTTTTTAAGAGCTTTGTGTGTATGTTTGCAGAAATGTGTTTGACTGTGGGCATGTTATTGGCTTTGTTCCACTGTGCATGCATATATGCACCTCAGTAATTAACAGTGCCATGAATGCACAACACGCACAAGGCTAAGGAACTGCTATATCATTACTCGCTTCCTTATTCAGAGCACTGCACAGTGGAGAAAGGAAGACTTCAGTAGAGTACCATTCAGGTCCTGCCAAATGGGAGAAAAATAGTTTCTAGTAACTTAATGTTGAGCTCCATTTTAAAAAAACAAACAAAAAAAAAAACGGTCAGGAATGTAACATAACTCATTTCTAACACACCAAGGGCAACTTCTCACTTGGAAGTCGCTTTGGATAAAAGCATCTGCCAAATGAATAAATGTAAATGTAACATTGCAGGTTAGAAATAACAATGTCTAGATATTGCAACCAGGGTCACATTCATTTGCCAAGTGCCACATTCATGTAAAGTCTGTTATTACCCAGTAATTTTTTTTTAAAGGAATTTCAACACAATGCATGTTTTAAAAGAATAATATTTTCCATGTTGGTTGTTGTTTTTCTGCCAAATTCTGTCAGCTAAGTATACGAGTTATTGATTCTGTTGACTCTTGAAACTTGCTTGAAATTATTGGTGAATATGAAGTTGGAAGAAATGACGAAAGGTGATGCTGCTTTAGGAAAATTTTCTCCCCATTAAAAAAACAACAACAACAAAACAAAACAAAAAAACAATATTAGCTGGGCTCCTCCAGTAACGTGCTCCTGATGCAATCACATGGTGTCGCTAATATCTACTTCCTCTCAGGGTCATTAAAGGGCTACACTCTTAATTTGGCTCCAGCCAGTTTTATTGATAGGAGAGTATAGACTACAGGAGATCATAGAGAGAAGAGCAGCATTCGAAATAGGCAAGCCAGATTTGACCTTACATTTGCTCTCATAATCACTGTAATGTCAGATCATGTATACTGATCACTAGGCCATAGCTCAGACACCGATGCCATCATCGCTAATCATTCTGAGGCAGTCTGTGCGACTGGACATCGCATATCAATTTCCAATGGAATCTAATCGCCATAGAACATCCATTTCTGTATTTTTGCAATCATTTTGTTTATTTTAGATACCTAAATACTGTTCCCCTCGACACTGTCAAGTAAACAGTACGTTTCTCATAATGCTCTTGGATTGGCTTGTAAGTGTGTCACTGTCTATTATGTTGAAACTCTCTCTTGATGCATACACACACCTGCTCCTCCGGCCTAATTGAATATGTGATCTGACAGTTTCTCTTGTTTATCTGTGCAGTCTGGATGCTCACTCTCTCTCTTTCTCTCTTCAGCTTTTAACTGCAGGTGTTTGTATGCGTTTCACAAAAGGTTTTAGAGGTATTATATCATTATTCATCAATCATTAATGTCTTAAGATAACAGGGGAGCGCACTATGCTTTCTTTCTCTTCGGGTCTTTTTTTTTTCCCTCTCTCTCTTTCTCTCTCTCCAGGCCCACTTGGGAAAACTTTATTATGCTTTGGTCTGACAGAGAAATATACAGATAAAAGATAATTGCCTGGCTTGACTTCTGCATTGATATGAAAATGAGATCTAAATTATTCAGTATGGTTTAAAGGTTAGTTGAAGGTTATTTCTGATGGGAAGCTATGAAAAAAGAAAGCAGCTATGTTTGCTGAGCATGCTGTGTGCTTGTGTGAATGTGTATTTGTCTGTGATGTCCATGATCTGGGAGGTTAGGCACATTTGAAAGGCTAATTTTCAGTGGTTGCAGCTTTGCAGTCTACTGACAAAGTGAGGGTCTCCGATGGGACACGAATGATAGCAAATCAATTATTTACAGGCAAATTAGGCCTGATGTCTCTGGAAACACTTTTAGCACGGGCTGGAACAGACGTGCTGTTTTTGCTAACGTCTCTCTATGACATGTTGACTCTTCTTGTATAGTTCCCTGTAAAATGCCTGTTAGCTAATGAGCACAGTGCTGTGCATGAGATTGCAGGTGTTCTTTGGTTTTCAGCGTGAGCGCAGAAACTCCGGTTTGTATTGAGATGTGTAGGAGGCAGTAAAGAGAGATGATAGGCACTCCAGGGGGCCAGAGGAAATTACCTGCCTCATTGTTGTCTGCTCAGAAGATCCACGCTGTTAACAGCAGGGGGAGCATCTAAACCCTGGCATGTTACCACGGTAACCTTCAGCCCTGTGCTTTGCTGTGAAGATGATTTTGCATGTACAACTTGGGATAATTTCAGCTCTTGCAAGTCATACTTATATTTTTTTGAACTAGTGTGGCTGAGGAATTGATCAGTAGCGTCAGATCTTTCTGCCTCATAGAACGTGTATAACGTGAACATTAGCTGCAAAGTTAAATGGTGTGTGTGTTTATATATACATATTTATATTATATCTATATATCTAGATATATATATTTATATTATATCTATATCTATCTATATATATATATATATAAGTTTTGATTACAATGTATGCTTAATTATCAGGAGTTGTATTACATATGGAAGAAATTCTTGAAATATTCCAGTGAGGGTTAAGCCAAGCCGCCTACCTATCACTGGAGAGCTGTCTATAATGTTTGCACAGGAAGCTGCTCTAATGGATTCTACTTGAGCTTCCCATTAATACTCGTGCATCTACAGACAGAGACATCAGCGGCACCGTAAAGGCCTATTTACAGCAGCACTCTACCTGATCTGTCTGTATGACCCATCTCAAGGCTTCTCTGTTTGCTTCAGATTTCATCTTTTCCATTCCCTGCTAAAGTTCAATAATTTAGGCTTCCTCTCTGCCAAGCACACTTGCTTGTTTTTATTTAGAATCCAGATGAGCCTGGTCTACGCTCTCCGACTCCCTGTGGTACACCTGTGATGGGCTGATGGGATGTATCGATCACCTGCAGCTAATCATTCTGTGTCCTCCAGGAGCCGATGGGAACTGTTTTCCCACTTCTTTTTTAATTAGTGCCAGGACCCCATGGGCACTAATCCATGAGTCCTGCTCTGATATTCGTCTGATGTATGCCGCTTTGATTTCTCTGACCCTACAAGGAGTGAAGAGATTGGGAGACGTTCCTGGAATCTTAATGCTCAATGCAAATCTCTGAGGAAGACTTCACTGCAAAGAGAGATGTGGGAGATCAAAAGAGACTTGCTTAACACCATATAGCAATATTTTGTTATGTGTCAGCTGCTTTGTTTCTTTGAAGAGATTCAGGCCTATGACGTGATTTAAAAGCTGATGAGTGTTCAGTGACTGCTACAGTGTTCTAGTTTACGTCGCCTGTAAATTACAAAGCAAAACTGCATAATACAATTTACCATCATTCTGGTTAGCAATATAACATATGGAGGTGTATATAAGTGAGAATAGTAGCAAGGATAATGCATGGTACAGTTATTCTTCATTTCTTTTCTCATGAGGCCAGAGCAGGGGTGTCTTTCAAAGATCACCCCCCCCCCCCCCATCGTCTTGTCGTTAGGCTTTGTTCTTTACATTAGTATTCATATGTTCTTGGTATTCAAGTATGTATGGTATTCAAACAGATAAATCTGATTTTCTCCTGAATATTAGTGCCTCTTATCATGAAGACAACTTTAAATATCATGCATATGATGTTCTATAAATTTTTATGCATACATGCTAATAATGTCATTGTAATAACATGTTGACCTATACGCATAAATAAATCATAACTAAAGTAAGTGTTTTACTCTGACCTTTACACTGGCCTTTAACATAATACATATTGTTTTTCTGTGGAAAGTTTGTTGTCTGTAAGATCTGCATAGCACAGAGAATGAGAAAAATGTGAATTTGCTCAGTGATCAGCTGTTGTTGATTTAAATGATCCCTCTTTCCTTTCATCCTCTCTGCACTGGTCTGTAGATAAGAGCAACTTGATACGAGGGATGAAGAGAGGTCACAGGGTATGGATCCAGCGGTTTCATGTACTCAGCTGCCAAAGCATACCGTAAGTCAGCCCGGTCATTACCTCTGAAAGGTTGATGAGGTGAAGTCATAATGTAAATAATATATATTCACAGTGCATCCGGAAAGTATTCACAGCGCTTCACTTTTTCCACATTTTTTTTATGTTGCAGCCTGATTCCAAAATGCATTAAATTCATTATTTTCCTCAAAATTCTACAAAAATTCTACAGTGCTGTCTGGAATTTCTAACTTTGATACAATTTGCAATGCTATGGGGCAAAACTACCATAAATACTGGCATTCAATATTGAATTCATGGCATAAATAAATACACTTTAAAAGAGTTATAAAAACATTTGTCAATTTCCAAAGCTGTGCGTGCTTAATTAACATTGTAAATTTATATGCCCAATATGGATTCCAAACATATGGAAACGCATACCTATATCAGAAACATGAAACTACCACGGAGTAGGATGTAAAATTGAAATGTACAGTTTAACAGTTATATTTGACCGCTGAATGCTGTTACTGACCAATCAGAATAAAGTATTTCACCGAGCAGTGTAATAAAATGGCTTAAAAAGAGGAGATTAAAGATACCTTTAAACGCTCTCGTAACTGTCCTTGTTTCATTTGTGATAAAAGAACAATACGGTAACCTGCCGTACGGCAAATTAGCAACAGACTGCCTACTTTTATCAAGATCAACAAAAACACACTGACTCAGCAGCTCAGCATGTTTGTCCTCACCACAGAAGACGTCCCTAGAGCCTCATAAGATCCACTTCCTCTTGGTGCATGCATGTGTTCAGCACCAGAGATTGAGCTGTTGGACAGGGTGCTGAGTGTCCGCCCAAAGAGAGTGATGTCTCCCTCTTGCTACTGGAGCTTAATGCCTGCTCAGCGTCTCAGCGGCCCAGACACTCCTATTGAGCGCTTTTATCGTGGCTTGGCTCTTCTCGTTTGAAACAATATAGGCTGACTGCTGCTATTGATTTCAGCCGATTGTACTGTGGTAAGCTTTCCTCTGAGTCTGTCTGCTATATTAAGCAATCATTCGTCCTGCTGATGGCAAAACTTCCTCCTGAGGCAGCGTGAAGTCCTCTAATAGCCCTAGTATTACTCATGTTAATTGATTGGGTGGCAGTGAGGGGTTGAGGAGGAGAGAAATTATGGCCCTTTTGAGAAGAAATCAACACAAGTGGCAGTAATTAGCGAGGAGAGAAACTAGCTGTAATTGAAAGAGCTTCAGTCATCGACTGTTCTTAACAGCAGCCCTAAGGAGCACACGGATTGAGCGTAATCGAATGCTCCGCATCTATCCACCTGTAGATTTCTCTTCCACAGATAATTCACATAACATGCTGAAGAAATTAAGATATACAGTTGTGTTCAAAATTATTCAACCCCCACTGAAATTGATTGTTTTGGCCGGTTTGACATTGATTTTGATCATTCAGTCATCCTGCTTACAATTAAATCAAAGAGGCACGTGTAGGTCAGACAAATATAACATAACATTTATAATGAAATAACCACAAATGTCTTTTCTCTGCTCACATCATTATCAGTTTTATTCAACCCCCAAGTGACATTCAATCTTAATACTTAGTACAACATCCTTTTACAGTTATAACAGCTTTTAAACGTGAAGCATAGCTTGACACAAGTGTCTTGCAGCGAGCTACGGGTATCTTCGCCCATTCATCATGGGCAAAAGCCTCCAGTTCAGTCACATTCTTAGGCTTGCGCACTGCAACTGCTTTCTTTAAGTCCCACCAGAGGTTCTCAATCGGATTTAAGTCTGGTGACTGCGATGGCCATTTCAAAATGTTCCAGCCTTTAATCTGCAACCATGCTCTAGTGGACTTGGAGGTATGCTTGGGATCATTGTCCTGTTGAAAGGTCCAACGTCTCCCAAGCCTCAGGTTTGTGACGGACTGCATCACATTGTCCTCCAATATCTCCTGGTACTGAAGAGAATTCATGGTACCTTGCACACGCTGAAGCTTCCCAGTACCTGCAGAAGCAAAACAGCCCCAAAGCATGATTGACCCCCCGCCATGCTTCACAGTAGGCAAGGTGTTCTTTTGTTCATAGGCCTTGTTCTTCCTCCTCCAAACATAGCGTTGATCTATGGGCCCAAACAGTTCTAATTTTGTTTCATCAGTCCACAGAACACTATCCCAAAACTTCTGTGGTTTGTCCACATGACTTTTGGCATACTGCAGTCGACTCTTCTTATTCTTTGGAGACAGCAAGGGGGTGCGCCTGGGAGTTCTGGCATGGAGGCCTTCATTACGCAGGGTGCGCCGTATTGTCTGAGCAGAAACTTCAGTACCTACATCTGACAAATCTTTTCTCAGTTCCTCAGCAGTCACACGGGGACTTTTCTCCACTCTACGCTTCAGGTAGCGCACAGCAGTCGAAGTCAGCATCTTCTTTCTGCCACGACCAGGTAGCGTTTCAACAGTGCCCTTTGCCTTGAATTTGCGAATGATGCTTCCTATGGTGTCTCTTGGTATGTTTAACATCTTTGCAATCTTCTTATAGCCATTGCCCTTCCTGTGAAGAGTAATCACCTCTTCTCTTGTCTTCCTGGACCATTCTCTTGACTTCACCATGTTTGTAACCACACCAGTAAATGTCTAGAAGGAGCTGAGTATCACAGTCATTTTAAAGCTGCCTAATTGGTGCTTATTAGGCTTTATTGCTGCTCCCTGACATCCACAGGTGCTTTCAATACCTGATTGAAAACACTTCAATGGACCTCTGTTCTTCAGAGTGGTAGTCTTTAAGGGGTTGAATAATTGTGTCAATGAAGAATTCACAAAAGAAACATTTACTACTGTATTACAAAACCAATTGATGTCATTTTAGTTGCATATGCTTCTTTAAGAAGTCCTTGTAGGATTTCATTCTGAATTCAATTACAAATGTACTCTAAATTCTCTAAAACCATTTACAGCATTGGGGGGTTGAATAATTTTGAACACAACTGTATGTGTGTTTTCAATTGGGATGTATGTGTAATGTTCGTCCTTGGCAAGCCTGTATTGTTAAACTCCCCACACTGAAGACTTTGGAAGCACATCGTGTTAAGTAGGCCTGGTGAGCAGCATTTGAAATTTAAGAAGTGGGCTGCTTTTCAGATCAGCTCCTCATAGTGTCTCTCTAAAGCCAAGTCTCCATACATCACCTCAGTTAGGGGGAGAGGGCACATCTGGGCCGCATAAAGCTTGGTGCAGTCACGCATATTTAGATATACAAGCCTCTTGTATTGCTGTTGATTAGGACGCACATGGTGGCCGCTCTTTTGACTGAGTCGAGTGGGAAAGAGTTTTCAGCCATTTAGGGTAAGAGAAATAATGGCTAAACCATCTGGCGAGCGACTCCACGTTCTCGTCCAAATCGAAGGGTGTTCCTCTTCGAAACGTTCTGTGAACCTCTGATAAGAAGTCCACTGTGTCTGTTAGCGTTTCACATTGTGTTAAATGTTTTTTTCATTAAAAACTGAAGAGTTTTTGTGCTTTGTCCTTTTTCTGTCATGTAAATGATAAACTACCCTGCTGAACGTTATACTTCTTCAAATATGTTAACACTTTGATGGCATAAAAATACAAGCAATTTACTAGTCTTCACGGAACATCATCTTCGCACAACTTCACCAACTTGGTTTGTCCCAGATCCCTGAACCACAGTCTGCTGAAACGCTTGACATAATGTCCTCTCAGAGACTACATCACATTAACAACACAGGCAAAAGGGACCTAGGCTTCTGGCTGAGCCTGCATGAAATTTATGATGTATGTGTTATTTGTGGGTCTCGCTCAAATTTGGTTTGAAACTAGTGGAAAATCCCATTTACACTCCATTTCCCGTCCTCCGTGAAGGCTAAGATGTGACTCAAAGGGCAGCTCGGGGCAGCGCTTTAATTTTCTAATGGAGTGTTGTGATTCATTATGCCTTGATGTTTAGGGTGAATGTTTTTATTTACTCATTTTTAGTGTCAGAGGCTCAGATTGGCTTGAAGCAGCAAGGACTGTCCATCTATCATCTGTAGCTTCCTGCAAGGATAAAGCTGCATGATCTGTCCAACAGAAGCCGGGTGGAGGCCATAACTACAGCTCATAAACGGCCTCAGAGGTGAGCCAACGACTGTCAGGTTAATTGTTCCCCCTACTGTTGATCCTTTTTTCTTATAACAAATTTATGTATGCTTATCTTTGCAGTAGCATTGTTCCGCCTTCAACAATACAGATAATTCATATGGTCACAGAGCTAATTTTCATAATGTTTTCTATATTATCAGAGGGAAAAATTAACCCAGGAATATATTTACATAGCAGGCATGAATGGTAACGGCTTGCTAATTGCCTGTTAGATGATTAATAAGCTTACAGAGATGCTAATGAACGGAGCACTCACTGTTTCAGAGGTGCTCTGGCAGTGCGTGTGTTTTGGCAGCTTAATTATGGAGATAATTGCACACTTGTTGATGCTGCTCTCCAAGCAAATGCCATCAACCATTAAAATATATTAAGTTGAATTACAGCAATGCGGACTAATCAAGGTGAAGTGTGAGCACTTGGATTGTCTCATAAGGAAATACACAGCACCTTTGGAGTGACAGCTTGGATGATGGGTATAGTTTGTGATTTTCCTTTACAGAATGATCACAGTGCAGTTAGATAAAGCTGATTAAATGTTATGTTTTGAGCTGCAATGTAATTATACGCGAATATATAGTGTGTACATGTATCTATGCATGCATTTATGTATGTATGTGGATGCTAAAATTTAGCTTTGCCATCACAGGAATGAATTACTGTTTAAAGTTTATATCAAATTAAAAACAATTTTTTAGTTTATTTTAAATTGTAATAACATTTCAATATCTGTATTTTTCATCAAATACATGCAACCTTGGAGAGCATAAGAAACGTCTTTTAAAAACAAAACAAAACAAATATCTTACAAACTCACTTACATGCCTCACTTATAAAGGTGAGGGGATAGAAGGGGAAGGGGGATATATAGTTTCTCCAAGTACTCTTGTTTAAAGGGATGCTTCACCCCAAAATGAAAATTTGCTCTTAATTTACTCTCATTCATCCAAGATAATTACAGGTAATAATGTTGTAAATTATGTTCAGTTTCTTGCACAGACCAAACGTTTCACTTCATAAGACTTCAATGTGTCATCCGGAGACACTGGTATTAATTCTGTTTTCCTTGTACATGTTTTTTGAATCTTCTTTAATGTTCTACTGAAGAAAAAAAGACACCAACATATTGGATGGGCTGAGGGTCAGGATCATCGCCAGAATGGAGGGCATTTCACTTTCATAGGTGGGCACACTTTCACCAAAAACAATAATATCACATAGTTAGTATTACTGAAATAGAGTTAAAGTTCTATATGATTGTGTTACCAAGGCATTGAGTGTACTCGCCATTAGTTGAAGACAGCTGGTCTCTCATACTATTCATTTATAAATATAGCCTAATTATATTTCAAGTTCCGTAATTTTGCGTTAAATATTAATTAATTCTGATCGTAAGTGGACGGTGAACTCCATGGAATGTCTAAGGAGATACGCTTCCTATTTAAAAACGCATTTAAATAGATTTCCTTGAAATAGTTTCAAGTTTCTTCTCACTGCACAACCTAAATATCCATACATGAACACTGCCGATAAATCATGTGAATGTTAACGTTCACAAACCACTGTTAATTTTAACAGTTTACGTAAAGTTACTCAGGATTTGGCATGACCGTAAGCGTGCAAAAGGTGCTCCCTTTACAATCACAAAAAAATCTCACTCGTCTTATTTCATTGCGATCTCAATAAGTTCTGTAAAAAATAAATGAAACTGACTACACAATGACTCTCTTATTTACATAATTGTTTGTTATAATGGGGAAATATTTGCCAGTGTGCCGCTCAAAACGCCAGGAGTTTTTGTTCAGTCCTAACTTCAACACCTCTGATTGGTCATTGAGTTCAAGAAATCAACATAAATGTTTGTGATTGCCTACATTGCTCAACACAGCAAAAACACATTGTAAGCCTTGACGTTCTTGAGAGCGCAAACACAGATATGCACTGGATTGTTTGCCAAATATGTTTTTGCCAGTATGCTCATATTACAGTGAAAACTGATTCTAGAACAGCAGTTCAAGTGCAGCTTTTCCCTATAAAAGCAATCAAAAGCAGCAGCAAGTAGGCAGTGCTTTGAGTGAGAAAATGTCATACTAGTCTCAAGTCTGTGGTGGGGAAGGTAAGCCTCGCCAAGCCTAATTTCTGATTCCTATTTCTGAATATAATGTGTTGTTTAAAGTTACTGTTGTAGAGATTAGTGTTCCTGTTAAATGCTAGACATTTGGTTATGGAATACATGAACGGCCATATCCACAGAAATATGGATTTTGCTCTCGATCGTAAGTTTGCCCCCCAATTGCCCTCCTTGGTGATGGGCCTGCTGAGGATGATTAATTTAACAGTAGATTTTCATTTTTGGCTGAACTATCCCTTTAAGTTCAATATAAATGAACTTGTTTGTATTTTTCTCAGTTAATATATTATGCAACATCAAGCAAAAGAAAGCACAAAAACAATGTTTTGTGTAGCTGGGGGTTCATGAACTAGTCGTTGGTCGATATATACATGCATGTGTTAAGAATAATGGATAATTTTTCAGCAATTGAGTTGGTGATCGAAAGGTCCAGGTGTGAACCCTGTAAGGGGCGCTACATCACCACTATGCATTTACCAAAGGCACTTAGCTCTACGAGGGCTGTCCACATATACAAGTATGCAAGTCACTTTAGATAAAAGTATCAGCTGAACTGCAAAGCAGATAAAAGGTTTCTAGCCATTTTATCTGTAACAGTGAGCACTACAATCTCATTGACCACATTTATATGCCCATGAACATTCTAAGAATTGGAAAGAACTAAGTGGAATTAAAAAACACTTTTTCTCTCGACACTTTTCTTTCTCCCTCTCTTGCCTGCGCACACAGAGTCTCTCATCTCACCTCCTCCATTTCTAAATTGGCAGTATCTTGCTGATGTAGCTTTCTTTAATGCTTTTCAGCCACTAGCTGCTGTTGGCAAGTCTTTGGTTTCTTGTCTCAACTCATTAATTCAAGAGTTGGTTGGAGTTTGCAGAATGTTGCCTATAAAATATTAACTTCAACAAATCTTCAAGGGCTTGTTCAAAAACATAATAGGCAGACCAATTAAGAGAGTGGCCTGCAGTCAAAGTTTTACAGCTTATTCAAGTCTGTATGGATGGAGAGCGCAAGAGCTGCCTCTATGTAGTTAAAACAGCTTAAAAAAACAACATTTTATATAGGAAGTGCTTTTTTTTATCCTCAGTGTAAATGGTGTGTTAAATTAATTCACAGCAGCATCAAAATCTGCCTTACTTTTATGCTTTTATTTTGTGTGGTTTGTTAGCTGCTGCTGCTACATTTATTTCTTCAGAAAGTTGAATGTTAGGCTTGGGTCTGGAGGGCCAGATCTCCTCCTGTCTCACATCATTGTAACTCTTCCAGTTTCACACACCTCATGGGATCAGAGGACAGATGTGTTTTTGCTCGGTTTGGAGGGATGTCAAGTTGGTATTCAATACTCTTTCCTCAGAAATATACCGATAGCAAGATTGTTAAAGTGCCTTTGACATTTGAAAATCTTTTTGCCATTATACCAAAGGCTCAATATGGCCCTATAGCATCCTACTTTTGGGAGCAATATATTGCCAAAGCTAAGCTAAGCCAATGCATTAAACATATTTTGAGTTATAAACCAGCTTACGCAAGGTTCAGGCATTTTATGTCACTTAAGTGTATTAGACCTAGTGTAAAATATAACTTTGCATCACTGTGACCAAACAAAAGGAAAGAATTTCCCTTGCTGAAGTCTATTATATTAGACTCTTTTAATATTAATTTGACTGATGTGAGCAGTGGATTTGCCAAATGAGCTTATTGCCCTTTGAGCTAATGTTTGGAGAGGTTGTTGTAATTCTTATTACCACTCATTAGGGAGCAGCAAAATCACCCCCTTAATCAAACTCACTTTGTATCTTTTCTAATGTGCTGTGTGCACAACACATTCATATCCTGGCCCTTTCAGTAGAGTCCCATAAAAGTTATTCATTTGTGAAGCACCTTAAAACATTGCAAAATGACATTTTTAGGAGTGCTGATGCTTTGTGAAACATAAAACGGCTGTCGCCTTTAATGAATAACTCTCACACTAACGTGACAAGGACCACAGCATTGCTAAATTGCATAAACATTATAACCACTCATAAAACTCAATGAGTCCTCTCTTGTTTACCACAGTTTGGTTGCAGTGTTTGCCTAATTTAATGTTACGTGTCTTATTTCACTTTAATCATTAACATCTGGCTGCTGAAAATGAAAGTGGCACACCGATGGACAGATCAGCCAGACAAATAGAAAACGGATGCTTGCGTTATTTGGTAAAGCTCAGTAAAGAACCTCTGGATTAGAGGTAAAGATAAAGCTGCTGAGCACATGCCTCTGGCACTCTGTCAGATCACAGACTTTAAGCTGAAGTGATTGGTATAATTTTTTAATCTTAATTACAGTGCGGACAGAGGGGAGATCAGTTCAGTCTGGCATTTGCACTCTTCTGTAATTATAGATCAATCTGGCTGAAGCGCAGAGTCAAAGTGTGGATCACTTATGTTTCTGGCTCTGGGGAGGATGTGTGTCTAAGTGCTGTAACAGGATCAGATGTAGAGCTAATCTGAGAAAGCAGGACAGGCTATAAGCCTGACCTCAGACCAGTGTTTGTAGTGCTTCTTAGAGTCAGAAGGAACTTTTTCATGTGCTTATCATTCAAAACAACATCTCGCATGTCTGTTTGTTTCGTTCCATAATTCGGGTTTGTTACAGTAGTTGAATGCACTGTATGAATCTGTCCTATTTTCTGATTTTTGTGATGTGTGATCTAGAGGTTGGTCAGGGACAAGAGCAAAAATCCAGAACTAAGCAAAACTTTACTCTAGGCCAGTTTCCAGGCTTGCTACTACTGAGATGTGCCTTCTGATGTCAAGCTCATATAAAACCTCTTGTGAGGCATTCTGGAAAGGAGGTATTTGACCCCTATCAAAGTAATAAAGATAAATGGCTTTTGGAAGTCTGACTTTCTCCACACAAAGCACTGTGGGAGAACTGTCTCACTTCAAGGTTTCTCAGAACTTTGCACTCTGGATGTGCACCAGCCAAAAAATATATAGCATTTTTAGAAGATGGATGGACGGATCGATAGATAAACAGCTGTCTGCCTGTTTGTGTAGTTTCCAGCTTAAAAGATTAGTTCACTTCAGAATTAAAATTTCCTGATAATTTACTCACCCCATGCCATCCAAGATATTTATGTCTTGCTTTCTTCATTTGAAAAGAAATTAAGGTTTTTGAGGAAAACATTCCAGGATGTTTCTCCATATAGTGGACTTCAACAGGGTTCAACGGGTTGAAGGTCTAAATAGCAGTTCCAGTGCAGCTTCAAAGCACTATACATGATCCAAGCCGAGGAACGAGTCTTGTCTTGCGAAAAACGAAAAAGTATACTTTTTAAACACAAATACTCATCTTGCACTAGTTCTGCGCTTTGCCACACATCACATAATCATGTTGGAAAGGTCACGCTTGTGACATAGGTGGTAAAAGCTAATTTTCTTCTCCAACTTCAAAATTGTTGTTTTAACTTTTTTTTTGTTTTGTTTTTTTTTGGAAGGGCTGTTTGACTTGGTACGTCACGCCTGACCTTTCCAACGTGATTGTGTAATGTGTGGTGCAGAGCAGTGCAAGACGAGCATTTGTGGTTAAAAAGTATATTACTTTTATTATTATTATTTATTTTTTTTTAAATATCCGATTTTTTTCGCTTGATTTGACCCTTGGCTGGGATCACGTAGAGCCCTTTGAAGGTCCAAATTGTATTTTCAGTACAGCTTCAACCTGCTGAACCCTGTTGAAGTCCACTATATGGAGAAAACTCCTGCAATGTTTTCCTCAAAAACCTTAATTTCTTTTTAACAGAGGAAAGAAAGACATCTTGGATGACATGGAGGTGAGTAAATTATGAGGAAACTTTCATTCTGAAGTAAACTAATCCTTTAGACAGCTTAAATGGTTTCAGAAAAATAGCACCAGAAAATCCAGTGTCATGAATATATCATTTCTATATATGCTAACAGGCGAGCCCCGGGGAGGCCATAAATGACTTGGCAACCTGTGCTATTTATACATGAAATCCCTGTTTAAATTATAAAAAACATCTATTTAGATCGCAGAGTTCACATGATTCTGCCCTCGTTTCTCTGCCTACACACTGAGGTTTGCACCAAATATTAGTTTACCGGAACTTTACGTTGGGTTAACACATTTGAATGGCTGGAACATGTGTTTGTTCGCCTCTCACAGGAACTTCTGCCTCTAATTTCCTGTATCAGCATGCAGCCAGCAAATGTGTGCCTACACAACTAACAAAAACAGCTTGATGAGAGTGCCACTCCACTGTGTCAACCAGGCCAGATCTTAATCGCTCTTCTCTCAGAAGCGTTAAAGAGCACTATCAGTGTTGATCTGTTGCCACTGAAAATGTTATTTGAGAATAGTAGAGTGTGACTCACACTTCATATTGGGATCATTTATAGTTCAGCAGATTGTGCTGCGTTGGTGGGCAAGAAGCATGTGAACTGAGTTCTTCTAATATATTCAAATGGAAAGTGAGCAGCTGTGCGGGAGAGAAGAGAACCAGTCTCTCACATGTAGTTCAGCTGATATGTAGTTACACTATTAATATTATATTGACATTTGTGTATATTGAGTAAATGACAAAATTTTCACTTTTAAGTAAAGTATCCCTTTAAATGTCCTGATTCACTTGACAGCTCATTTTTAACTGATGGTCTTTTTTCTTAAAGCACAGATTGACATTTCATTTAACCAGGTGAGGAGCAAGAGAGAGAGAGATAAACTGCCTCAGCATTTGGTGGTATTGATTCTTGCTGCACTAACATCTCAGATATGATCATTAGAGAACTTTATCTGAAGCTATAGGATCATGACTACAGAACTTCACAAGCAGGTTGAAAGAAAAAAAATAACACAAAACTATATAGTACTATGTACAACAGAGCATGAAACAGGCATAGATTGTGTCAGCTTTTTTTCAATAGTAAACAACGAGGGCAAATAATATAAAATGAACAAATTCAAAGTATGATTACATTTTCTATTCACATTCAAATTGTCTTTGCAATACGAACACTGTCCAATGAGAAAGTATTTTGATAAACTCAGCAGCAGGCTTTCGATTGACAGCAGCTCCATTATAAAATGGACCATTAGAGGACACTAACGCCTGTTATCGCTGGTATGAATAAACAGCACATGTCTCATTATGCATCTGCTGTACTCCAGTACACACTGGGTCACTTTAGTAATTAATCACCTAATTACCAAGAGTGGCTTTTCTCGTCAACCAAGCTGTTATAATGATAATGACAATAAACAGCAGGGGTACAGAGGATAGAATTTCAATGACAAAACAACAACAGCGGACGAAACAAGTTGCTTGCCCTGCAGTAAAATGACACTTAGGGTTATTTTTTAAGGGTGTAATCGAGCTTTTATCACATTCACAATAGAGGAACCAACTTGGGATTTCCTAAGCAATATCTCATTACATGTGTTGTATTTAAATGGTTTTTCTAAGGTAAAGGAAGAAGATAAAGGGTGACAGTGATAAGGAGAAAAACATTTAATTTCTATTTTTACAGTGAGTTTTGTACAGATTTGTCACACTCCACTTAGCTGATTGAAAAAGTAAACGTGTAATGAACTGTCATTCCAGCAGAAAGGGATAGATGCAGTGAGAATGAGAAAGCTGAAGATCTTCTTGTGCTATCCTGTTAATACATGACATAAATTGGCACTGATCTGTTTCTCACCTTCTCTTTTGTCCTCTCTTACTTGCCTCCTATAGAGAACTCAAGCAGGGACAAGAAATGAAAGAAAGGACAAGGCAACGAAAGTGCAGCAAGAAAGAAGCAGACACAAACTACTGAAGTAAAGAGAGAGACAGATCCTGGTTTGAGTGAGGGGGTGAGTGTGATATTGCTCTTCTATATTGCTCCAAGCTACAAAGTAGTGACGTTATTGGAAGAATCAGTGTTTTTGAACAAATCACTTGACTGAATTATTCAATGACTCGCTCAATAACGACAGACAATTGTTCCATTCTGTAGGTTCAATTCTGTAAAACACATGACTATCGTGGCAGTGGCTGAAGACACCTTTATTCATGCCTGAAAGGCCAAAGATTCATTACACACATTCTTCAGCTCTTCACCGCACTGCTAGAATACCATCACTCCATATTCACAAAGCACACTGTGGTGACTCTTGTTGAAACAAAAGTATAAAAATAGAAAATTTTTAAGCTCAATATTAGCTTGGCTAACAAAGGGCTAATATTTTTTTTTGAAAGGAAATGTCTAATCAAAGGTTCTCGCCCTGTCCTATGGGGGTATTTACTGTCAGAAAAAGATACTCACAAGCACTCTCCAGTGTGTTTGGGGATTGTCCATGCTAAGCTGGCTCTCTCTAACCCTGGGGCATGTGTGCACTGATGGCAGCTCCATCGTTCCACAATTGAACAGCATGTAGCATCGGTTGAGCTTTTGCTCACTTCTGTCTTTGGGTGCTGATCCAGATGCAGCTCTTTTTGGGGAGGATAGTGAGTTGCTGCGATTATGTGGAAGCTGAGGAGAGTCTGTTTGATCACAGCAATGCTCTTCTAACTGCCCCCTCCAAACTATGATAAGAACACGCCTGCCGCTTTATCTGGATTGCATAGCAGAGCTGACAACTTTGTGGCTGAAGCCCATGGCTATTTGCTTGGGGGAACTGAGCGAGGCCATGATGGGGAGAGGCTATGCGATGTGCTTATGGGAGAAGTATGGTCCATGACTACGTACTAACACATTGCACGTTAGTGTCATTGGATCATGTGATGCTAGCACTGTGGTGGCTCTGCGTCATCTTGGATTGCCCCTGGCAAACCTGCCTGAGCGAGATCAAAAAGATTTCCTCAGCTGACTGATCTATAGGTGCATCTCAGTAAATGAGAATGTAGTAGAAAATGTTCATTTCACTAATTCTACTCAAATTGTGGAACTTGTGTATTAAATAAATTCAATGCACACAGACTGAAGTAGTTTAAGTCTTTTAATAGTGATGATTTTGGCTCACATTTAACAAAAAACCCACCTATTCACTATCTCAACAAATTAGATAATGGTGACATGCCAATCAGCTAATCAACTCTAAACCCCTGCAAAAGTTTGCTGAACCTTCAAAATGGTCTCTCAGTTTGGTTCACTAGGCTACACAATCATGGGGAAGACTGCTGATCTGACAGTTGTTCAGAAGACAATCATTGACACCCTTCACAAGGAGGGTAAGCCACAAACATTCATTGCCAAAGAATCTGGCCGTTCACAGAGCATCTCAACAAAGTTGAGTGGAAGAAAAAAGTGCAGAAGAAAAAGATGCACAACCAAGTGAGAGAAACACAGCCTTATGAGGATTGTCAAGCAAAATCAATTCAAGGATTTGGGTGAACTTCACAAGGAATGGACTGAGGCTGGGGTCAAGGCATCAAGAGCCACCACACACAGATGAATTTGGTCAAAGTTGTCGTATTCTTCTTGTTAAGCCACTCCTGCACCCATTTACTAAGCAATTTTGGAGCACTTAATGCTTCCTTCTGCTGACCAACTTTTTGAAGATGCTGATTTCATTTTCCAGCAGGAATTGTCACCTACCCACACTGCCAAAAGCACCAAAAGTTGGTTAAATGACCATGATGTTGGTGTGCTTGACTGGCCAGCAAACTCACCAGGCCTAAACCCAATAGAGAATCTATGGGGTATTGTCAAGAGGAAAATGAGAAAAAAGAGAGAAAAAAATGCAGATGCGCTGAAGGCCACTGTCAAACAAACCTGGGCTTCCTTACCATCTCAGCAATGCCACAAACTGATCATCTCCATGCCACGCTGCCACGAATTAAGGCAGTAAATAAAGTAAAAAAGGAGCCCTTACCAAGTATTGAGTACATATACAGTAAATGAATATACTTTCCAGAAGGCCAACAATTCACAAAAAATGCTTTTTTTTTTTATTGGTCTTATGAAGTATTCTAATTTGTTGAGATAGTAAATTGGTGGGTTTGTGTTAAATGTGAGCCAAAATCATCACAATTAAAAGAACCAAAGACTTAAACTACTTCAGTCTGTGTGCAGTGAATTTATTTAATACACACGTTTCACAATTTGAGTTGACATTCTAATTTATTGAGATGTACCTGCATCTATCCGGCTTGTTTGGTGAGGGTTATGACACATTTCAGGCATGGAATCTCTGAGGGGTTCGTTGCCAAGGAAGTTTAGCAGACAAGCACAGTCTACTGCACATTTACGGATTGGGCCATCTTTCTGACTGACACAAGCCAAAAGACATTGGGGGTTTGGAGGGACTTGCAGCCGAAACAACAGGTGAGGTCGGAAAAAAATGTCTGTGATAATTTCTCTTCAGGGAAGAAGCAGTCAGATCTCTAGCCTGCAGGAGGGGGAGGAATGTAGGTCCAGAAACAGCAAAAAGGGCCGTGTAAGAGATCGGGTTCAGCTTTTTGTGTGTTATTAATAAAGAAACTTTGTGTTGAGCAAAATGTGTTGATTTGTCCAGACGATCAAAATGTAATGTTTGCAAATGAATGTGGGGGTTCCCCAGGTGATGAGGGGATTTTCGCTGTTTCACTTGTGCAGTAACAACGTGGGTTCTTTGCGTGATTCAGTAGGGCTATCGAACCCTGTTTCTTTCACTTCCCCTCTGGAGTAATTGCAACTTCAGTGTTGGAGAAGACTTCCCTGGTACTAAGGGAGAAAATTTGTGCTGTCCTCAGCAAAGGAGCTGCAATTCAGGTGGTTCCTCGAGGGAAAATGTAAGAGGGATTTTATAGCAGTTATTTCATCTTCCACCCCATCCTTGATTTATGGCAGTTGAACAAGCACCTCATACGTTACAAGTTCAAAATGCTTATAGTAGGACTTGAATGATGTGTCAGTGTAATTGATTACGCCGATTACGCATTGTTTATGTTCATCCCCAATCCCCTGTCATGTTTCACACAATACAATACTCTAGAGTTGATGCTAATGGCTAGTGTGGCAGAGCTCAAGTCAGGAAGTGGCGCTTGAATAGTGGCGCAGATATGGGATCATTTTGGCAAGACTGTCTACAGAAAACATGTACTGCCCTCTATTTTTCTTGATCACGGACAGAAGCAGCCAGCTCAGGGTGGATTCCATTTTTGCATGTATGGACCAGGACCCTGCTGTATGCATTCCTGCTGGTGGAACTGATACAGACCACTCCGGACAAGGTGTGTTGGGAGGGTCTGTAAATGATTCTGGTGGCTCCTTGTTGGTCACCATAGACATGTTATGCAAACATCATGGCGTTGCTGTTAGGGATATCATGGTGTCTTCCCCTATGCAGGGACCTGCTGTCCCAGACAGGGGGGCAGATTCAGTGGAGCTGTGGTCTCTATGGGCCTACCTGCTGAATGGGAGAATCAATCAATGTCGAGGCCACAATACAGAGCGTCAAGGCGCCGTCAACTTTATGTGTTGATGTGGCACGTGTTTGAAGCTTGGTGCGGGCAAAGGTGTTTATTGTTGAATTGTTGGAGGAAGGTCACTTACTCCCATTCCACTTTGAAAGTATATATGGCAGCGACTGAGTGATGGCAGTCATGAGGTCATTAATGGTGCTGCGGCAAGTATTCAAAAGTGTATAATTTTGTTCCTTAAAGTTGCTAGACATCTTAGACCCTTTACAAAATCAATGATGCCATCATGGAACCGGATTGTAGCTCTTGAGGCTAAATGTGAACCAACGTTAGAATACTTGGATATAAGGATGCTGTGAGGATGCTGTTTCTTGCATCAGCAAAACACGTTGGTGACCCTCATGTTCAGGATGGATGGGTCAAAAGTGGTGTTGCGTCCTAATGGTCTTGTCAGGAGCCAATAGTGCTCTCTTCTTCAAGCTGCCCACCATGCCAAACCGCTTGACCTTAGACCCTTTGACTTAGAAGAAGACTTGTGCCCTGTGCAAGTTTTGCACTGATACGTTGAACAGATGCAGGCCATGCCCTCTTCTGATCAGCTTTTTGTATGCTTTGCTAACCCGGTCGCTATCTATACAGCATTTTTTGTATTGTATTGAGGCCATTTCAATTGCTTCTAAGAGTATAGAGTTGGCTCTGCCTGCAAGGGTGTGTGCGCGCACTACCAGGGGTATGGCGACGTCTTGGGCATTGTCTGGAGGGGTGTATGTGGAGGAAATTTGTGCTGCTGCCAGTTGGGCATCACCGGATTTTTGTTAACTTTTACCGTCTGGATGTCACTGTGGTGACAGTGGCTCACTGCAGGGGTTTTTAAACCAGGGGCCGTCTCTACCTTGAAAAAGAAAAAGGTATATGTGGCAGTGCTGGTCCCTTACATTTAGTTCATTGGACTATGTCTCATAGTCATGTGTTGTAATGAGTGAACTGACTGAATGCGAACATTGAGTTTTGCATATAACTACTGTTCCAGAAGGAGGGAAACAAGGTACAACACCTCTAAGCCCCATGCAGTCGAAGGCTCCGTTAAGAGCTGGAATTAACGAGGGGGAATGACGTATGCGACCGCATGTATATGCTGTGGGGAGGCAGGTCCGCCTACGTTGTCATGCATTATTGGCCTTTCTTCAGAGAATGGCGCAAGAGCGCAATATCCCATAGTCATGTGTTGTGCCTCGTTTATTTCCTTCTGGGAACATTATTTATATGCATAACTCAACGTTTCGTTCCTGAATGTATAATTTTTTTGAACAAATTGATTCAGTGATAAGGACAATCATTTGTCGCCACCTACTGGCATAGATGCCAATACATATCAGATAAAGATAGATGCTAATGTGAATCAGATAATCAGTTAAAAAGATGTTCAATTTATTTGAAATACCATTACTCCTCAAATCAGGCCCACAACATTGTATATTTGAGAAGCATACATGTACTGTTTGATAATACAAGGCATCACAGTAGCTGTTGACACACATACACACTCCCTTTTAGTGATAAGGATTGCAGTGTGTCTGCATCTGGCTGAGTGAGTATGGAGTTGGGATTAGGGAGGATTAAGTGTGGATGGAGTGAGTGGATGGCTGCTGGGATAATTCTGGATTAAAGAGATTAGGCTACAACAGCAGAATGAAGCTCACAGCTGAGGCCCCTGCAGGTGTGGATGTCAACCCTAGGGATAGACAACCACTCTGGGCTACACTCCCTGATTCATCTTCCACTCTCTCCACAATAGAAACTGGGCCCCCTTGCTGCCAGTCAACAACAAATTTCATCATGGAGTAGTTGCAGGCTTCTTTCAATCTTTCTCTCTTCTCTTTCTCTCTTCTTGTCTGTATCGTAACATTCTCTTTCATGCTTTTACATCAGCTCTGCAAGTAGTGCTCATTTGTAAAACACAGAGGCAGACAAGAGCGAACATGAAATAAGCATCTTTGTTGAAGTTAAGAGACATGACTTTATACTAAAGTGTTGATTAGGTGATATAATTATGTATATGATTTTCATTATGAAACAAATGTGATTTTAGCAGTATTCATTTATGAGGGTAAATGTGTAAGCATGTTTCACTATTATCTAAAAGCCAAATGCAAGACATTTTTGTACACTGTTTCTTATTTGACAGCAATTTGTGAGAAACGGTTGACATCTCCATAACCCAACCATAATGGAATTTTAGGCCATATGAGAAAAACACAATGGCCACCAGTCACTTCATTAGGTCTATTGATTTAGTTATAATTGTATTTTGCAAAATGGAGTGTGTACACAATAAGCATTGTGCCAAATGCTTTACATTTTACAACCCGGTAAATTGTTGCAAAATGTATTATACCACGATGCAGATTATTAAATAATATTTTGGATATTTGCAAAGAATTTGCTTTCACTAACTAATAGCAGTTGTTTGACTTGGCGGTCTGTTTTAAGTGAGAACAGTCAGGTCATAATTGTATTTATTTATTTAATTCTTGACATGGTACAAACTGTCGTAGTGGATCGGACTAGTTTCCAAAAATAATTTTGCATATCAGTGGCAGCCATTAGATGTTTTCAGAACTACATGCGAGCACAACTGATTGCTTTACCACAGCTTTCATACTCTGTGCTGCTCATAAAACAGTACAGTGGAACAGCAGTACATTTTTAAAATTTTCTGTCTGAACTGTCTAAAGCCAATTCTCAGGAAGATTTATTGAGGGTGTTGTCAAGTTCGTCATTGTTAAATTCACACATTTCTTGATTAGATCTTTTGGTCACCAAGTTACCTCACGGGGCAAGTGTACTTAGGGCATGTCTGAGTCCACTTTTGCTAGTTTAACGATGGGAAAAATGGTCAGTGCGCCGAACGCATGGTCTAAAAGGCTTGTCCCTATTCTCTTATAAGAATAAATAATGGGTGTGTTTTGAGTGAAGTGCAATAAACCAATCAGAGTCTCATCTACCATTCCCTGTTAAAGCCACTTGTGCTCGCATCATGGTAGATTCGCTATTTACATGGTAGAATTTGCAAGCGGAAAAACGGTTCAAATATAAATGGAGAAAATGCATTTGCTATTTAAACAACATGGCGCTGGACGTGAAAATGATAACTGTGTTGAGCTGAAGCAAGCAAAAAACACCTGCGCCTGACACCGCATTGCGCCGGGTGTATGATAGAACCCAATGGCTTAATGTTCGAGGTTTGACTGTGTGTAATTTTATATTCTGGAAGAAAACATGAAAGTCTCATTTAGTAATATTAACCACAAACCTAATCTTACTCAAATCCATAGCCGCCTTTCTAAAATCTCAGAGGAAATTCCCAAGGGAACCCATGGTGAAAATAGCCTTCCAGGTTGGGCTAAAAATTGACATCCTGACTGAACAGTTCTATAAAAATGTCCTTGGATGACAGTATTCAGTGCCTGTCCTACACTTCTGGGGGGCCCTAACCAAAACTTTGTGAAGAGGCCCCTGTCGAAATGAGCCCCCCACCCAATCTGGTCTTTCAAAGCAGTTTTCAAAGCAGCTTAACTGAACATGTGAAAATACATCAGTAATTCTGATGTTTACTTTAGATGGGCATTGTTTTTAAAGTGCCTGACAGGACTCATAGGATAGCTTGCATGACTGAACAGGAATATGCTTATTTCTCATACATTAAAGGTGCACTGTGCAGTTTTTTTAGTCCGCTAGGGGTGGCTAAACAATTCAAAACAATTACAAAGGCATAGACTGACGACACAGTGAATATGGAATCATGGAACTTGTCGTGATGCCGATGGATCTAATAATATTTATGGGGAAATAATGTTTATAGATAAGTGAATGCATGTTTTTTTAACATGACTGTGGTATGAAACTGGACGTGGCCGAGAATCACGGACGCAATTACTAATGAGAGACAGACATCAGTTGCACATGCGGGGATAAAGTAAAGAGGACATTTCATTCAACTGAACTACTCATAAGTGCTGAAAAACTACTCATACAGGTCTGTTTATTTGACGAATTAAAACTGTGAGGTAACGCAGCGCTGTTTCACTTGGTCTAACGTTACTCTATCATACTACACTGTGTATTAGTTTTTTGTCTGTATGAGACTTAACAGTAAGCTAGAGCAACATTACATTATCATACTGATGATATTCTAACACTTCATGTTACGTCATGTTGATCTATATAACATCGATTAGTCTTATGTAGTCTACATTTGTTTACGTTGTCTAATAACGTGGAAAAGCGCCGTCTCTGTCAAGTCGAAGTTTGTTGCAAAGCTGTCATCATCTCGGAAACACCACGCCGATATTGATCCTCGTTTTATTTCTCCTTATGTCCCAATGTTTGCTTGCCATGGTCCATGTTTGAGTGAAACAACTGCAGCGTGATGCTAGACGTTACAGCTGTGTCTGTTCCCATGGTTACTGTGCAGTACAAGGAAACCAGGAATAACGCATATATTACGTCATTGACAGGCGCAAATGGCAAGGGAGGGATGGGGCGCTATTTAAAATTGTGATTTTCTCTGAATGTACAAATTGTTGGAATCATAAAGGAATATGTAAGTATACAGCTTAATGAAATATATAAAACAGTGCAAGTGGTTTTTGGATATTTTTATATAAAAATGACATAAATGACATTTGTATGTATTCGAAATAAAAGATATAGACTGTACTGAATGTCAGCTTGCTTATTTTGCTAAAGATTATGATTTATTATCTCCACGTGTCATAAAAAACACAGACTTGTTGAACTATGCCGATAATGACGGAACTTGCGACCATAGCTGGTTAGCGGTCCTATCGGGAAATGCACCCCTGGCTTGGCCTAGTGTAATGAGGCGGAGTCAGTGAGTGAGATCCAAATGCAGCTTTATTGGAAAACGTGGTCAAACAGGCAGAAGTCAACAACGGCAAACAACAATAACGGAGGGAAGACAGGCTCGAGGTAGTATCCAGGCGGGAGGTCAGAGGCAGGCAGATAACAATCAAACAGACAAGGAACAGGCAAGATGGGAAACCAGGAAATCAGACAAGAAATAACGCTCAGAAATTGTGATGCAGGAATCGACAATACTTCGCGAAGTGGAAATGAGTGAGTGAACTATTTATAGTGAAGTGATGAAGCTAATGAGTGGTGATGATTAGAAACAGCTGGCTGACGATCAGTGATAGGAGTGAGGGATTCTGGGAAGTGTAGTGCAGTGTAGGGAGACTACAGTGTGAGCGGGTGACCTCTAGTGGTGAAAGGATGTGAAATAATGAACCGAATTCATAACACCTGGACTGGAGTGTAGATTCAATAATAAGAATTCTAAAAAAGAATTTCAAAATGTTACTAAAATATACTCCTACTTCGTTCTTGGTGCATTTTCTTTTCTTTCTTTTTTCTGCTTCAGACAGTTCATTTGGAAGCCAAATGTCAGCCATAAGCCGCACCGCATGCTGTCCAAGGGCAAAATAGTTTTTAAATAAATATAAATCATAAGGTATTAGAAAAAAGAAATTTTCACATGAAGATTCCGCATGAATGCAGGTTTTTATTTGCATGTTATGAAAAAAAAGTTTATATTATGTAGTATAATCTATTTAAATGATCTCGGAGAACTCCTGGGCCCGGTTTTTCAAAAGTAATCCACTAGGATTTTGGATAACGGATTGGATCAATTCTTGAAAATGTGTTTTCCAAAAGAAAAAACGGATTACATAATCGGATTAGATCACGTAATCCAATCTCGGTTTTGATCCGGGTCAAACCTTTAGTTTGGGTTTTTCAGAACTTTTTTGTAGGATTTGGATCACTTTGATCCAAAAAATCTGGATTAAACTGATCCCATCAGAAGGGTGGATTCAGCGTGGATTTCATGGCCAAAATGTAATGAAAACGTTAAAAACGTATCAAATAATACTATATTTGGATCATGCAGTATCTTACAAGATATCCTATTTATTTAGGTTTTAATTTTATTTGTTCATCCGTCAGGCTACAGTGATTAGGTAGGCTTTAACGTATTCAGCCTTTCAGTATAGGCCTACAGCAAAGTAGAAAGAGTTTGGCCTCATAAAATAATCCCCCAAACAGCGGTCAAAATTGAGCAAAAATAATACATTTTATTCTGTCACTAATTGATATATATATATATATATATATATATATATATATATATATATTATATATATATATATATATATATATATATATTCATCACAATCAAAAATATATTTTTTTTTTTAGAATATTTATTAGTGATGATGATTAGACAATGATTACAGAATAACCAAAAAAAAGCAAAGAATGGCAATCACTGATTTTTGAAATTCATAACATATCCAAATCAGAAATAGTGTCTAACAATTGTGTCCCTTGTTGCACGTCCTGTTTGCTCGTTCTGGCAGAATGCAAATAAAAATAAACTTATATTGACCCCACACTGGCTATTCTACTTGTTGCTCTTTGCATATCTATAGTTCTACATTGTGATTTCCTATCCTGTTTGAGCGCTGGTTATCCAGATTTGGTGATCCTGAGAAGTTCCTATCCGGATCAGATTGATCCAATCCGATGTTGCTTTAAAAAACCGGCTTCAAAAGTAAGCTGGATTACGTGATCACGGATCGCAAAAAAAGGATTACTAAATCCGGATCACTTTTATACGGATTAAACCTTTTGAAAAACCGGGCCCTGGTGGTTCGGGGGCCTACGCACTTTGCATAGTTTGCGTCTAGGGAGGACCGACACTGACAGCATTAATTGTAATATACTGTATGTTGTTAAAGTCTTTGTGAGTGTGTAATTTGTGAACTTGATAATATTATTTTAAGCATCATCTGACTCATTTTGCCAATACAAAATGGCACTGCTCATGCAGACTTGGCCACCGATTCTACTATCTTCAGATAGATTCGCATCTAATTGCATTCTGTGCTTTTTTTTTTTTAACTCAAAATAACGTAATCATAGCATCTCTGAGACACTATTCTGCTGTGCTTTTTATTGTCTAAACTTAGTTGTGTCAGTTCCTTTATTGTTCTTAAGGAAAGAAGATGTGGTTGTGAGAATCATCATGTCGGCAGAAATAATGAGGCTAACAAAACCAATTCCTCTTACGAAAACATCTTACTTTCACCACAAACGCTCACGCACACATTCACGTCTTGCACACCTATATTGGTCAAAGTAATAAAAACAAGTTCTCACTTGCTCGTCTCAGCTTTCTTTGCTTTCTCACAAATTATCATCTTGTCATGTGCCATAGTACAGCCACAAGTTTATTTTTAAGGTTGTTTTTCTACTCCAGAGTATGTGCAAGTGTGTTTGTGTGAAGGTTATCTCACAGGTTCATCTGCGGTTTAGTGCAATGATCTATAAGTGCTGAGTGAGCAAGAGAGACGTTTGCTCTTGTGAAACCTCACAGACCAGAAACCACATGCTGTCTCCTCTGTTAGCTTTTCTTCTCTGTTGTGTTCTTTTGCAACTCATACTTTACCACACTACGCATAACTCATAACTCTTTTATTCTGAACTTAACGCACACAAACATGCTCAGTGGCTGATTACGGGAGGTAAGCAACTTGATGTGTAAACTGTGTCGGTTTGATGAGATTATGCAGTTACTTTTCTTTTCACTCCATCACACCCGCTGTTTGAATTATTGATGTTCTTTTTTACAAGCTGTTACTGCATGTGTTGTTGAAACTGTTATCAGTTCTCTTTTCCCTTTCATGTCCTTCCCGCTCTCTTTGTTGCCTTTGACTTGTCTGCACAAAATGATCTTCTGCTGTTGTCATGGCAACTGAGGGCATACATACAGTGTATTTTCTATCATTGTGCTTTATAAATTTAAAATAGTATTTCTGCGCCTTTAATTTGAAAGCTGTTAATGTAGTGTTTCTTTCTTCCTTTTCTCTCTCTTTCAGTATTACAGTGTTGGTGATAAGCAGAGGTTTACAGTTCCAGGAGCTGTGCACCTCTCTCTGTGTAGGTGTAGGTGACAAATTAGATTTTGATGCGTGTGAACATATCAAGGGCTGTCAGAAGAGTGTGGAAGCTAAAAAATACACAGTCTGTGCCCTACATGGCATCTCTTGCTGTCTCTTTGTTTGGTTGTTGGTTCTGTTTTCTACCCGTACTTGTCCATGAGATGTAAGATGCAGATCCACACATGCATTCACCACATATAAACACCATCTCTCACGCTTTTACACATCTTATCATCGTCTCAGGTTTTGGTGAACGCACTCTCTCACACATTTCGTCTCAGGGGCAGTTAAACCCACAGCAGCACAAGCAAAGTTCACACGCGATGAACTGAGTGGAAAACAAAAGACAGAATACAGCAAAGAGAAAAGGAAAGGGGAGGAACACAGGTCATAACCACACATTTGCTGGCACGACACTCATCTAGTGAGAAAAAGAGAAGTGGATTGGTGTGTATGGGGAGTGTTAGTATTTAGGGAGGTGAAGGCAGCGTTGTGATTCGAGTATGACATGTGGATGTGTATGAAATCAGCCTACAATAGTGATTTTGAGTGTTACAGTATTTCCTCATTCTGTAGTATAGTTAAAGGTCTGTTAACTACTGATATACCTCATCCTCCCTCAGAGGAAAAACACAGTTTGAAAAAAACGTCTCTTAGAAGTGCAGAATGAGGTGATGGTGAACATAAAAGTGTTTTTCTGTGTATGACATTATGTGGGAGTGCCCTATTTTTGCACACTTTGAATGTTTTTCAGCATTTGATATTTTGTGTGGTAGAAAGTAGTTCAGATTTATATTGTGATATGCAGCATGAGAAATACAGAGACACGCATAATCTTACACAATCTTAATACTGAATATTATTAACATTATGCTTTTAGTATAATGATGTGTATAAATACGCACACAGAAAAAAGTCATTTGAGAAATTTTATTACAAGTTAAATTAACTGTTTTCTATTTTAATGTACTCTACAATGTATTTTTTTTCTTTTGATGGCAAAGTTGATTTTCAGCATCATTATAATATATACTTAAGAGTATTCTGCAATACTGCAACAGATTCACTAAATAAAACATACACCAACCAGCCACAGCTTGTCTCAGCCACATGCAAGCTTTTTGCATATCACCTTTGTTACTTCCTTTGTTGCTCACTCACTCACTCACTCACTCACACACACACACACACACACACACGCACACTCACTCACTCACTCACTCACTCACTCACTCACACACGCACACACACACACACACAGGAGCCATCATCACAGCTCCAATGATTCCACTTCCCTTTCTCTGTTTCTTTCTCTCTCACACACAAACACGTCCTCCACATCACCCTGACACTGTTGTGCTTCTCTTTTTAAACCACAGATGATTTAAATGCTGAAGAGGTGTTTTCACCTCAGCGTAAAAAGCAGTGAGTTATCTGTGTGGCTATGACACACTTTGAGACCGAGAAAAGCTTATAAGTGCTGGTCATATATAATTAAAAATTAAAATATCATCAAAAAGTTGATTTATTTCACTAAGTCCATTCGAAAAGTGAAACTTGTATATTATATTCAGTCATTACACACAGACTGATATATTTCCAATGTTCATTTTTTAATTTTGATGATTATAACTGACAACTAAGGAAAATCCCAAATTCAGTATCTCATAAAATTAGGATATTGTGAAAAGGTTCAATATTGAAGACACCTGGTGCCACACTCTAATCAGCTAATTAACTCAAAACACCTGCAAAGGCCTTTAAATGGTCTCTCAGTGTAGTTCTGTCGGCTACACAATCATGGGGAAGACTGCTAACTTGACAGTTATCCAAAAGACGACCATTGACACCACAAGGAGGGCAAGACACAAAAGGTCATTGCAAAAGAGGCTGGCTGTTCACAGAGCTCTGTGTCCAAGCACATTAATAGAGAGTAAAAAGTGCACAAGCTATAGGGATAACCGCACCCATGAGAGGACTGTGAAACAAAACCCATTCAAAAATGTAGGGGAGATTCACAAAGAGTGGACTGCAGCTGGAGTCAAGAGCCACTACGCACAGACGTATGCAAGACATGGGTTTCAGCTGTCGCATTCCTTGTGTCGAGCCACTCTTGAACAACAGACAGTGTCAGAAGCGTCTCCCCTGGGCTAAAGACAAAAAGGACTGCACTGCTGCTTAGTGGTCCAAAGTTATGTTCTCTGAGGAAAGTAAATTTTGCATTTCCTTTGGAAATCAGGTCCCAGAGTCTGGAGGAAGAGAGGAGAGGCACACAATCCATGTTGCTTGAGGTCCAGAGTAAAGCTTCCACAGTCAGTGATAGTTGGGGGTGTCATGTCATCTGCTGCTGTCTGTCTGTGTTGCCCACTGTGTTTTCTGAGGTCAAAGGAAGTCTTAGAGCACTTCATGCTTCCTGGTACTGACCAATGTGACGGTTATGGAAAGACCGCACAGTAAATGTGGACTTGAGTGGTCAATGTATTATCTATTTATGGATAAAATGTGTCGTGTGTTGTAAGTTTGTCCCTCCCCATGGGGTAATGGTGCTGGCCACCACTATATATGTCCCTGTCTGTTTAATGGAGTTAGTCTGTGTTTGTTGCTGCAGTGGAGAGTGTGGCCTGAGGGTTGCAGGTATTTTGTATTTTGTTCATTTCTTTTTGTTGAAGTTCTTTTTGATAAGATTGTATTTGCATTTTTGTTTGAATCTAATTTAGATGTTTCTTTTGGAGAAGATATTCTTTCAGTCATTTTTTTGTCTTATTTGCTATTGAGGTTCTATTGGGTTTGGATTATTTTTGTTTGTTTTTGTAAATTTAAATAAATACTTATTTGCACTTGAATTTTTGTATTCACTCTGCCTCTGTTTAATTCGGCCATATGAATTTTGGTGCCCATATTTGGGTGACCTTTACAACCAACTTTATGGAGATGCAAATTTCATTTTCCAACAGGACTTGGCATCTGCACACAGTTTCAAAGCAACCAGTACCTGGTTTAAGGACCATGGTATCCCTGTTCTTAATTGGCCAGGAAACTCTCCTGACCTTAACCCCCTACAAAATCTAAGGGGTATTGTGAAGAGGAAGCAGCGATATGCCTGACCCAACAATGTAGAAGAGCTGAAGGCCACTATCAGAGCAACCTGGGCTCTCATAACACCTGAGCAGTGCCACAGACTGATGGACTCCATGCCACGCCACATTGCTGCAGTAATTCAGGCAAAAGGAGCCCCAACTATCAGACACAGACAGAGATGGATATTAGTTTAACGTCTTTATTTCGCAAACAACACAAAAGTAAGTTCACAGGCTGGGTATGGTAAGTTATAACAGTCTTTGAATCAAACAGGTGACTTAGCTGATGGGTAACAGTCTTTGTCCATGTCTTGTAGGTGAATGGAATAGTAGTAAGGGGAATTCGGAATGACGAGGAATGTTGAGATGGCGAGGAACTTGCAGGTAACCAGACGAGGAACAGGATAGAAGCGGGATACAAGGGTCTGACAGGTAATAGAATCCAGGTGAGTCTGTGTGGTCTTGCAATGACGAGACCAGACGCTGAACTGAAGGTGAGGTGAGCATAAGTAGTGTTGAGTGTGATTGGTGACAGGTGAAGGTGATTAGTATTCCGGAGATGATGAAAGAGTGGGTGGAGCTGGTTGTGGTGATGTGACTGAGTCCGTGACACCAACTAAGTATTGAGTGCTGTACATGCTCATACTTTCCATGTTCATACTTTTCAGTTGGCCAAGATTTCTAAAAATCCTTTCTTTGTATTGGTCTTTAGTAATATTCTAATTTTCTGAGATTTCCTTAGTTATAATTAGTCAGGTATAATCATCAAAATTAAAATAAATAAACATTTGAAATATACCAGTCTATGTGTGATGAAGGAATACAATATACAAGTTTCACTTTTTGAATGGAATTAGTGAAATAAATCAACTTTTTGAGGATATTCTAATTATATGACCAGCACCTGTATTATGAGCACCATGATCTCTGAAATGAGTGTGATAAATTATGCGTTCACTACTGAGTTAGCACGCCAACACGCTCCAACTAGGCCAGTAGGAAAACTGTGTTCTCTTGAAAACAACTATTTTGTGGTATTTGGGTGTGCATATATTCACTGTCCATAGACATAATGATTTCTTTACTGTACAAACTGTATAATCTATCCCCTAATCCTAAACCTACCCATCACAGAAAGCTTTCTGCATTTTTTCGTTTTCAAAAAGCACCATTCTGAATGAGTTATAAGCTGTTTGCCTCATGGGGACCAAAATTGTCCTCACAAAGATTTCAGATATTGCAGTCTTTATGGGGTTTGTCCCCATAATGTAGGGTTTACCAGTACCACACACACACACACACACACACAGACACATTAGTTTAACCCATGTTCAGCCTTCCTTTTAAATGATTTCTTAATTACAGTGATGTAAAAACAACCTGCAACCCCCCCCCCCCCCCCATATATTACTTATTCTCTCACTAAAATAAAGGGCAGTTTTTTGTTCACACTGACCTTTAATTTAGTACTTGGAGGCAGATTCTCCTACAGCCTTGCTAAAAATAATGGAACAGAAACTATGCTACTGCGTTTTTCAAAAAAATATTATCATTGATTATAACAGCCGTGCACTCATTCTGCAGTTCTAAGTATTTTCTATTATAGGTTGTAAATAACAAAGTAGATGGGCTGGAAGTCTTCCATGTATTATAATCAGAATTTATAAACTGCTCCATTACCTCGATTTCCATTGGTTACTCTTCGAACATTAGCAATTATTTTCACACGAACGGTGCTCATAAAAGCTATAATCTGGTGATTTACAGGCTTGCGGCGCAATGCACTTGGCCTCAGTAGCAATTTCCCACTCTCTCTCTGGTCTGTTTATCTCTCTTTGTATTTGCCATTCTGGCTTCAGCTGATTCAGTGAGTAATGGGTTTAAAAGTGAACACATGTTTTGTGTGTGTTGATTTTGGAATACGTTTGGATGGAAAAGAAATCGTACAGTGCTGTTCATCTGGTTAATTGTCACTGTGGGATGAACAATGGACAATAAATTGGACAATAATTGGTTGAAAAGGCTATTTTATGCATGAATCCATTTTTAGTAATTCTTCATTTATTAAATGTGTCTCTGTTGTGCACAATGTAGAGAACATAGACAATGCGTATTGGGTCTTAGCCTGCTCTTAGCATAAAGCTGCTGAAAAGTGCTATCAGTGTCCGGTCAATCCCTGCTCATAGTGATTGATAGATAAGACTGCTGAGTCTTTGTGGATGTATTTGATTCTTAGCAGGTTACAAAGCTCTATCGCACTGTTGCCCGCTCAGCCTATGCTCTTCAAGCCATTAAAGCCCCTGGGGGAGAATGAGATCATGAGAGATTTATGAAAGATTGGTGTGTAATACACAAAAAAGAAGAAGAAAAGAAACCAATGTAGAAGGAGATAGAATAAAATGAACTCATAATCAGCACTTATGATTGAGACAGAGCATCTGTTGATATGTTTTTGCAAAGCCCACACAATTTGAGCTACGGGTTAAAATATTCTGGGTTAAGCCATGAGCACACTTAGCTTTTTACAAACAAACGCACAGCCTTGCAAAGTAGACTTCATTTGACTCGTACGTGTTCACAGGCATTCACCGCATTTTGAGCAATCTCTCACCATGAGTTACAACCCATGTAAATATCTTTGTATTTTCCATGCTAGAGTTGTACAAATAAAGTTCCTTTCTAACCTCGTTGCACAATCTCTCCTCTATATAGGCCTCTATTGTCGCTGTAGCTTGCATGTGTTCCAGTCTGTTCTGTTTATGCAATTTTCCTTAGACTACCTTATGAATCGACTACCACAGGGCACGATTGCTACCTTGTGGATAAAAAAAATTACTGCAAATAAATAAATAAATGCGCATGTGCGACCTGCGTATACAAAGATCCAGCGGTGGATGTACTGTACGCACATACTCTTCTGATGACAAAATTCGCGTCACGCACACTGTACGCTGACCTTTGCGTACACATAAAAAGTGAAGTATACTCCCTAACATTAATTATTAACAATATTTGTATTGATGTTAGACTTAGCAACTCTTGGGTCACTTCCAATCTGTGAGACAGACAGAGTTGTAGTTCACACAGCTAAAGTTATGTTGAGGTCACAAGGTAGGCCTAGATGTGAATTGGGATTTTATTGTGCTCAATTTGGTTTCAAAATGTGTTTGAGGATATTAGTTGATTTACTTAGACAGTCTCTTCCTCCAACTCACTGTGAGACTCTCTTCGACCGCTCTTAACACAGCTGTAATGGGACCAGCCAGATGTTTGCTCTTTTGCTCACAAATTGCTACAGATTGGTAAATAGGAAGCAAAGCCATGGAGGTACTCTAACATGTCACCAAGGAGTATTCGTTGAGCCATTTTCTCTCCTCTTGATAAATACACACACATGCAAACATGTGGCAAAAATTTGTAGGGACTCATAGCCTAGTGTTCACAGGTCTAGATTCGGCCAGATGGTAATCTAGCTCAGCTTTCTGTGAGAATTCGACCAGGTAAAAGACTGATATAGGGCATGCCATGCTGACAGACATTTGTGTGCCTTAATCACACTTAAAATATATTTAAAGGCCAATTAAATCACCTGACAAGCGTCATTTGCTTTCCTGTATTGTATTTCCATGAAAACCAGGAGTTTGGGTGGAACATGTTGAATGGTTCACTCCCTTTTTTTTTAGGTAACACTTTACTAAATCCAATATGTTTACCAACACTTTCCCATTAGTTAATGCAGTAACTAACATGAAATAATAATGACCAACATTTTACAGCATTTATTCATCTTGGTCAATTTCTAATACATTTTTAACAAGTAGTATAAAGAAACAGCAGTAGATTTACAAATTTTCATTAACCTAGATTAATAAATGCTGTAAACAAATATTAATTTTAGATCATGACTGAAGGTGCGATCACATTTCTACTATTCTGCAAGTTTCAAGGGCAAAATCCAGTCATTTCAATAAGAATCCACACAATTAGGAATCATGTAAGGACGAAAGATTTTTCCCATGCGGTTTTCACAACGGGTTCAAGTTGGTCATATGAATTTTCCATGTTGACCGACAGAAAGATTATTGGTTTGAAAGTCACTTATATGTGAGCAGTACTTCATGCATCACTACACTATTGGCAATGGACAATGTACCATTTGTCTACAAAAATTCACTAGTATGACCAAAACCATAATACATAAATTACCATGTTGTAAAGTCTTGACCTCTCTCTCTCTCTGTCTCTCTCTCTCTCTCTCTCTCTCTATATATATATATATAGTAGCTTTATGCATTTTAAAATCATGAACCCACTGCCTAATCAGTTGCAGGTGGTATCAGGGGGATGGCCATTCCCATTCTGGAGAGAATATGATTGGACAAAAAAATGTGTTTTCCTGGAAAAACTCTAATTTTAAATGAGCATATCTGCTAAAAGTGATTTTTTTTCCCCCCACACACAGTAGAAGCTTCTACCAAACATAAAACTCAAATGTTCACTTCATCGTGTTATTTAAATCCGTCATAAAGTCTTTTAACCCTATAATTATAAGATCCTGCATTCAAAAAGTTTGATATGAATAATTAATGTAAAAACTGTGTAGCATCACACACAACAACACTGCTGGTATACTGTAGTCAAGGAACCACTTCCTCTTTCTCTTTTTCTGTGTAAGTTTTTTTTGTCACTCCCTGTCTGTCTCTCTCTCTTCCCTCTCTGACTAACTCTCTTGAGGTTTGGCAGCTGAGCCCCAGAGTTAAGTGGCTTTTCTAGTTTATCCTGAGAGGTCAGTGGGAGAAATGAAACCTCATCTCTGAGCCATGATCGCAGCCCTCGAACATGACAACCGCGTTGGAGTAGGATCACAGTTTTGCTTTCTGTCAGAAGCTGCATTTTTGTACCCAATAAAACAAACAAGGAAATCCTGTGTGTGTGTGTGTGTGCGCATACATGTGTATGAAAGCAGGCTCAGCTTAGACGGTGATAGCTGTATTGTCGGTGGTTTCAGTGGCGGGTGAATTACAGCCTGCTGTAGAGCTGTGGTTTAGTCTACGCTCTCACACACACAGTAAAGCGCTCCACTCGTCTCTCATCAAGGGCTCTCGTTTCATAGGCCCCAATGCGCAACAGTGCTGTAGGCCTTGAACCCGCACACAAATGCACATACACATGCACTTGGGTGGGCCACGAGTGCCAGGCTTGGGAGCTCTGGCTTGCCACAGGTGCTCCTGTGTTCTGTGTGTGTGGCTAATGAAGCTCATAAAGATGGTGGATCATTACTGATGTGTCTTCATTGCAGTCCTGTAGATTTGCAGGTTCCCGCCAGCTCCTCTGACACATGTCTCTTTGGTAGCAGGTATAAAATTAGCACTACAAAGATGGAGATTGTTATCTGTGGGCACAATTCCAGTCATTAAGCGTGTTTACAGGCACTTCAGATCAATTGACTACAACAGAAATTCATCTTGTTGAAACGTCATGTAAATGTTTTAGTTATTTGGGTTTTTTTGTTTGTTTTTTTTGTGAAGTTTGACTAACAGACCTAGATAATGTGATTGTAGCTGGACATTGTCCAGTGTGCTAATCAAACTATAAATGGCCTCGCTGTTTGGTGCTTGCTGTTGTAGACATGATAATGTTTATTTAATCCTTCATAGATTGGATTATGCATCGCGTCATGCACTGGAACTGTAGAAACATTTATCCTGTAGATTTCAGCTCTATTGATCTGACTTTTGCAGTACATACACAAAGGCATTGTAAGCTTGGTAGCCTGTAAAACATGGACTATTAAAAATAACAATACATTAAATACAATAATATAGATAAATGTAACTTTGAAAGTAAGTCTGCTCTAATGCTTGTAAACAGACTGTGTGGGATGCGTGTGTGGGTGTGTAAAAATGTGTTACCAAGAGTCAGTGCTCTAACTTGTCTGGTTCTCAGTTTCCTTAGCGTGCTAAGGAATGTGACATAAATTACAGCTTACACTGCTTTTCTGTGTGTTTATGTTTCTCTGTTTCTCTTCCTCTTTCTTTATCCAGAATTAGTGTAAGTGTCCATCTGCTGTCATCACTACTCACAGACACTTGTTAATGAGGCTTCAGATTCAACCCACACTGGTGGATTTTAGCAGGTACCGCTCCCAAACACCCACATTATTTCAAAAAGACTGAAAGCATTTTAATGATCCCTCAATGTCTTTTAAATTTGATAACCTCTAATGAGATACGTCCGTGTAACAATGTATGTACATAAACTACTGTTTAAAAGTTTGGGGTCCGTAATATTTCTTTAACATCTGTAAATGCTCACCAAGGCTGCGTATTTTCGAGGCTTCAGAGTCACATGATCGCTCAGAAATCATTCTTATATGTTGGTTTGGTGCTCAAGAAATAGTTCTGCTGCTTAATATTTTTCTGGAAACCATGACTCATTTTTGTTTTTAGGATTCTTTGATGAATAGAAATGTTAAAGTCTTTATTGTCTGTGTAATGCATCCTTGCTAAATAAAAGTATTAATTTATTTAAAAAAAAATAAAAATTGGACTGTGGTGTATATGTCAAATTAATAAAACATGAATGAATTAGTTAATATTACATTATTATAAACCTTATTATTAATTAACAATAAAGGTATGATTTTAAATTTTTTTATTGCAAGTTTTCACTCTGATGCTGATCCTCTTAACAGCATTTTTGATCATGTGATATTTGCAGGGTTTCTGAGCGCTGGGTGCAAGGATGTGTGACCTGTTTACATTCCTGTGTGAAGTGCAGATGTGCTCCTACAGATAGACGTTCTTCAATGTGGTCAGTCTGCGGTGTTCCAAGACACAGTTTGAAATGTCTGATCTGTGACGCACTTCCTTTGCTCTGCCATCTACTGCTACTGAAAAGTCTTGGCCTCAACAGCCACTTCCTGCCTGAGATGAGCGTCTTCTCTGTGGTTTTGATGGTGAGTGGAACATGTGGCTACTGAAGTGTCCTCATAAGAGAAAAACAAAACCAAGAAGAACTACTTTAAATATTAGAGCTTCTTATGATGTATTAACTTAGAAAACAGTTTAGTTATAAGTCTGCTTTGATGGGATTTTAAAAAAATGAAGAGGTTTTTCCTACTTTACATTTCACAACTGCAAATTTTTTTAATTGCAATTTCACTGTATAAGCCGCAATGCGACTTTAAATTTTATATCTCACACTATCTAACAATATAACTTTTAACCTTTGTCTCACAATTATCTTTTTTTTCACTCTGGTGTGTAATTATTGTCATAATTCCTATATGTGCAGTATGACTAAAAAATAAATACATGGGAAATAAATAAATCTCACAGCATGTTGCAGGAAGCATCTCACTGTAGTTATTATGTCACGTTTATGTGATAAACGCAGTGCATAATTATTCTGCTCATTGCTCGTTCAGGTAGCCTGCTTCTCTACACGCCTCTTGGGCAAATGGAGCTGTTCTCTGCCAGAGCCCAATTAGTGAGGGTCACTGAACAACTTTGACGTGGGTATGTGCGGTTGCCCCATCAGTGGGCCAGATAGCTCATTAGTGCTAGCGCGCTGTGGACTCAGTGTCCTTTGCTGAGCATGCAATCTGTCTGTAGTAATCCACAGGAAGCTGGCATGGGACGGGGGGACAAAGTCTGTACTAAAAAAGGTTGTCTAAAAAGCAGGCTTGAGGTGTAAGCGGCATGATGCCAGAGTGGTATAGATTTATTGGACTGTCCTAACACAAGGTGGAGAGGCGGCGAGAGAGAGAGCAGCAAGGACAAGCATCTCTGCACCCTCACAGTCGATTGTTCAGTAGAGCCGAAAATGTGTTTTCAGATCTTGGCTGGACTTGCTGTCCTGGGGGAGACAGAATCCGAGAGGGAAGTACAAGAAAGAAATTCCATGTTCTGGATGATGGTCGATGTTAGTGTACAGGATATATGTGTGTGTGTTCATTTATATGTCAAAAACCATGTTCTCGGGACTTTTGGGAATGATCTGAAGTGTGTAGTGCTTGTCAGATTGAGCCCTCAGACTGACGGGATTCATTTTGCGCTGAATCATCATACGACTTCATAGTCGTCAAAATCGTAGTCATGTTTACGGTGTCTGTAGTATGCTATATTTTGGTGCTTTCAAGTCATGTTGGAAAGGTTATGTTTACAAGCTGAATGCACATGAACTTCACCACAAAGTTGTCATTACGAGTGTGAAACTTTTCACACTTTTCTTTAAGCTTCAAGTTTCCCAGTTGGAGGCATGTCAGCAGTGTTGGGGGAAAGGCATTAAAAGTAACTTGAGTAACGTAATCAATTACTTTTTCCAAGTAACTAGTAAAGTAACGCATTACTTTTTCAATTTACAGCAAAATATCACTTCCGTTACTTTTTCAAATAAGTAACGCAAGTTACTTTTTCACATGTATTGACTGAGCTCTCCTGTCCATGTTGAGAGAAATAAAGGTCAGAGTTGTTGTGTGCGCTGTGTAAACACGATGGTTATTGTTCTAGACTAATCGTAAACATGCATTTACTAATCTCACTTGAACGAAAACATTCAGAATTCCTCAAAATGAATGAAAACAGTGTAATGCAATCTAAGAATTTTACGCAAACGTAATAATTACCTATAGTAAATTACACAAATATACTTTGTACTTGATCTCACTTTATTAACCAATGTCTTTGCTGCTGACCTTCAGTGATCTAATTCAACCATAATGATAAGCAAAAATGACTATATAATAGATTTAGAAGTAAGAGTGTTGAACTCCCTCCTCATGTATCCTGTTGTAATTGAGAATGGCAGCACAGCTGAAAGGTTTGTTTGAGCTGCACCTTCTACAGGTGTAAATATGCATTTTCTTCTGCCTGAGATTTATTCATTTCACTTTTGGCGTGAAAGGGCCTTAATATTTGCCGAAAATAGAACTGTTTTTGTTGCTATTAAAAAACAAACAAGCAAGCTCAGCCCAGGTCAGAAAATGTAACGCTTTACTTTTCATAAAAAGTAACTAAGTAACGGAATTAGTTACATTTTTAGGGAGTAATGCAATATTGTAATGCAGTACTTTTAAAGGTAACTTTCACATGTTGTTATATGTCTGTGTGTTTTTCATCAGTCACGTGTTGCTTTGTTTGAATTTCCCGCCACTCTTTACTTACCTTGATTACGGTCATTATTAGTTCCTTGTATTCAACTGTGTGTCATTAATTAGTCTCGTTTGCTCCTCTGTGTTCATTGTGTATAAGCCCTATGTTTCATTCTGTACTTTGTCTTCCACTGATGGTGTTTATGATAGTTTGATTAGTTATTTTCTCCTGGTTATTTCTCCTGTTTGGATGATTTGCTGAAATAAACTTTGTCCCAAAGGATTTTTCCGTTGTGCGCTTTCCAAGTACCACAGACCTGTAACTGCCCTTGCAAGACCCAACTGTAACAGACAAAGCAGACCGCCTGTTGGGATTATGGAAGAGTGGTTGGCCTTTGAAGAGGTATGTGGAGGAGTTTCTCGAGCTCTCCCATCAGGTGAGCTCTCTCATTGTGTGTTTTTGCATGGGACTAGGTGAGAATACGAATTGCTATTACGAACCTGCTTGTTATTTTTGTCTAGTCGGGTCCATTTAATCTTATTCTCTTATTTAAATGGTCCGCCATTGTGCCTTGAACTGCCTGATCCTCCCTGGTCTCCCGAGCTCTTGGCTTCGCCCTGGAGGCCTGCTGACCTGGCTGTACCTGTCCACAACCCGTGTGTAAGGGTGCCCACCCCCCTTGCCTGGTTTGACTCTTTCTGCGCGAAGTCGTGCCGTCCAGGAGGGGGGAGTAATGTTACATGTCTGTGTGTTTTGGACTTTGTTTTTGGATGGTGTTTACGATGGTTTATTTGGATATTTTCTCCTGGTTATTTCTCCTGTTTGGATGGTTTGCTGTAATAAACTTTGTCCTAATGGATTTCCTTTGTGCTCTTTCCAAGTACCACAGACCTGTAACACATGTAAGAGAGGAAAAACATGTCGGACACAATGGACGCAGTCTGTATTAATGATATATTTGTTCAAATGAATGTAATTTTTTTTCATTTACAATAAAACTAAGTAACCTTCTTCATCCTTCATCCTCCATTTTTTGTTGTTATTAATACTACTATTTCGTTATTGTCATTAAATTTTAGTTTTTTACTATTATGTCTGTTATACTTCTCTTCATGTTCCTATTTATATACTTCCTCCCTCTCTCTCTCTCTCTCTCTCTTGCTCTCTCTCTCACACACACACACACACACACACACACGTGTGCACACATCGTATTGGCTGTTGTTGTTGTTTTGTTTATTATGTATTTTTATTTATTCATGTTTTTGATTTGTCACCTGTAAATATTTTGTCTTTTTGTATAATAAACTAAGTTGCATGTCCAAAATACCATAGTATTGTACAATTATGATAAAATTTAACAATTCAACTTCAATTTTTTTTTTCCAAAAGTATCTTCACACCATGGCTGTAAGGTGTCAGAAATCTTTATTTTGTTGCCAGTGGACTTCGTAGATGATCTCATTCTAGCATATGTGTTGAGAAGGAGTTTAGCCCAGAAGCCTCAAAAGGACTGGACTAGGAATGACAGCCTTCTAATTAAGAAGCAACCTTTTTTATAGTGTGTATATGGGGTCAAGTTTTGCCTGGTTAGCATGGGTCAGTTGGTCGGTATTGTAACTACACCATCAGGGGAGGCAAACGACATCTTTTTCCCGTAGTAAAAGCTCATATTATATTCAATATGTTTACATTGGTCATTACTCGGTCCTGTATATCTTTGCAGTTTACAGTAGGCAGATGGTGTCTCAACTGTCTTGAGTAATTTTTTCAGACTGCCAGTCATCACGTGGGCACAGCACTCTCTCTGTATCATATGGCACAGCCATCAGGGCTCTAGACACCTACCTGTATGTTACCAGGGCAACACCTGCTCTGAGACTATTAGGACTGCCGTCTTGGCAACGGTGTGAGTGGCTCTTTGAGGAAAGATTATTATGTACAACAGAAGATCTAATGATTATTTCCCCCATTCTTTCCAGACCCTATCAATCAACTTTAAACTGCACAATAAAATGACATGACTCTGACAGTCTAAATTGAATTCCTGGGATGCAACTTTTTTATTATTATTATTTGTTTCCCAAATATGTTATTGAATTGCTTAGTTGTGTTCCAGTATTGAGATAAATAAATTCACTGTTGACATGAATTATCTTACTAGCTGTATGTCATAGATTAGTATTGGTGATAGATTAATATTGATTTTTTTTTTTTGTATTTTTATAGATATTTTATATTTAATATTTTAGAAGCTAAATGACAGGGGAACATCCATTTTTAAACAAAAAAGTTTAATGACCATATGACGAACAGCTCTGCAAAGAGTTCTTGCTGAGGCACCACTCTCTGCATACAGGTATGACGAAACGGAAAGCAATGATACATTTTTAATGTGCGGCTCAAAATTCTGACAAAGACACGAAACTCCCTCTGCTGAAAATCTATGTCTCTTGTATAAATAATCATCGTAGATAGCTGTATTTTTTTGTCCATTTCCAAAATTCATCCACTGCGAAGTGTTCTGTTAATTTGGAGAGGTGTTTCTTGGGCTAGAGATTTGTTGCTTTGCACACGGTTGTTTGGTTCGATGTCTGTTTGCAATCTGTTCCTAAGAGGTCATGATTCAGCAGGTTAGCACAGCCCCATTAACCCTTGCTTATGGTAGTTCACCACACCAGCTGGTAGAGCTACTTCTAAAAACATCTTTGTTCATTGATGGCATTTAAAAATAAACCAGTGTATTCTGTATTCTTACAGAATATTTTTCTGCAATAAACATACACATCACTAATATTTCATCATAGCATCATTTTACCAGTGACATTCTACTCTGTTCAATTTTTTTCCCATTTGTTGCCTTTCATGCCACAGGTCATGTGAACAAACTGTGCCATCAATCAGTAAGTGTCATCATGGCACACTTTAAGTTTCAGGAGTGACAACCGCATTTAAATGTGGGAGTGAATCCCCTAAATTATCCTTTCATGTGGGTACGGAACATCTGATGTTCGACTGCTTGGAAACCATAGTGATGTTCTGGCGTCTCGTATGTTTGGTATCCGTTACAGTGACCCAAAGTAATATTAGTCACAAAACTCTTCAGAAATGTAAAGAATTATTTCCCTTTCAAATGAAAATTACCTCAAGCTTTACTCTCCCTCAAGCCATCCTTGGTATATATGACTTTCTTCTTTCAGATGAACACAATCTGAGTTATAATCATAAATATCCTGATGGATCCGAGCTTTATAATCGCAATGTTCAGGACCAACAAGTATGAAGCTCAAGAAAGTACATCCATCCACATGGCTCCGGAGGATTCATGAAGCCCTTCTGAAGCAAAGCGATTGTGTTGGAAAAATATCCATATTCAACAAATTATAAAGGAAAATATCTATAGCTTCCGCCAGACCGCCTTCAAGACGGTCCGATTCAAGGCTTGTCGTCTTGAACTATTTTTTTTGTCCAAAACATCTTCCATTGTGTGGTGTCATTATGATTATTTAACTGCTCCCCTTCGATACAGAGGGTCCCCGATCTCGAATCGTAAATATCAAACATGTTTGATGATTGGGCTGACGTGATATCCGCAATAACCAATGAGAGTGAGCAAGCGTCACGTACTGGATGTTGCATGCTTCTCTAGCTGAAACTTGGCAGCCACAAACATACCACAAAAATGGAGCATTGTGAAAGATGATCACTCATATTCTTTTTTTTATACCAGCTGACAATATCGATTGTCCTCCATTTGTTTTTCTTCTCAACTCATGTTTGATCTCCAAGAGATCTTGTCTCTGGCCTTGTTTACACTAGTGTGTTTTCTGGACATACTGGGCATGCGTGTACAAGTGTAAACAGTTGCTTCTACATGTAGGTAGCTGCTGTATTAAAAATGCAGAGTTTAACTGCACAGCGGCTGCTAAAAATGACAACAAAGCCAGCAAAGATTGCAGTTGTAGTTCAGTCTCCAAGAAACTGTTTACACGGTTGTCAAGGAAATGCAGAGCGAATGTGGGCAGCCACACCGTCGTTTTATACTGAAACGCAACCCCAGCGTTTTCAAACGAAAACAGGGTCTGCAGCGTTTTCAGAAGTCTCTCTTTTCAAGATTTGACAACGTCGCCATAGTGTAAAGACAGGTGTTGCAAAACTTATGTGGCTTAAAACAAACAAAAAAAAAACACTAGTGTAAAACTGTGAAATCATTCCTGGAATCAACAGGTGTGTGGTCTTGTATAATCTAGTGTGTCCCAGGCCTTAAGCTCATATCATAAAGTGATCTGGTTTATGGAGTTATTAAAGTGAGCAGACTGTTCTTATTGTCAGCATAAAGCGTTTGGATTTACGTCAGTAATAACTAGTTCAGTTCAGTTCCATTCACACTGCATAGAATTGATATAATTCTAAATTTTCGCTTGCCTGTGTTTTCATGGTTGTGGAATGTAGTTGTCACTTCCGTATTTTACTGATCTGTGTGTGTACAGAACTGGACTAAGCACTAAAAGGTGAACTGACAACCGAATTTAGCTGCAGTGTGTACATGGTGTCATGTGCTCATGATCACTTTGGCATTCTATGTTATTATGGAAAAAGCTTATTCACCACCATGGTCCCAGAAATCTTTGCTGCATATAAAAGACAATGATCACTCAGATGGTTCAAGACAGGAGTGAAAGGGGTAGAGCAAAACCACATCCATTCCTGGGGAGTTTTGCCATAATTCACACAGAGGTCTGGATTCACACCATCAGGAAAGAAACTCACACGACCATGTGCAAGCCTCATGACATTATGGTGTGTGACTCAAAGAGCCGCTTGGCAAAAATATCTTAGATCAAAAAACACATCCTACTGTTTTCTGACTCACCACACAAGAGATATGTGAACTGGACACAGGTGTAATAGATACAGTCTTTTAAAGGATAGCAATTTAACAAGACTGACCTCGGAGACGGCTGTGAAATATGCTGTGATTGTTTTAGTTTGAAGTGAATAAATACGAAATTAGTTCACTGGCACCGAATTGCATGGTAATTAAGTCATTAGCACCAGTTAAATATGCTATTTGTTTTTAGCTTGCCATCAGCCATATTCATAATAATTGCTTGAGAGCTGCAGCCTTGTTGGAGATACATTAACATGGAGCAGTCTGATAATTAGAGAATTAAAAGAAAGTCCATTTTTAATCTTCTTTGGAAAAGAAGACTAATGGATTTCACACACACACACGGTTAGCGCATTAATCTCTGTTGATTTGGCTAATCGCTTTCTCTCTCTTGTGTGTAAGATCATAGAAAGATGATTATGAGGTTTTGGGTTCCGGAGACGTTTTCAGTCCGGAAGAAAAAGCTGAGTGTTACAAACGACGAATCCTGTATCAGGCCCCGGCAGACTTCATGATCCGTGAGGAGGTTAATCAGAGTTAATCAGAGTAACTGACTGCTCTGAGCTAGCGTACACCTCTTGTGCGTGTGTGTGTGTGTGTGTGATGAGCTTTTATGATTGTTAAATCAACATAACACATTTGTGAGGTGTGTGTTTCTGTTTATTAGGATTTGTAAGAGAGATTGTGGGTGTTAATGTATGCAGGATAACAGGGAGCCTGATGTGCATTTGATGTGTTTCGCAACCCCTGCTCAGTGCTTTTTGATAACCCCACGTTTGAAGCATTTTTGTGCCGTCACTCTCGCTCTTTCCCTTCATCTAGTCCTAGTATATGCTGACAGGAAATAGAGCTCAACAGCAATCCACTGCCGGTGAAGAGGATATTTTTAGAGAGACTGTGTCATTCAGAGAGCATGGCAGTACTTGTGTGAAGTCAATTTTGCCTGGAGGGGGATTTAAGTTGCAGTGAGTTACAGAGGGAAAGTATTTTTTTTTTCTGGGAAGGTCATGAAATTAGCATCTACGAGGAGTGAGTCAGAAGGGGCCTGCAGTGACAGATAGCCTTTGTGCTCAACAGGAAAACACTAGAAAACACTGGTGTCTATTGTCACTGCAAGCCTGCCTGCTCCCATCTCCTCTCTGCTCCTTCCAGAAAGTGTGTGTAGTGCATAGAGTGACCAGAACATTGAGACTCTGTGTTCTGTGTCAAAGGAAACAGGCGGGATTTAAAAGTTTAAACCCTAAAATCAATCATTGTATTGAAGATTTCTTTTGATTTAGAATAAGAGATTTCTCTCTTATTGCAGTATTCAGTGTTTCTAGCCTCCAGCATTTGGTCCAACGTCTTGAGAGCTGATAGTGGACACTGAACCCATTTAGCATTGAACTGATATATCACATCCCCACTGATGACACTCTTAGCCTCTTGACAAGTGCTCTTAACTTCCTTTCTCACCCTCTGCTCTGCTCATTGTCCATTGCAAAGTTACTTAGAAACTCAAGTGTTTGTTTTGCTTTTGCCACATGAGCAATTCACATTTTGCATATGAAATACCAGACTTTCAAAGTTTCTGCTTAGTGACGGTAGAATAATAAAGGAAGGAAGGTTGGAAAATAAAACATATTCCAATTATCAATTTTTATCATATTCCAATTTACACTAAAATATATAGAGAAATAAAAATATCTTATTTTGTGTTCCACAGAAGACCAAGCTAAGTAAAAGATGATTTGTCTAATTAAAAATAGCCTAATAATTCTCTAATTATCAGACTGCTCCATCAAGGCTGCAGCTCTCAAGCAATTATTATGAATATGGCTGATGGCAAGCTATCTATCTATCTATCTATCTATCTATCTGTCTGTCTGTCTGTTTTCTTTGTCTGTCTGTCTGTCTGTCTGTCTGTCTGTCTGTCTGTCTGTCTGTTTTCTCTGTCTATCTATCTATCTATCTATCTATCTATCTATCTATCTATCTATCTATCTATCTATCTATCTATCTATCTATCTATCTATCTATCTATCTATCTGTCTGTCTGTCTGTTTTCTTTGTCTGTCTGTCTGTCTGTCTGTCTGTCTGTCTGTCTGTTTTCTCTGTCTATCTATCTATCTATCTATCTATCTATCTATCTATCTATCTATCTATCTATCTATCTATCTATCTATCTATCTATCTATCTATCTATCTATCTGTCTGTCTGTTTTCTCTATCTATCTATCTATCTATCTATCTATCTATCTATCTATCTATCTATCTATCTATCTATCTATCTGTCTGTCTGTCTATCTGTCTATCTATCTATCTATCTATCTATCTATCTATCTATCTATCTATCTATCTATCTATCTATCTATCTATCTATCTATCTATCTATCTATCTATCTATCTATCTATCTATCTATCTGTCTGTCTATCTGTCTATCTATCTATCTATCTATCTATCTATCTATCTATCTATCTATCTATCTGTCTGTCTATCTGTCTATCTATCTATCTATCTATCTATCTATCTATCTATCTATCTATCTATCTATCTATCTATCTATCTATCTGTCTGTTTTCTCTGTCTGTTTTCTCTGTCTGTCTCTCTGTCTGTCTGTCTATCTATCTATCTATCTATCTGTCTGTCTGTCTTTCTGTCTGTTTTCTCTGTCTGTCTGTTTTCTCTGTCTGTCTGTCTGTCTGTCTATCTGTCTATCTATCTATCTATCTATCTATCTATCTATCTATCTATCTATCTATCTATCTATCTATCTATCTATCTATCTATCTATCTATCTATCTATCTATCTATCTATCTATCTATCTGTCTGTCTGTCTGTCTGTTTTCTCTCTCTGTCTGTCTGTCTGTCTATCTATCTATCTATCTATCTATCTATCTATCTATCTCTCTGTCTGTCTGTCTGTTTTCTCTGTCTGTCTGTCTATCTATCTATCTATCTATCTATCTATCTATCTATCTATCTATCTATCTATCTATCTATCTATCTATCTATCTATCTATCTATCTATCTATCTATCTATCTATCTCTCTGTCTGTCTGTCTGTTTTCTCTCTGTCTGTCTGTCTGTCTGTCTGTCTGTCTATCTATCTATCTATCTATCTATCTATCTATCTATCTATCTATCTATCTATCTATCTATCTATCTATCTATCTATCTATCTATCTATCTATCTATCTATCTATCTAGACCTCTCAGCTTTTACCCTGTGCTGTTGATCACGTTTTGTCAGGAACTCATCTGCTCTGGATGGTTTCTGAAGAGGCCCCTGAGTGGGTCTGTCATTCACATGAAGCCTCTTGAACCTGCCCGCCCTCAGCCTCCCAACATCCCAATTAATGGGGAAAAAAGGCTGAGAGGGGGTGCTTGACTCTGACAGACGCTCTTTAATTGTTATCCTCCATCCCTGCGGATACTCTAGTTTTCACATTCACAGACACAGGCTGATTGCTCTGCGCCTCTAAATAAGCTGAACACCCTCTTCCTTGAAGGAAGATGTGCTACGCATATAAGTGCTTGTTCCAAATGACACATAACCCTGGTGAGAATTTTGCAGTTCAGATCTATAGATTACATTCATATTATTCAAAACATTTTTCTCACACGTCAGTCTGCATCAACACTTACATCAGCAGTTATGTGTAAATGTGAATAATCTCATTTTATTCCTCTGATCTTGTTCTTTGTTCTTATGTCCTGAGATGTTTGTGGCTGACTTTAGCAAATTACTATTGCGTGATGACAACGGCTTCACCTATAATGTGATATTAATCGCCTTTCCTTATGAAAGCAAGTGTGCAGTTCTAATCCACCAACCGTGGTTTACACACAATGACTGTGATGTTTACCTTTACCTGTTTCAACTGTTTTTTGGATCTGGTTGGCTGAATTCACCTTTGAAACCATTTCCTATTGTCTCTGCTTGTGATGGCAACCAGTCACTCCACCTAATGTTGTTGAGTTATGTGTGTTCGTAGGTGCTGGTGTCATCAGTTTTGTGTACGTATGTGTTTGAGAGAGAGACCAAGAGAGAGAGATTTCACACCCTGTAGGTTGTGGGCTGTCAGTGACGCACATTCCAGACTGTCCGCCCAGGCCTCTGTCACAGTGCCATTAACACTAGTGCATGCTGGGAGTGCCACTCTTCTCTGTGAGTGCATTAATGGAGCCTTTAAAAAAAGGAAGGTTAAAAGCAACACATCCTGCTCAGATCAATTCTTTATTGTGGTAGTGAACCATGGCTGCTGTGACTCTTTCCTCTTGTTAACATAATGCTTTAAAAAGCAACCGAACGGATTTTACTGTATAAATAATGCAAATGGAAGGTAATCACTAAAAGCAACAGGTTATGGCACGCTCATCACTTTTCAGTGCTGGCGGCAAACTGTACACAGACTTAAAAGCTTTCTGCACTGAGAGAAGGAAAGAAGGAGGAAAATGCAGAGCTTTACGTGAGTTGAATTAAGCAGCAGCTTTGACAGAGAAGTATAGAGACAGCGTTTTGTATTCCCAGAAACCCCATCACCTCACAGAAGGGGACAAACCTCTTAAGGCCTGAACATTAGACACAGCATGGCGGCTTTAATTCAGCAGTGTTCATTAGGTCAAGATGTCGGGTTGAGCTTTCTAAAAGCACTCAAGCAGAGTTTATGGTCATTTATGAAGCAGGCAGTACAGGTTAGAAAAAAAATAGGCCTGTTTTAAGGAACTGAAGATTTTGAAGGTAATGCAAAAAATAAAGGAACATTGCGATGTAATAGTTTTTCAAGAATACATTTTGTTTCCATCTCATAACCTTGTTCTAAATTTTACATAATTATGTTTCTCAATGGTAAGAGGTCATGTTAATTCTCCATAGCATAATTAGAATAGGATACAATAGAACTTCATTGATCCCTGAGGAAAATGCCTCGCGACAATAACAGATCCCAGCGCACAGCAGAAGGGCCTAAGATGTCACATCTGTCAAAAGTGATGAAACAGTATATATTAAAGAAAAGGGAAACCTGTAACTTTAAATGCTGTTAATTTAAAATACATATAAATACATTCGATGTTATGTAAACAATGATGAATGAACATATAGTTTTTATGCATGTACATGTTTAGTCTTTTTTTATCAATGGTAGGAAAAAACTGAATTTTATTGTGTCATATTGAATTTAAAAAACAAAATATTAAAAATGAAAAATCAAAGTTTAACAAAAATTAAAAGATCTTTAATTAATAAAGAATGATCTGCGTAAGCACGAATGGATAATTGAAATAATAATTGGTAAATGAAAATAGCATATTTTGGTTTCAGAATACTGACACAGATGTTGCTTCCAAGGCCACAATGTTGACTTAGTTTTTTCAATGTGATATATACAGACCATCAACTGTTTGCTAACCAACATTCTTCAAAATATGTTCTTTTGTGTTCAGTAGAACAAAGAAATTCACTCAGGAACAACTTGAGGGTGAGGAAATGATGACAGAATTTTCATTTTTTGGTGAACTATCCCTTTAAGGAGGAAGTAAAGACTTGTCACAAGTCCTCCGGCATCCCTCCACTACTCCAACTCCAGTTTTATTATGTATTGAAAGTTATATTAGCATTAAAATTATACAGCTTTAATTAATTAGTCTGGGGGGGATCCAGAAGCTGAAGGCGAGTTTTGCGTTCAAGTCCTTCATCACGGTCAGAAAGCCAAATATATTTTCCTACAACTCCCTCAAAGATTATATGAAAATATGAACTCATAAACTCATATGTTTTACTGTGAAAACATTTTAGAGGACTAACATAGTATAATCCAAGGCCAAAAAAGCACCCCACCCCCTTTGAAAGTGCATTAAACAAAATAGTACCATCAACAAGAGATATTGATCTATTTTTCACTTATTCACCCATCCCCTGAGTCCTTCTGAGGTTATGGATATCATTATGAAAAATGCCTGCAGAAATGTGTGCCTGATGGTGGGTTGTGGGCCGTGACAGTGAGAACTCTCTCCTGCTGGATGAGTATCAAACTCACTCTATAATATTATCAAAGAGTACTTAACCTTATCTGAGCTTCAAAATGTGATTGACTACAAACCGATGGAGCTTCTGAAATGTGCTAGTATTAGAGAGAGAACTGCAGTGGCAGAACAGTCAGTGGTCTCCAGTGAGTCAGATGGACCTTGGGCAGCTCCCTAGCCCTTCACTAAGTGGACTACAGGGAGACGCTGATAACACGGTAGCAGTACTCTGTGAAGTCAACAGAAGGACAGAGCAAAGGATTGTAGATGTTAAAAGCGTGATAGAGGTCCACAGGTGTTTCTGATCAAGGATGTGATAAGAATATCTTCTTCTGTTTGTGTAAATATGTAAAAAGAAAGAAATATTATACAATACAAAAGTGTGCACATGGCAAGATATGATATATTTGATACTGTCTATAGTGTGTGTGACATAGGTCTCTGCTTTTGTGTGGTCTGTGTTTATTTCAGTTCTGCAGGCCATAAACATACAATGCCGAATGTGCACCTTTTGTCATGTATATTGGGGATTTATCTTTGATCAAAATAATGGTACGAGATAATAAGTGATAAAAATTGAAACAAGGGAGAAGACAGCTGCTGGATGAGAGAAAATTCTGAAAAAAGGACAATTCACAAATTAAAGTTTCACCTTTTAAATGAAAAATCCGAAGCCTTTTTATGGCTTTCCATTTAGCTGGAAAAAGTAGATAAAGGCCCTTTCAACAAAACAATTATTGTTAAAAAAATTAACAACTAAACAACTGAAAAAATGTTGCTTCTGTATTCTCTTTTGATCTCAATTATTGTTTGACCTCGTATCTTGTCACTGACCTTTACTGAAAATGTGACACTCAATTTCTTTTTTCATCATTTAGCAGACGCTTTTATCCAAAGCGACTTACAAGGGGAGCAATTGGGGGTACTTTAGTCATGGTATCGAAGGTGGAGAGAGTGCTGTTTATTCACAATCCCCACTTTCAATTCCTGCCGGCGTGGGAATCAAACCAGCAACCTTCAGGTTACAAGCCCTACTCCCTCACCACTAGGCCACGACTAGTGTCACTAATAAGAAAAGCAGGTTCCCTTTAAGACTTATTTGTAGTGATGTTGTTTTGCAGGGGGGCTGATAGCTTGGGCATATTGGGTGTGCTAACCTGATCACAGCTGTGTCATGCTAATGAGACCCTCTTTGTTGCATGTCTCCCATAAGACCTGATCTGAGGTGATAACCTTTGTTTTACACTGGGCCTCCTACAATACTGCATTTAGACAAGTGTAGGTGTGTAAGTGTGTGTGTGTGTGTGTGTGTGTGTGTGTGTGTGTCACAGGACAGGGGAATAGGTACATTAAATCCCCCCCCCCCCCCCCAGGGAAATTTTGAGTGTTTGTGATTTGTCAAATTGTTCCCGAAATGTCTGAAAGAAGCTGAGAACAATGGGCAGATGTTTCCATCATACTAAAGCCTCACATTTACAGTCATCAGGTATGGATTGAATTGTTGTATTTTTATTAGAAAAAAAATACATAAAATTTCTCATTAAACAGTTGTAAAAAGGTAGTTTTAATGAGAGGTGGCATGTGAAAGAGTGTACAGTAGACCCACTTCACAGCTAGTGAGCATGAACAAGTCTATCTGTGGGTGTTTGTGTGTGTAGGTGTAAAGTCAGCTATATTTCCTCTCATCCACTGTTCTCTCTGTCAGATGATTGCTTGGTTGGCACTACAGATACTGGTGATGTTGAGGAGGTGCTTGACTTTTCATCCCCCCAAGCTTTCACACTCCGCCTGCAGCACCTGGCCACTTTGTTGACCTGCTTTTAAAGCCCTATCCACTTATGTCTCAATCACCAAAAATAACTGCACCCCTCTGAAGAACTCCGGGCCCTCTCGCTTCTTTCTGCGTTTCTCTCGCTTTTTCTCTCAAAGTGCGAACACACCAATGTAATGCATTTAATATTTATATACTTTATATTAAAAATAATTGTACAATTTTTCAGTCTCATCGAGCAGCAATACAACAGTCGAACAGCACTGGTCATTTCTTGTCACTGAGTCACTGATTCATTCATTCTGCCAATTGACTCAAACAAATTGATTCCTTAAGGAATGAAATGAGTCATTGAATCAATCATTGCTTCATTCAATAATCAGCCATTTTTGATTATTAAAATATAACATCTGCTGTGGCTTTGTTTGTAAAATTGTAAAAACAACTGACTATTTTGTCTAAAAACTGTAAGGGCCTATTTAGACCTGGCCACTTAATGCATTTTCTCTGATCAGATAGCTATTTGATTTTGAATATACCAGTGAGTTACATAACATTAGTTACATATCACTGCAGTTTACCCCAGAAATGAACACTAGAGGCTGTAAAACAGAAAGCACAAAGAGCAATGAGTTTCATACAACATTATGATTATGGACTATTAAAGACTTCTTGTCATGTGGCTCCTTGAAAAAATTATTATATTATGACCTGAAAACACTTGTTACCTTGGTAGGCCTACATGATTTGTAAACGAATACATTTTGGAGTTTGCATCACATAACCAGCTGCTTATGTTTGGCTTTTCTGACACACTAAGCTTGCTAGTTCAGCTGGTATACTCTAAATAAATAAATAAATATATATTTTACGGATTTACTTTTTATAATGTAGCCCACAGAAATGTACTTGTCATGTGGAGTCCCGTGAAACACAAGTCATTACAAAAGAGCTCAAAGACTTGTAGACACAAGCTAAAATGGAATGGTTGTTTCAACAAACGCGATGGAACGTATTATCATTTTTCAGAAATGCAGAAATGTTTTTCTAATGAGCCTGGGCTGTGAAAATACAGCATATATTTGTTACTTTCTTTGATGTGAACTCCATTCAATTTGCATATAGCGTGGGAATTGAAGGATTTATATTTGATGTGCGGAGACACATTTACGTGGCCAAATGTAAATGGAACCATTTTAACAAATCAGATAGTTATCCGATCTGTAAAAACACATGAAGTGAGCAGGTGTAAACAGGCCCTAAATTAGGGTTATTACAGCAACTGTATATTATTACTCAAACAGTAAAAAACATTCTTCCGTTTCTTGAAATAAACCTTAAATTAAATGAAATAAAATATTAAAAAGTTATTTTATTTCAGATAGCTGCTGAGGCAACACTTCTCAGTTTCATGTGATTTAACTTGATCTATTAACAAACTGAAGTAGAAATTTGCAACAAAAAAAGACGTATAACAAATGATGAATAACAAAAACAAAAAAAGCTACTACTTTAACTAAAATTAAAATATAAAAACAAAAACTAATAACAGTATCTGAGTAAAACTAAAGTCCATATTAGATCTTTGTTTGTATAAAAGAAATAGGGCTGCTTATGTAATTCTGGTTATTTCACAGTGGCTTTTACACGGATAATGTACAATTTGCGTGAACATTTAGAAAGGGAAAACAGCATTCCTACTCCAATAACCAATGAAACATCACTCCTATGGATCATAAAATATTCTCCATTACTCCAATTTTATGGAGAGTCTAACATACACAAAGAGGCCCCATAAATGTTTTAAGCCTTGAAAAATAATCCAGATTCTCTTTAAATGTGTACTTAACCTGTCTCTGAACCAGAGTGGACACAGCTATTGATTCCTTAGACAACATGGAGAAAAACTCAGCAAAGTATTGCTGCCAAGTTTTTTCAAGAGAGCTCTCATGCCCCTGTGGCTTACCCCCGGAGCTTTTCAAATAGCTGTGATAGGCAGCTGTGTCCCAAACAGGCTTATGAACATATAACACCCTCTCCAAATACACACACACACACACACACACACACACACACTCAGCTGTGCTCAAAACAGGCTTATACACACTCACACACACTGTGACAGCCAGCTGAGTTCTCAACAGGCTTATATGCCACAGGTTCCTGTGTGGAATCCCTTTCTTCTTTATGGTGAGATTATAGTGAATCCATCAGTACAGATGCAGATTGGATTGGGAGGCGAATCCCTAAAGAGAAGCTTTTCTTTACCCATCATCTCTGGCAGCTCCCAAATCAAAGTGTTGGATTAACGGTCACAGATCCACAAGCACCAAGTCCTTTTATATGGATATATATCGTCCATTACCTGCACATTAGCATCTAATATATGCTATTTCTTCGAGTGGTGTGCGAGTCAGCCGTGGCTCCGGCTCCTTTTCGAAAGATTTTGCTTTTACTGGAACAGAAGCAGAATTTCCAAGTGCTCATTGGCTCAATTTCTCTCCCTCTTTCTCACACACACTCCGCATAGAACAGGCTAGGGCCAACTGCCAAAAACTCCATCTTTCTTGCTCTTGTTTTCATTTGGCGATAGTGCTCATGTCTGCATTTGTCTCTTTTGATAAGGCCTTTCATCCTGTTTGCATTGATTACAGCCTGACAAGTCGCTCTGATACACCATGGCCCATTCAGCCGAGCGCTGCACACTGAAGCTATTGTAAGCAGGAATGTCTCTTTTCAGGCCTCAATCCCACGTATGAAAGCACGTCAATAATCCAGAGACAGAGGCGCCCCACAAAGCATGCGCGCCATGCAGAGTCGAACCTAGTTTTCTGCTCCACTACCAGGGAAATCAAGCAAAGAAGAGAGAGGTAGGTAGAGGATGGTTGTGTGGATGAAAAAACAACCAGGCAGCGACTGAGAAAGAAGCATTTCTCACATACCGAGGATAATCCCGCCAGCTATCATTTGGAGATACATTAGCATGAAAATACAAAGTGTGTTTGTCGGAACAAAGGTGCGAATGAACAGGAGCCGCTGTGCGTTTCCTCTCCCTAATTGCGGCTAAATCAGTCCGATCTTTCAGCATTGGTCATGTAGCAACGCATAAATCAAGAGCGAAATTAAACTGTTGCAGGTATATGACAAATGCTTGGTTTTATAGCCCAGGCAGTAATTTGAAAAGAGGGGTGGAGTGCAGTCTGTCATCTTCAGTTGTTGTCAAAATAGACCAGACAGGACTTTGTTAGTCCTCGTCTGTGGGTTGAAAACTCATCAACTCACACTTTTGCTGTATTATACACAACTTTTTTTGTGAGGGGCCTCTGAGCAAGCAGGAAATTTCTATTATCTCAGTGGAACACAAGTATCTTGGAGATAGCTTACTCAGATGTCTGTCATTAACCCAGTTTAGAACATTTCTGTGATTCCAGGGAGAATCAAGATTACAAAATGATGACGTACAGTTCTCTTAAGTGTTAAAGCAGCAATGTGTCAATTACGGCTCTCTTTTGTGACTCCATGCTCCATCCCTGGTTCCACTCCTGACATTTGTTCCAGCCAATAACCCTCCCGAAATAGGATGGACAAAAGTTTCGTTTAATAGAACAATGTTGGTTTTTCCCCCCAGATCTTTTATATTGAAATGACCCTGAAGTACCCGAGCGCAAACATCTTAAATGTGTCCAATTAGACAGAAGCTCCAGTTTATCAATACATTCCACCTTCTATTTCCCAGATTTCTGCTTTATAATGTCTAACATTGCTTTTTTTTAATGATTAAACAATAAATAAATAACAATAGAGGATTATTAAACATATCAGATTATAGCCCTGTTTGGTGAAAACAAATACAGCCAGAAACAGTTGGCAACAATGAGCCAGCCTTTGAGTGGAATAAATGTTTTGTTTTGTGGTAATGCGACTTGCATACATAGAAAAAAAATCAAACTGATATTTAGCCCCTACTAGCTTTTCTCTCTTTTGTTTTACGCAGGGCTCTTTTTACCACATGGTAGTGACAGATTGTTTGAGCTGGAAGGAAAAGCCATTCGAAGCTAATTAAGCAGCCATTCCAAGCACTATTCGCAGGCGGGAGGCTGAGAGGCACAGGGATTTGTCAGCGCTCTACCCCTCGTGGGCTTGATTGACAACGTAGGTCTCGAACTGACAACCCGTGTCGCTCTAAGCCAATCAGATGCAGGGCAGTGCTCTGATTGGTCAGCGGACGCAGAACAAGGAGCTGGGCCCCACGTGGGTCTGAGAAACACATGATAGGTTGGGGTTTTTTTTCGGGCTCAGACGTGGGCATGGAGGGTGTTGCTGAGCAGACAGCGTGAATCAAGTAATGAGGGCTGATTTCACAGATTATGCTGTTAATTTGAGTTACATTCAAAATCGGTAGCATAACTATACATTGGCAATAAGGCTGAGCTCTGCTGTCCATGTCAGGCGTCCTTGCAGGGGATGAAATGGAACCTTTGAAAGATGTTTCGGCTCCAAACAGTCGATGAGTTGCTCAGATATTTTTTTAAAAATCAGCGAAGGGTCCGCAGCTTATTGAAAACATTTTTTATGAAGCGGGAAAGAGTCAACGTAATTAGAACCAATACTGGACGAAACAACAGCTGTCATGGTCATAAATCAGTGAATAGAAGCGCAACAGAAAATCTCGCTTGTAATGTGTATTTCTTAGGCTACAATCCATCTCTTGAGATTCCAGTTAGTGGCTAGACTTCGAACAATCGTCGCTCATGTAAGTTGTTTGTCTACGGGGAAAGCAACCTATTTTAGAGCCAAAATGGCGAACATGAGGTCAGATTTTTACTGGCCAATCAGCATGCGCCAAACAGACGCGGCCCACGTGGGGTCCCAGATTTGATTGGTCGGTTGCGGCGAAGTCCTCTTTGAGATTTGATTGGTCGCGTTCGGTTGTTCTCGCGGTAGTTGAGCCCGCGTGTCAGTGGGCAGTCTGTGTGTGGTACTGCGAGTGTTGAAGAAACTAGTCAAAGCGATTGCAAGCGGCTTGCTCGTGTACGAGGCAAACTTTTCACAACCAGACCCTTTTAAACAAACAAGCAAATAGGGATTGGGAGAGATTTTCAACAACGACAATTCTGCGAATTGTGTTAAATCGAGACCCGAGTCTTGACTGAGGAAAACATTCTCGAAGCGATTGTAGGCGCTGCTCTTCGAGGGTTGGGATTGATTCCCAACCAGCGCCTAATACTGATCGTATAAGGTCACGAGTGGAGGACTTCGACGTTTCCGCGGAGCAAGGAATTATTGCTGCATTTACATTCGCGGAAAAGGATTTTATGGAGACTAAAGGTAACGCGGAAGATAACTTTCAAAAAAATCCACTCGTAGTATACACCGTTTATTTAGCAATTGAGCGCTCTTCGTGCTTTATTTTCTCCGTTCCTGTTTTTTTTTTTTTTATTTGCCAAGCTGCTATTTCGTAATTCACTTCGAGGCTCGTCATTGTGCTAAGCGGAATAATTGTATACATTTTTTGACCTATTTGCTTGGGATTCTCTTGCTATATGTCTTATCTGCCGTTTTTGACATTGTTCTGTAATCTTGTCGGGTTACATTCAAGCAAACAGCAGTCAGATAATCTTGTTATTGCGAGAAGACTTGTAAGCAGCTTGTTAGTCGCAGCTCGCAGCGCAGTTGACAAGCAGCAAATGTGTGTTTGACTCGCTCTACACAACTATTCTGTGTTTACAGCACACGCGCAGCTGAATGCTTGACTCTTATTGGAGATAATGAGCCAACGCGCTGTGTTTTTGTTTTGCTCATCGGCTCTGTGAAGGATAAGGGGGTTAAATCGGGGAAAAGGAGTGCAAGAAGCGCGTGGATCGGGTGGACGATCCGGGCTTTGTGTGTCCGCGAGCGCAGGGAGGGGTGACGGACGGGCTCTCTCATCTACTCGGATTACTGAAGAACGCCACATCCCCTGGATCTTCACCTCAGAAAGGATACATTCAAGATGTATCCGCAGGGCCGGCATCCGGTGAGTAACAAATTATATTGATGCGCTGTGTTCAGCTCCACGCGACCGTTGAGCTCGTTAACTGTCCTCGCGCACTATTGTGTCGCGTGATGTTTCAGTAGCGCGCGGTGTGCGCTTTATTACTACCTTAATGATGTGCGCTTCTTGAAGTCCGTTAGCTTGCTTCTGAACAAGTGGTACATTTTCGTTTCACTTTAAAGTAAAAAAAAAAAAAAAAAACGAATAAATGGTGAAAAAACTGGAAGGTTGCTAGTTTTCCTCCGGGGCTGTTGAGACGCGCTGACCCGTCTGTGTCACGCCGACCGCTGCCGTGTTGAAGGTTGTTCCCACTAGGGTCTCCAAACCACCGACAGCCCGAGCTAGACTCAGAGCCTGGGCACTGCTGACAAACCGCAATTCTGCCCCGATAACATACAAGTTCCCTCAAAACCAGGAAGCATGAAATGTGCTATTGACACCCGCGGTTATACCCATGACTGGTGCAAAAACACCGTGAAAGTAAAACCTGAGGCCTGTAAAAGGAGTAATAAAGCTCGTCGTTTGTTTTGGTAATGGTGGTAGGAAGTCAAATGTACAGTGACATTAACACAGCTGCTGTAATAGAATATTGCATCAGTGGCTAGGTTAGATTATATTAATAACGTGAGGTTTCTGCTTTGCAACAGTTCACATAAATGATTGATGATATTTTTCAGGCACCTCACCAGCCTGGTCAGCCAGGCTTCAAATTCACTGTAGCAGAGTCTTGTGACCGGATCAAGGATGAATTTCAGTTCCTTCAAGCTCAGTACCACAGGTAAATATTGCATTTCACACCTGTTCCTAAACTCAGCGAGACTCAGATGCTGCTTTATGTCTCTGTAAATCAAATGCAGCATCAGCACAACCTTAAACGTCATGGTTGTCACAAGTTAATGAGTAACTATAACTGCATTATGTAATACAGCATTATATATTGCACCTGTAGCTTCATATTTTTATTTGTAACTTCATGTAAATGACTGTAAAAACACCATGAGTATTTGTCAATACGTCCCGTGTGTATGATCTTTAAGTGACTTTGCCTTTCGGGGACACTTGGAACTCATTCTGCGTCTTTCTCTCTTCTTACAGTCTTAAAGTGGAGTATGACAAACTGGCAAATGAGAAGACGGAGATGCAGCGACATTATGTCATGGTAAGAGCAAGATGTATTGTGTTTTTAATCTAAGGTCTGCTTTCTGTTGTTCTTTTTTCCTTGAAAACATCAATATTGCCCCCAGCCAGTTATCTGAGCTAATGTTTAGTATCCACTACCTCTGTTTATTGTGTGATAGCGTTTGCATTGATTGCACCCAAGGATCAGTGGTGAGATTATAAGAGTGTGGGTGTTTTTATTTGTTGAAAAATGCCTGCAGGGTGTTTTGGACAGGGAGTTACTGCTTGTTCCATCTGCTCTGGCCTGAGGTGCTGAGTGTCTTGACTTGAGTAAGAGAAAGGCAGGCTCGCTCAGTTTAATCGGGCTTGGTTTTTTGGTTGCAAACGGCATTTTACGGTCCACACTCTTGTCAGTAATTTGTCTAGATAAAATTTAATTAATTTTATGAGACTGCAAACGAGGTCAATTGTTGGGCTGTCCGTGATCTTCGGCTAACCAATTGAAAATCAAACAATGTGTGCATTTATACAATTTAAGTGTGTATAGTTGTTTTGGTCTTAAATTACTTGGTGACCTGACCCAGCTGAAATGTTATCAACCTTCTGGATGATTGCAGTCTCACTCAATATTGGCTCTTGTGTGCAGTTCAAGAATTACACTAATATTAGTTTGGTGGAACACCTCTTATTAGAAGTCCAGTGAGTGGAAACCGAATTCCATCAGGATGTGATGTAATAGTGCACAGGTTGAACAGTATTAACTGAGCTCTACTCTCTCTTATCTTATTTGAACATGCAGTAGGTATTGACTTAACGTTGCCGGCACCTTTGTTAAATATTATTTTTCGGAGGAATGGCGTGTGGTAAAGAGGCCACTACCAGATAAACAAAATGAAATACACAGACATGCTCCGAGAAAAATAAATGTTTGCTTTAGTTGTTCGGATGAACATAGTCTGATCGGCTATTTTGAGTGTAGAAAATGGCTTTTATCTTGAGATGACACAGACGTTTCTTAGAAATGAAAAGGGTGTAGAGAGAGTGAAGGGTGGCTGATAAAATGCTTATTTGTCAATTATTTGCTTAGTTTATTTTTAAGTGCTGTTTAGTAACTGGTTTGAGAATTGTGGCTTCATGAATGCTAGTGGTCAGTAAATAGTAAGTGGTGGGTCGTGAAATAAGTTATCAGAAAGATTCATAAACATTGCTCTCTCTTATAATCAGGCAATTGTGTCTTAGCTTTGTATATACTATTACTTGTATGCTAAATGCATTTCTCCTTTTCTCTTGCAGTACTATGAGATGTCTTATGGGCTGAACATTGAAATGCATAAACAGGTATGTGAATCTACTCTCACACCAGATTCTTTCCATTGTGCATTGTGTATCCCAAATTTTTTGATGCCTCCTCTGCCATGACAGTAAACAAATTAGTCTGGTGACCGATGATAATTGCACACCAAGGTCTTTGCAGACATTATTGGACAGCGTAGGGGTTTTAAGGAATGTACTGCAGCGTAATGGCTATTTTTTCTGCAAGGGGTGCATGCACAAAAACGTGCAAGTATACGTTCTGAGAACTGATGCATATGATTAAATTGATTGCAGTGGTCAGAGGCCCAGTGGTTAGTGCACATGTTTGAATGTGGCTTGTGCAAGTTTGAATTTGTTTCCTGAATCTGTTCCCCTTTCCTCTCTTTGTTTCCTTCACTGCCTCTTTAAATAAAAGTGGTGTCTGCAAAGATGGAGGCGAAAACAGAGGCTAGGGCAGTTAAAGGTCATTAGGTCAGCTGCGTCCAGCAGGAATTATAATTGATGTGAATGGTTACCATCACAGGCTGTCCTAATTGTTGGCAGGCTGTATGTGTTTCTTTTTTTGAACGGCAACTGATCGATTGGTTTTTGTAACAAATGCATTTTATGAATTTTAAAAGCTAGACCAGCCAACACCCCCATTTTACCAATTTCTCTTTCTCTCTGTCATTAGTAATGATATGATGTATAGTCATATGAGGAGGGCTCAGTTTGAAGAGGCCCTTTATGGTTCTCACCCTGAGGCCTCACAAGGTTAATGGTATCAGTGTGAGGGTGGTGAATTGGAACAGCATGCATGATCCATCAGCTACTCTGTGTGTGTGTGTGTGTGTCTGGGCCACATGTCTCTCTCACAGACACTGCATTTTCTGAAAGGTTCTGTCAGGCACTTATCTCCAGCTGTGAGAGAGACGAAGAGAAAATGAAAAGGGAGGGAAGGGTAGGTCCAGGGGCTTTGCGCAACAGGTTAATCGACTGGCTTTTTTTTTTTTTTTTTTTGCAGAGCCTCTCTTTTGTTTATCAATAGAGCTCTGACTGAGTGGACTCAAATGCATGAATTATTCATTGGAGCATGGACTCCCTGCTCTCTCTGGAGTTAGTGATGACAGCAGTCTGATAACACTTAGTCTGCCCTTCATGTAGCGCTTTTGGCTGGAAAGGAACGGGAGGGAAATGCACATGGCAGATTTGTCATGTGCTTTCAGGATCCACCAGATTCAGAATACTATGAAATAACGGTTTCATGTAAGCACGTTTGAGAGTTTGTAATGGCGCTGATCTTGCGGTACGTTAGAGCCTCGGGGCAGGATGGTGAGTTTACGGTCATGAGGAGGAGGAGGGCTGGCTGTGTGGGGGCAGGAACTGGACGGCTGTGCTTGTCAATTTAGCCCTTTAATTACTGAGCCTCAGAGGCCCCTCATCTGCTGTCCCTCTGTGTTTAACACAGTTCCCTCTGTCTTCATTTTCTTCCTCATTTTGTTATGAAGTACTTTCTGCTGAATGAATGCAGAACTAGTGTGTGTGTTATCATTGGTGTGGCTGTATTTGGTCAGTTCTTTGTGTGCACACACTAAGCCAGATTCATTAAGTGAAGCTCAGTCTGTGGCCTTAGAGGGTGAGAGAGCGAGGAGGGGGATTGAGACAGGCAGCGGGGAGGGAACTTGTTTGGATGAATAATTTATTCAGGATTCCAGGAATTGTTTGCCAAGGTGATGATGGTCGATTTGATTCTGAGCCAAAGCAAACTGACTCAGAGCACACTGCATTCTCTCTTCAGAAGTGTTTGTGTACATGTGAGTGAGATGTCTAGTGGTGACAAAGTGCACCCGCATTATAGTGACAGGCAATCATGAGCTGCTTAAATCAAAAGAGTACAGACAGGGTTATATTATAATTAGTGGTAAGCCGATATATCGCCTGATATTTGGCTTTATTTAAAAAAAAATATCGGCTCGTCCCATGTGTCAGGAGCGGGACATTTATTTTGACAGCACTGAGAACCACAGTGCCTGAGCACACAGCACTCCTATTCTGTCTTTATTAGTTTGCTGTCCGTTTTATACGGTTGTGCTGATAAATGATAGTATCGTGCGTCAACGATGGTCATCGTCAAAGGCATCAGCCGTTGTTGATATCGCTATCAACGCGATAATTGGCTAATTTTCCCATTAATGTATGAAATTATTGTTATTAATATTATTATTATCATCAGGCTAGTATTATTAAATTAATATTAGGACCTACAATTCAATTGCCTTCCCTAAATGCGTAACATCACCACATAACCGCGCTTGTGACAACGACACGCATATATGAGGTTTGAGGGCTCCTCAAAGTCAGTGTTTTTGAAACGGACTACAAAACATCAAAATTGAACTGTAAGTTGATCTATTCACAAATTGTCAAGTATTTGTTCTGAAAGAGACGCATCATTCTCATTATTCTTGTTGTTCATCAGCATTTTATTTTGTGTCCATAGCACATAAACAAAACTAATGACACTAATAACAATACAATTACAAATGATTATTAATAATGTTATCATTGTTCTTAAAATTATATAGGCCTAATAAACAGTCTTTAGGTCCGATTACAGCACTCTAGTCAGTCTTTGAAAACTTAACAGGAAATATTGATTCTTCTCATTTATTTGCTATCATTAATGTATGATCCACAAGAGAAATATTAAGCCAATAAATTGAGATGGTTGATATACAGTAATCAGCATTGTGGGGGATTATATGCGTCCCAATTGCCGTAGTTTAGCACTGTTCCATGCCATTTTTAGTATGAATAATGTGAGTAGTGTGTTTACACTAAATATTCCAAAAAGTAAAAGTATTTCATGTACGTGCATGATGCCTTTATTTAACTGGAAAAACTAAGTGTGAAATGTTAGGCTCTTTATGCATTCAACTTTTGCATACTGTGGGGGGAGGAGCAATCGTACTCCTGGTGGATGATAAAATAATCTTTATAATTCTAAGTTTATACACTAGAGGGTGGATTATTTACAATAAGAGCATAGTGTATTGTGCGTCATTTGGGACACAACTTTTATTTTATCTTAGCAAAAATCCAACACTGCCCGACTTGCATTGTAAATGCAGACCAAAACTGATAAGTCTCTAATATCGAGCAATTAACCTATTACTTATTTACACCCTTGAAATAGCTACACTGAATATGTTATGTTATTGGACACTGCAGTGTGTAATTGGATACAAGCATGAGATTTTAACCTGCTTGCCACATTGTATCTTTAGTGGTGGATCTAGATATGGTGCTGTTTGTGTATAATTTTAGGCCACATCTGTCTCTCAGCTCTGTTCACTGAACCAGGTGGTCGTGTCTGTGTCCTTTGTGTCCGGCTTCAGCAGATGAATGCACAGAGACACAAACATCACTAAACGGTTCCAACAGGATTTTGTGCTGTATGTGCACCGAGGGCAAGACAGAGACACCCTGTACAGACGACTGCTGCTCAATGCAGCCTTTCAGCCTGAGGGAAGCGAGGGGTTAGAGGACTCTGTGTCAGGCGAGAAGGAATGAACTCCAATGTGTAAATGCCATTGAGTGCTTTTGTTTATTTGTTAGCTTTTTTTCTGTCAAGAATGTACATGTGGCTTTTTATGTTTGAGTGAGCATGTAAATGCAAGTTCAACCATACAAACTGACTCCTTACTTTCTCTCCCTCTTGTCTGTAATTGTTCTTTGAGTCACAGAGAGAGTGCAGCTGTATGTGTTCATTTGTCAGTGAGTGGCTCTCCTTCAGTGTGCAGTTGTTTTGCAGCATATTTAATCCTCATCAGTGTCTCCCTGCACTCAGCTCGTACCCACAGCAACAGGTAAATGGCTTCTGGCGTGCCATTGACAAGGCTGTGTGTGAGAGCTCTTCACATGCTGCTTGACGGCACTGAGCACCTGGGATTGTGAAGCTGAGCAGAAAGCCTCTCTCTGCTGAAGGGCCTTGTTTTCACTCCCTGTGCCCTATTTTTTTTTTTTTTTTTTTTTAAATCAGCCTGTGTGGGAGCTGTTCTAGTAGTTTACGGCTCTCAGCAATACCACACTTCCTGTTCTCTTCCCATGGTGCAGTGGTTTAATCTGAGGTTAATGTATGTAGTAGTTTAGTTTATGTGAAGTGATTCTGATTAAAATCTTTTTTGCTTGTTTTATGGTCTCTATCTAGGGTGAATCACACACAAACAATCCCCAGGTCACATTTTGCCTCGGGCAAGGAAAAAAAAAAGACTATTTTGCATAAATAAAATGGCTCGTTTTGCATGAAGAAAAAATATAAATCCATTTTTTTTTATTTTTTTTTTACTTCTTAGTTTATCATTACTGTAATATGTCTGGGTCACCTTTCTGTTTTCTTTAGTTTAGTAGTGTAATAGTACAGTATTTGTTTATCATAATGAGATTGGGGGTTAAAATGCCATTTAATTTTCAAATGTCACAAAAAAATCTTAGTCTTTTTCACCCTTTGTACAAATATCTATATTAAAAAATCTGCAATGATTCAAGGTGGCATCACTACAGGAGGCTGCTTGCTAAAGCAGGTTCTCACTGCTCTATTCGGATGCTGTGGTACATGTTGTGTACTAACAAGTCATGTATGTCGTTTGTCAGTGGAAAGTCGCTTCTGATAATTACTGTAGAATATCTTCTCCTTTGGACGGTCACCAGGGTTTTTTGGCTCAGACATATGGGGTTGTGTTTCTCAATCTTTCTCTCTCTCTCTCTCACACACTCACACTCTCTCTCTCTCTCTCTCTCTCTCTCTCTCTCTCTCTCTCTCTCTCTCTCTCTCTCTCTCTCGCTCTCTCACACACACACACACACACACACACACACACCACCCCCCACCCATGAAAGACAAGCCGTTACTCCCCCCTCCCTCGTCTGCTCCCTTTCATCCCACATTAATTTGCTGAGTTGATCTGATCGACAGGCCGAAAATTCAATTTAATGACCTGCCCCTGTGCGCGTAATATGATTTTACTGCCTGTTATGGTCAAGCAGAGCTCCAATTTACATAATGATCTGAGGGAGAGATAGGGGTGGGCCGGTTGCTGTGGCAACCTCAGAGTGGCATACAGGAATGGAAGCCTAGAAGAGGGGGTGAACTGATGGAGTGAGCGAGGAAAAAGAGCTATGTATGAGGGCAGGCAGCCTTTTTATATGCTTGAATATTTCTTTTGGTTAGATGCCAACAGATTGCTCTATGCATTTGTTTTGTGAAGGAGTGTGTGTTTGTGTAGCAAAGCTGGACTGAAAAAGCATTAATAGCTCAGTGACTCTGAAGGGGTGTGGAGAGGGCTTAGATCCTTTGTTCCCGTCCCTAGAGACAGTTCATCACAGGTCAGAACACATCCACTCTCACCCGCTCTAAAGAGAGACCGAATCCATCAGAGTGCCAGGGTCAGCACCCTCCCACAGGCACCGAGGTCACGCTGCCAAAAAATGAACGGAATGTAGCTCGCAGTGAAAGAAAGAGAAATTTCTCTCCTCCCTCACCTGCTGGGCCATCTGCTCCAACCTATAATCAATTTGTTCACCGCCCCATACTTCCTCTCCCCCCTCCCTCATTCTCTCCTTTACCTTCTCCCTCCTTTCATCCTGGAGCGTTAGCGTAGCTCATGATGAAATATTGCTCTTCAGGTAGCTCTGAGTAATGCTGGAGAACCAGAGCAAGTTGGTTGATTACCCTGTCCGTCTCTCCATATCAATAAAAGTCATTTTGAATATTGCTGTAGGGCTCTGGTTCCTCGCCTCCTGCGCTGCTGGGATGGGAGCATTGGGAAAAATGGTAATTGCTCAGTATTGCCATCGTTAATCTCCCAGCACCAAATCAGCATTAGCATATTTCAGCATCTTAATGAAATAATCTGTCTGGGTAATGAGAGGGTGGTGGGGTGGTTGAGGCCAGACGACCCCCCCCCCCCTTCCTTTATCTCTCCTTCGCGCTCTCGATCTCTTGGCCAGATGGGCACCGCAGGCCTTCTGCCCATCTTGGCCTGGCAGAGCTGTGGAGTTGGCCAGATCTGTTTCAGTAGTAGTGTGCTGGAGCGCCGTTTGGCTTTGTGAGTCGCACACACCATACCAACCCTCAAAGAGCCTCATATTCTTTTTGTGGCGAAAAAACACAAGATGGCAACGTTCGAGAAAACAGACATTTCTGAAAGCTTTACTTCATTAATCAGGAGTTCTAGAGGTATCCCATCATGCCTCTTTTAGATCTGTGGTGGCTTGATTAGAGCATTCAGCAACGTGAAAGTAACGTGAGGGTGTTGGAGCGCTTGCAGTCGGGAATTAAGTACATTTGAGTGATTAGAGAAGAGCTGGCAACATTTAATAACCGCACTGTTTGTATGTCTCTCTTTTTCTATTTCAGACTGAGATTGCCAAACGGCTAAATGCAATTCTTGCTCAAATAATGCCTTTTTTGTCACAAGAGGTAAATATTCTCCATCTCTTTTCATAAAACGAGCTGTTTGCTATCTTTATTTCCGTTAGCCCATGATAATTTGCTGTGTATTGATTTCTTCTCTTTCCCCTAGCACCAACAGCAGGTCGCACAGGCTGTTGAACGTGCTAAGCAAGTGACAATGACCGAGTTGAATGCCATCATCGGGGTACGTGGACTTCCCAATCTGCCTCTCACCGTGTGTATACCCCTCTTTCTCCTTCATTTGACCAGGGCCAGGGACAAACCTGCACAAATGCAGCTCATTGTACTAATGCATTCATGCCTGACTCCTAAATGACAATTGGATTTATAGTGTGTACTAATAAAGTTAAAATTTGCTCTTAAAGAAGCAGCTGAATTGGCCAAATCCCACAGGTGGGCTAAAAGGTGATACGTCAGTTGTAATCCTCCACTGTAAAACCTTCAATCCAACATGTATCACCTCAGCAGCTCTTAAACAGTCCAAGGGCAAATCCTTGATTTCTAGAGCTGTTTATACTTGTGTTCTGGAAGGAGATCAGGATTGTTGCCGTGTCTTAGTCCCATCAGTCTCCTGCTGCAGATTTGCTCCTGCCCTTCATGGTCTGATTTTTACTTTGTTTTAAAGTATTTGTTTTCAGTGATTCTAAATGTGATGTTTACACCGTTTCGTTTGACTTTTTACGTCTTGTCAATATGTGCCAATCTGTGTGTTTGTCACAGGGTTGAGATGCATGTGGAGAGAGACATGTTTTGGCTTGTGTAGTTAAGCTCTTGTTTTTATCACACAAAGTGAGAGGTCTAATTCTGTCAGGGTTGTCTGTGATTAGCCATGTTAAATACTTTAAAGAGCTTGTTTTAAGGAGCATTGAGAAGCTTCCTACAGACTTGGGCAACACAAACATTACTTGAATTACAGCCTTAGATTTTTGGAAAAGTAAACTGGTTTCTAGATGCCAGCCAATGCGTTTGATTGTAATCCAGAGATAACTTGATTTTTATTATGCATTCCTGTAGGTCAGTGGACTATAAATAGAAGTACGCATACATGCACAGTTAATCAGGCAATGGCAGGTTTTGTGTAGTCAAGCTACAGTCTTCATCTTTCTGTCCAAATATACATGTTTGAATATTTGAAGATATGTGTTGTCTTTGTCATTCAGAACAAGCACACAATGCTAAGGTCAATTGTATTGTGACCGTGTATACATCCTTGACAGTTTTTCAAAAACTAAACTTGTACAATTTCAGTCAGAATAAAGGCCCATTCACATCAAAAAAATATAAAGATAATTATAATGTAATATTAGTGTCCACACCAACTAATAACATTGTTCTGTTTATTAAAAAAATCTACACAGTTATACTATCTTCTGATTTATAGCATTTCATTTTAAAAAGACAAATTATTGTTTTAGTCCAACTAATCAAACTTTGAATGTGCATGTAATAGTTCTTGGTGCGTCTCCTGTGGCAAGTGTGGTTACCCAGCTTTGATTAGCCTGGGCTGGGCTTGTGGGTAGGATGTCCTGAGCTGGGTCAGGACAGCCAGAGCCAGATATTGGAATTCAATTAAGCCAAATGAGCCAAGACTCTGACCCCTGTTTTCAAGGTAATTGCTTCCTCGAATTTGCCTGAATGCAACTGTCGACGGGGCTCCATCATTTAACAGCTAGCCATTCAGCAGAGCAGCTTGGCAAGAGTTGGGGGAGGCATGGGGGCAGGGCTTGGTGCTTCTGCTCACACATACACACACTTAGCAGTCACATGGTCATCATGATGGTGGATAAATAGATGTAGTCAGGCAGACACTTGCCGCACTGTTGCAGGAATTAACACACATCCTCACAGGCTTGGGGAAAAAAAAAACAAGCTTTTATTTGTTGGCTGGTGAGATGGCAGGAGATCAATCTGTGTGTCCTGGTGGAGGGAGGGGGAGGGGGGGGGGGGGGGGGTCATTAAAGATTCACTGTTAATCAGGAGCCAGCAGCGTTTGGCACGGCGAGAGAGAGAGAGAAAGGGAAAGAGGATAAGGAAGATTGTGAAAGGAGAGATAGAGACATTGTGAGAGGGAGTGATATCCACAGGGAGGGGCAGAGGCAAATAAGTGGGTTAGCAAGAGGATAGAGACGCCCATGAAAGCTTTAGTCTGTGGTACGACTGACCTGTTAGAGTGGTATTGCTGTACATGTCTCTGGCTTTGCCAATAAGTTACTGCTATTGAGTTCTTGGGTTAATGATGCTGTAGTAACAGTATGAATAAAACATTTCTACACTTATGTTAGGGCTGCACGATTATTGAAAACGTGAAATGGCATAGTGCAATTATCAAATTGCAAGGGCTGCGATATAATGTATGCGCTATTGAAATATTGATTTCTTCAATATTTTTAGTGTGGCTTGGTTCATTATTAATACAATGTAGTATTTGTTTTTCCATTTATTAGTAGTAAAAAAAAATTAAGAAACACAAATTATTTTTAAGTAAAACTGATATACAATCACAAAAATATTTAACTTAATCACCTCTTCAGATGGACATTAATACAGGTGTGATTAAGCCAAACTGGACCTTCATTTCATAAATTGTATTAATGTGTATGTTAATGTTTTTCATGTAAAAGATTAGTGGCTGACTCTGAGGATTGCTGCTGGTTTGCTCTTTGTTTTGATACAGAACACCAGATTGACTTTGCATACTGTTTCTGTTCATTTGCATTTCAGATTTCACACTAGCAGCATAAATGGCCTCAGTCTGTCTCATAACATGGCTTATAACAATCAAGGCGAATGTTTAGCCAGTTATTTGCTGCTTTTAAACCATTAACGGTTTACTAACTTACTAGGAAGGTTAAGGGTGTTCAGCACTGTGCTAAGGTTAGAAAAACACATTTAAATACAAAAGCACCCTTCATTGCTGAAATGGTGTTGGTCAGCATGGTGTGCCTGGGTGGATTTGTGAAGTAGTGATGTGTTATTCATGAGTGACTGTCTGTGTGAGCGTGTAATGACATGCTCGTCTCTTTTTCTCTCATCAGCAGCAGCCTCATGCTGTCTACCCTTCTCTGATGGTCAGTGCTGAAGACAGACTGTGTGTGTTATATTGGGGTTTTTGAAGTGAAGCTGAGACCCCAACATTCTTTAGATCCTAACGCTTCTGTGATCTAGTGTGTTTGTTCCGCATTGTTCTTCCTTCTGTCAGTGGTGTCAAAGAAATGGCTTTTTTACTGCGAGAATAGTAGTGCTTGCTCACACGGGTTTATAAATGTATATTATATATCTATGAGTGTTCTTGAGATGACCACTGCAGGACAGCTCATGCATCAATAAAATGTATTTGATACATAAAAGAAGAACTGAATGCATTAAAACTAAATGCATTAAATTTTGCATGAGAAAAATGTTTATGTATTTAGAGCCACAATCTTAGATTGCTATCAGTTGTCTATTCAGGGGTCTAATATATACAGCATGTACACTACTGTTCAAAGGTTTTGTTTGTAAACGAAGTTCCTTGTGCTCACAAAGGTTTCATTTATTTGATCAAACAATACAGAAATGCTAATATTGTGAAATTACCATTTAAAATAACTTAAAATATGATGGCGAAGCTGTTTTAATCTACTACTTCAGTTTTTAAATCTTAAGAATCCGTTGTCACGATTTCTTATCACATTTGAAAATGAACAGCATTTATTTACAATATCATTTTTTTTTTTGTCTTTTTTCATTTTTGATCAATTTAATGCATCCTTCTGAGCAAAAGTATTAATTTCCTACAAAGTCGTACAACCTTCTGAACAGTAGTGTAAGTCAGCTTTTTTATCTGACATTGAATGTCAGTATTTTTGTTAAGCATTATATGGACTGAATTATTTTGATTTACAATTATTAAAGTACTGATTTGAACTGAATTGGCTTTTCTGCAGTTATTACTAATGTCGGTGTGTCTGTTTACTGTAGATGTGGGAAGCTCATGTGCAGTAAATGTATGTGTCACAGAACCATTAATAAAGCAAAATTATCTTGGTTATAAATTATTTTTATTACACTGTGTACAATTAAGGGAATTAAGATGAAAAGCGGTGCAATGAGATGTAGCTTTATTTACATAATTCTAATAATATCCTTTTTTTTTTTCAGCAAGGTACAATATAATGTTTGTTTCCGATGGGATTAAAATCACACAGTGAAATACAAATTTACCTGATCTGTTTAGTTGCATCACATGTTCCTCTCTCAGGTGTAAACAGCCACTGCTTTGACACCACGTGTTACTTTTAAATGAACACAAACATTGAATGGCATCTCATTGGCTGTTAAGGAGGCATTGAGGAGTAGCATAACCTATGTGATAACCATGGATCTGTGTGTAAACTTTCAGAAATATTATGGGCTGTGAGGTGACTGCCGTGTTTACTGACATTTCACTAAACTCACTTGACTGTCTGTTAATGTATGTTGTACACATTGATTCAGTGAACAAATATCTGATCTCATTTCATTTTAGTTCTCGTGTAAGAAGGGAGTGTGTATAAATCAAGCCTGTTTGAAACTCGTAATTAGTAAAAGTTGTTTGCATCTCTCAGAATAAGTTACAATAATATGCATGCTAAAGTAGTGTGCATTTTCAAGAGCAGAGCATTCGTTTAGTATGTGTACATCTGTAGTATGTGTTGGAGTGAGCTGTTCCCGCTGAGCTCAAGGATGACATGTCCTTGTGAAGCGTTTCCTGCTTTCATTCACCCACTAATGGAGGAGTTAGGGTGCCAATATTCCTTTCCATGCATCCTGTGAGAGAGGGGCTTAACCAGTCCCCTTTATTCAGTGCTTGCTGTCCATGTGCCTTTTCCATCCGACCCACTTGATGTAAATGTGTGTGTTGACAGCAGCAGCAGCTCCAGGCTCAGCACCTTTCTCATGCTGCCCATGGACCCCCAGTCCAGCTGCCCCCTCACCCCTCGGGGCTTCAGCCCCCAGGCATCCCTCCAGTCACAGGTTCAGGATCAGGTCTGCTGGCGCTGGGAGCTCTGGGCAGTCAGGCACACCTGCCCGTCAAGGATGAGAAGAACCACCATGACCTGGAGCACAGAGGTAACTCACGCATACACTGAAAACAAAAACTAATGTCCTGAAGCAGAACGCTCATGATTTGGTAAGAAAATAAATGTAAATGCTGACTCGATGTTTTTCTTTCTGTTTCTTTTATCGTCGTCTTCATTCTCCTTTGGAAAAAGAGCGGGAGTCTAGCACGGTGAGTTCTGTCAGTTTTTGTTTCTCTGTGCCTACTTGTCTTTTTTCCTGCAAATAAGTTAAATTTGAATCTGTTCCTCACACATAACTATGGCGCAGAAGGCTTTACATGAGTTATTTGGACTTGTGTCCTTTTTAAATGTGCATTCTGTAGATTTTTTTGGCTAGTGTTCATATCCCTGTTCTTTGTGTACTTTAAAGGGTTAGTTCACCCAAAAACGAGAATTATGTCATTAGTTATTTACCCTCATGGCGTTCCACACCCGTAACACCTTCGTTTATCTTCGGATCACACATTAAGATATTTCTGATGAAATCCGAGAGGTATATGACTCGTCCATAGACAGCAATATAATAAACACTTTCGAGGTCCAGAAAGATACTAAAGGCATCGTTAAAACTGTCGACGTGACTGCAGTGGTTCAACCTTAATTTTATTCACATATCCTAGGATTATCTGATGTTTTGTAAAACAACAAATTTAAACGCTTTTTATAGAAAAGTGTTATGAGTGCAGTATTCATTTCATGAGTGTACACCATTCAGTTGACTCTTTACAAAAACATGCTTTATTACTTAATATTGGAACTTTTTAAATTGGCACGGAATTTAAAGTGGCTGTTGGTAATTGTAATAAAAAAAGGCTTTTACATTACTCCTTTTCTGTTCCACAAAAGTAATTCTGTTTTGGAATAAGGATGAAATGTCATGGCAGAATTTTTATTTTTCATTGAGCTATTCCTGACGTTTTGATAAAGAGGGAAGACCGTGGTACGCTAACAGCACGAGGAGAGCCGAGCAGGCAGCATTAGGGCACACTAAGCTTTTAAAAAAAATAATAAAAAGAGAAGGGAGCCTGCTGTATAATCCTGCTTTTAATCCAGGTAAAAAATGTGCAAAAGCACAGGCCAGGGATTAGCAGTGCTATAATTTCATCACAATTAAAAAAGACTTTGACTCTCTATCTTAAAGGATTTGTCCTCACCCACTCTTCATGTCGGCAGCTCTTGGCTCAGATAAACCTTACTCTTTCAACCGTATCTCATTGCCTCCTCCTTTGTTTCTTCAGTTTTGTTAACTGCTCTTTCATTCGTTCCTTTTTTCTTTTTTCTTTACAGCTCTGGTCGTCTCCCTCTTTGCATACCTCTTGCCGTGTTTATTTGAAGTTTTCAAATAACCACTTAAATTCTCCCAAATGCGGTATTGCCCTGTTTTACCCCTTAAACTGGATATGTAGAAAGGTTTGACTTGGCAATAGAGTTTTGTGTGTGTGTGTGTTGAATGGGTGCAGTCATGCCTACAGAAATCTAACTCTGCTGCTGATTAGCGCTTGGTGCAGCAGCGGCCATCCTGCTCTCTGCCCGCCAGGACTTCCTGTTGTCACGGGTCATCTGATAGCACCGCTCTGACTTTGCTTATTGAGTCACGTTAAGCCTGTCTTAAAAGGTCAGCCTATTAAACCCGCAGCTGAGATGCACACACACACGCTCAGTTGCTCGCTCGCTCCCTGTCAGGCTGAGAGAGCGGTCTAGGTCTATTTATTACTTTTGGATTAGCAGCAGAAAGGGGTGGGGAGAGAAATGGGCTGCTTAATGATGACAAAAGCAACACTGAGATTGTTGTAGAGTGTTTGTGAGTGGGGTTTAAGCTGCTGGGATTCCTTTGTGTCGTCTCCAGGAGAGCATGGAGTTCCTTCTGCCTTGGAGATCATTTCCTTTTGCCCAGCCACATCCTCCTTTTCATCCATCTCCCCTTCGCTCTCTGCATGAATAGAGGTTTGTCAGTCAGACCGAGAGTGTGGGCTTGGCACTGAGATCATGCCCTGGCTGGGCCGTGCTCTCTGGCCCAGAGATGGTGCCCGTCTGCCCAGCCGTGCTCACAGAGGGAGCGCCACTCAGCCGCTGCCATTCTCACTGCATTCTGGGCAAAAGAAGCTTTAGCTGCTCTCCCTTTCTCCTCTCCTGGCCTTTCTGCTTTTACTTTCTTCTGCTGTATCTACACACACACACACACACACGTAGTGCACGTTTTTATATTTTTGTGGTGAAAACCTAGGTTTGCTGGATTTATTTAGGAGGCTCCTCAATTGGGATTTATATATAAATACGAGTAATGTTGTTGTTGTTGTTGTTGTCATTTTATTATTATTAATATTTAATAAGAACCATAACCATAATAATAATGCAGCTATTATTATTGTTGTTGTTAATATTGCGAATTTTATTGTTACTGTTCTTTTGGTACTACTAATAATTGTAATATTACTACTATTGTAATATTTCATTTAAATAGACTATGAATGTAATAAAAATATAATTCTTACAGAACAGCTGTTAAATTACAATACTAACATTTTACGTTTCAAAATGTTCAACAATTAAGCTTTTATTTAGCAGAAAACTGAAGAAAGCACTTAATTCTATATTGTGCTGATTACAAGTTTAGGAAGATGATTGACGGGTTGTGTTTTGAAATACTCAAACAGCTCATGCAGAGAAGGTTTTCTTTAGGAGCCGCATTTACTGTGAACCGAGCTGTTCCGAGACACTGAAAACACCCGATCATCTGCCACGCTTCACTCGGAAACACACTGCACGTATTTTATTTAAGTGGCAGCATTTGAGTTTTGGTAATCACATTAAGCCGTTTTGCGTTTTCGTGTAAACCTACGATAACAGAAGGTGGTGTTCTTGGTAGAGAGCAATGCTTGGACTCTCTTTCTCTGCTACGGCCTCAGTTAAGGCTCACTAGTTGTGGTGAAAGGGTGGCTTTTTGCTGTGTTTTAGTTGGGATGGGCATGTGCGGGAGGGTAGGAAAACAAGCTGTCGTCTGGCTGGTTAACTCTCAGGGTGAAGGGCCGTTTATTCTGGTCTGGTGTTTGCGTTTCACTGTGTTATTCTCTCTCTCCCCCTCTCTGTGCCGCAGAGATCAGTTTTCGCTTGACCCTGCTGTCCAGTTTGGCGCATTCACGTTGTGTAATGCTCTGTGCATGTTGCCCAGGGCTGCCGGGTTAGCCCAGAATGTTTGAAGTGTGGTGTGGTCAGGCTGGTTTAGAGGCCTCACTCTTCAGGGATAGTTTGCTCAGCTGTCCCGCCTGCTTTGCTTCACGGGGCCTGGGCTTGCTTGCTTGGCAGGCCCCACGCTCTCTCACTTCCTCATTGCCAGTGAGTACGGGGTGATCTAACAGGGCCTGGGGCTTAACCCCCTCGCTTTTATGTGTTTACCTTGTACAAGGGAGGAATTTACACACATGGAGCGCTCAAAGCCACCGGTGGCCCCATGTCGCCTCCTGATATTTGTATTTGTGCTACTGAGAGCCTGGGCCATCCTAAGCATAGCTCACTCTCTACAACTAATGAACCTAAAGTGACAGTTACATTATACTGAGGGAGAAGTCCTTACAAGGAGTGTTTAAAATGTAATAAACCTGAATATATAAATGTATGTATGCTTCATGGTGTTCAGGGGGTTCTAGAGCAAGATCCTGAAATATTGATTAGACTGAAGTGGGAAATGTACACATCCTTTAAATAAAATGCTATTTCAAGGGAACATTAAGAGTTTGTATTGTCAGCAAGTGCACAGTGATGAGCTTTTATTTGTGATTTTGTTGTCATCAACTTGTTTTCTCTTTGTGTCTCTACAGAATAATTCAGTATCACCGTCAGACAGTCTGAGAGCCAGTGAGAAACACAGAGGCTCGTCTGAATACAATCTGGACCCGAAAAAACGCAGAGTGGAGGAGAAGGACAACATGAGCCGATATGTAAGCTTCTGGCTTTATACAACCCCAGTTATACAGTAGGAAAGATACTAATTTTGGATACAGATTACATTCAGCAGTGTTATATTAGTGTTTTAAAGATTAATTTTACCTGATGCCAAATGTAATCTATCAATTATTAATAATGTCTGATTAACATTGTGATACTAAAATATTGTGCATCCCTAATTAATGCTTTTTCATTTTGTTCTTAAATTTCTAGCAAAAATCTATACTACTGTTCAAAAGTTTGTGGTCTGTATGAATTTCCTTAAAAAAAAAATAAAAAAAAATAACAACACTTAAGCAAGGATGTATTCAGTTGATCAAAAGTGGAAGTAAAGACATTTACAAAATTATTGGTTATTTTAACTTTTGATATTTCAGAATTGTACTGTTTTTACTGTATTTTGATCAAATAAATGAAGCCTTTATTGAGCATAAGAGACTCATGAAATCTCACAGACTCCAAACTTTTAAGTGTACTAGTGTACATTTAATTTGAATAAATTTTACTCATACCCTGTTGTAAATTTATTATTGAACCCCACTCAAGTATTTATCTATCGTTTATGCTCTACAGGACAGTGATGGTGACAAAAGTGATGATCTAGTCGTGGATGTATCCAATGAGGTAAAAAAACTAACATGTCTTTACCATTTTTATTTGGAGGACACCTTCTCTTTTGTATGTGACTGACTTTTCTCTTTTCCAATGTAGGATCCAGCCACTCCAAGGGTCAGCCCGTCTCACTCTCCTCCTGAGAATGGGCTCGATAAGACCAGAGCACTGAAGAAAGATGCCCCCAACAGCCCGGCTTCTGTGGCTTCCTCAGGGAGCACTCCCTCTTCTAAAGTGAAGGACCACCCACATGTAAGGCTTAAAGACGTTTGTGGTGGGCGTTTGTGGTGTCAAGTCTCTGCACATTTGCAAACCCTCTTCCTCTCAGCAGTTTTATAGCTGCAGCATAAATGTCAGTTTGAAGCGTAACATGAATACATCAGCTACTGTCAGACAAACAGCGGCTTAGCTCCTAGCCTTGGCTAATATCTCAATGCGCTTAGCTAGCCTCAGAGGGGAAGAGGAGAAAAGAGAGAAGAGAGAGTGATTAAAGATGAGTGAGAGGATGAGGTCTCGGGGAAGGTTTCGGTCTGAAGTTTAGCTTTATCCTCCTCAGCTATAATGAGCTGTCAGTGTTTGACTGGATTAGTGCGAGAGAGCTTTCTGGATCTGAGCATTTGTGGTATGTAGCTTTAGCGTCGTTAATTCCATCTCTGTTCCTTCATCTTGCAGAACGACAAGTCCTCCACCCCAGGTTTAAAGTCCAACACCCCCACCCCACGCAATGACGCTCCCACCCCAGGAACCAGCAACACCCCTGGGCTCCGACCCATACCCGGAAAACCACCTGGCATGGAAGCCCTAGGTAAGTGGTAAATGCGAACGTTATAAAGCTATCCGTTCATAGACTGTATTTTTATTCATGGGACAATTTTTGAGCCAATAGAGCTAATCTGTGGTAACCAACCAAACTTGTGACTGTGTAGTTATGGTTTTCCTTCTCTCCATATATTCCCATCAGCACCTGCCCTACGTACGCCATTGTCGATTGCGGCACCATATGGGGCTCCGTTCGCCATGATGGGTCACCATCCAGAGATGAACGGCTCATTGACCAGTCCAGGTGTTTACCCCGGTCTTCACATCTCTCCTCAGATGAGTGCCGCAGCCGCTGCTGCCTATGGACGCTCCCCAATGGTTAGACTGTCATTATTTTCTGTGATTACATTTATAAAGGGTTCCAGAAGTTTTGTTGTCCTATCCCAGGTTTCCTTTCTCCACCTCCTGTTCTTTTGATCATCTAGTGTTTCTCTACTTCAGTCCTTGGGACCAACCTTCCTGTATGTTTTTGATGTATCCCTATTCAACACACAAGGTGTTGAATCAGGTGTTTTAATTAGTGACACATCTAAAACATTCTGGTAGGTGGGTCCCCAGGGTCAAGAATGTCCCTCAGCAGATCTCATCCATAGCTCAGTCTAACTTTGCATGCATACCTTGTTAGGATAGCATTAAATATTATCTTTTGTATTTGAAATGTGTTTGTTCTGCATCTCCGTCTTTGCACGGGAAGTAAAACAGTTGTCTGGGGGTCTCTAATAAAGGCTTGAGGGGAGAGATAAAGCGCAAACATGTGCTCCACTAGAATATTAAAAATATATTACAATAGAGCTGATACAGGAAAAATTAGACTGTCAAATCAGTTTCAGTTTGTTTTGCTGCTAATGTATCGTTCACATTTTACTAAATGCTAAGATGTCTGTGTGTTGCAGGCGGGCTTTGATCCTCATCCGCACATGCGTGCTCCTGGTCTCCCAGCAAGTCTGACCTCTATACCTGGAGGGAAACCGTAAGTGCTGTTATTGAGCTATATATACACCTGTATAACTACACTACAGTAGTATTCAAAAGTTTGTGCTCAGTAAGAATTTTTTTTAGAAATTAATACCTTTATTCAACAAGGATGCATAAAATTTCTCAAGTGACATTTATAATGTTAGAAAAGATTTAAATTAAACTTTATATTCATCAGAATCCTGAAAAAAAAAAAAAAATCCACAAAAACATTAAGCAGCACAACTGTTTTTAACATTAATAATAAGAAATATTTCTTGAACAGCTTATTAGAATGATTTCTGAAAGGAATAAATTACATTTTAAGATCTAAAAAAAAACATAAAACGGCTCATTTTATTGTTACATTTTAAATTGTAGTAATATTTGACAGTATTGTTTTTTACTATATTCAAATGAATGCAGCCTGGCTGAGTTTAAAAACATAACTCTTACAAAACATAACTTTTTAATTGTAGTGTAAGAGAATTTATTAATTTTTGACCATTCTTATTCTTTTTTAAAAAATTTTTCATGTCCTGGAAAATAGGGCCTACTCCTTCCATGTTAGCGCGGATGGCCAGATGCAACCAGTACCTTTTCCTCCAGACGCTTTGATTGGACCAGGCATTCCCCGTCACGCCCGCCAGATCAACACACTCAGCCATGGTGAGGTTGTGTGCGCCGTAACTATCAGCAACCCTACGCGGCACGTCTACACTGGCGGCAAGGGCTGTGTAAAGATCTGGGACATCAGTCAGCCCGGCAGCAAGAGCCCCGTCTCGCAGCTTGACTGTCTGGTAAAAAAATTGATGTCTAATCAGTACACACAAATTACCAGGCTTATTTTTGAATTATCCTTTCTGAAGTACAAATCCACTCTCTTTAATTTTTTAAACATTACTATTTTTAATCTTTATCCTCCCTTTAATCCCCCTGCCAAACTAAGAACCAAATCTGTTGGCTATGTGTAGTTATTTTAAGGGAAAATAGCATGATGGCTCACCATTATCCCCCTCTGCCAGAATAACTTGTTTTATTTGTGTGTGCGTGTCCCTGCGCTTGCTCCATAGTGCTGAAAGCCGTGTATTTGATGAGCTGTTTGGCCATTATAAAGTGATTTAATTTGTCTGAAAGCCTGAAGTTATTGATCTCCCTCAGGAACAGATCTAGAATTCTCCTGCTAATTTAAAAATCTTCTTCATCCTGGTGCTGCAACTAAAAACCCTTAAAAGCTTTTCCCTACCCACTTACCATTTTGTGCCCTCTTATCGCCCACCACTTCTCCTATACTAACCTTCATCAACACAGGTTAGACAAGATTTAGAGAGCCAGAGATAATAACAGCCATCTGAATGACGGCTTTTTAGCTCTGCCAATTTGATTGGTCTACCTATTTAGTCTGATTGTTGAGGGGCTAGAGAGGGATATTTGTGCATATTCTTGTGAAATACAAAATTGTAATTGCTTTTGTACCCTTCTTTTAAGGTAGCATTTCAAAAATGTCTCTCTCAACATGAGTCCCCCTCTTCTCTCTCTCTTCAGAACAGGGATAACTATATCCGTTCCTGTAAGCTGCTTCCGGATGGCCGTACTCTGATTGTTGGAGGAGAAGCCAGCACTCTGACCATATGGGATTTAGCCTCTCAGACTCCCCGTATCAAAGCTGAGCTCACCTCTTCTGCCCCTGCCTGCTATGCGCTGGCGATCAGCCCAGACGCCAAGGTCTGCTTCTCATGCTGCAGTGATGGAAATATTGCTGTCTGGGACCTTCATAACCAAACTCTTGTCAGGTAGGAATCACACCAGGGGATGCCACATGAAATACTGTCTCTTTGAGGATAGATGTATACACTGTACTGATACATTTAAAGACAATGCCTATATATCTATGTAGGCAGTTCCAGGGCCACACAGATGGGGCAAGTTGTATAGACATTTCCCATGATGGCACCAAACTGTGGACAGGTGGACTGGACAACACCGTACGGTCCTGGGACCTGAGAGAGGGACGACAGCTTCAGCAGCATGACTTCACTTCACAGGTAAACTTCACACACACTCACACATGAATACTTTGCCCTGTGATACGTGAGCACAGGTATTGTAAAATGTTGCCTAATGTAGACGAATAACTTGGCAAGTACTCAAACGTCGTTGGTTTGAACCCTAGAAGAGCTGAGTCACGTTGCATGTTAATAGTATATAATATAAAGGTGATATGTCTGTGAAAAAAAAAAAAAATGCACCCCCTAGCATCATGCCACAGTGTTTTAAAATGTGTTTTCTTGACTTATTTTAAAAACTGATTATGATTCTGTATGCCAAGTACTCTATTTGCTTTTAGATCAGTGTGTGATGTGCTTTGTGCTCTGATGCAGATCTTCTCCTTGGGCTACTGTCCGACGGGCGAGTGGCTGGCTGTGGGAATGGAGAGTAGTAATGTGGAGGTGCTTCATCATACCAAGCCTGACAAGTACCAGCTGCACCTGCACGAGAGCTGTGTCCTCTCCCTCAAATTTGCCTACTGTGGTAAGACACTGTTACTTTACCTTTTATATTTAGTGCAGATGACTTGCACCTGAGAATAAATTGGGCAAAAAAAACATTAGACTCTCTCTAAAGTATGAGACATGACATGGGAAAACAATTGCACTTCAGCTTTAGTTTGGTATTCAGTGGTGTTTTTCCATTTTAGCGGGCGAGGTTGCACTTGCTCTCTCTCCCTCTCTTAATGACCCCCTCTACTTCCAAATAAGTCGAGCTGTAGTGAATCAAGTCATTTAGATCAACCTTGACTCTGTACCCATTAGTGCATGTGTGTTTGTTCCATTTCCTAAAGGTAAATGGTTCGTGAGCACTGGGAAGGACAATCTCTTGAATGCCTGGAGGACTCCCTATGGTGCCAGCATTTTCCAGGTATGTCAATCAATATCTCATTCTCTTCCCCTTGCTACAGTGGTGCTCCAAATGTCCATATTACATTGGAAATGTTTGTGTGTTGTAGTGCGAGGTTGATTGATTGTCTCTTCAGGCTTTCATCGGGACGTTTATCCCTGTCCTTATAGTCATTGAGTGATTGAGGTTTTTTTTGGGGACAAACAAGTTTGCAAGTTTAATGGTTTGGTGCAAGGCTGCTATTGTTGAGCTCACTCTGCCTGAATGGCCTTGTCAAATAATACAGATACATCAAAATCAGTCAGCTGAGTATGTCAGTGGAGTTGACAAACTACAGTTCTTTTTGTATCGAGGTGGGTTGGCATAGAACGTAGGCCTTGGCAGCAAACTGAAGTTCTAAAACTGAAATAAAAGTAAAATGAGGCTAAATAGAAATAAAAAAAGGCTAATGAACATGGCAAAAGCACACAACAAAATGACAAAAAATTAGACTAAAATTAATATAAAAACAAAAGCTATACAGTATATAGGTAAATGAAATGACTTTTCAATTCCTGCACAAAGCATTCTGTTGCTACCCCAACCCAATGGTTAGAGTTAGCTCAGCAAAGAGTGCTCGGTTAATTGGGAGGAAAGTTTCGCACCTTCCATATTTCTTTCAGTCTGACTGCTGATAATCCATTAACGCTGTGTAACACTTGGTGAATTCTTCAATACATGCAATTAGATGATAACCTGTTAAAGTGTTTTTAAGACTCCCTGCCCCAGGCAAAAATCACACAACTTTGCACCGCTCAGATACGTTGCCAATTGTCTATTTATAACACACCTATTTGCCTCTTAAAGTGGTGTAAATTCTTCAGTTAATATTTAGAAGGGAGGGATGTTGACATACTTCTCTGTGGCTTATGTTTGATTTATGTCAGGCTGATTGTTTTTCTGCTGTCCTCCCTCCACAGTCCAAGGAGTCTTCCTCTGTCCTGAGCTGTGACATCTCGGCTGATGATAAGTACATTGTGACGGGATCTGGAGACAAGAAGGCCACTGTGTATGAAGTGATCTACTAAATTCACTGCTTCACCAGATGTAAAGACCTATGGATGGAGCGTTGGGCCTGATTTTTGAAAAGATTCAAGGGATCACTCCTCCACTTTTTCCTCCTTTTTTATAGTAGGAACCCAGGTTAGGAATTGGTTGGTCCACTGGGATTGGATTCCCAGATGTTTTTATTTTTAACACATCTGGATTCTTGCAGAAGTGGAGCAGCCCTTTACAGATCGAAGCAGAAACGTGTTAAACTGTCCCAAGGACTCCCTGACGGCACTAATGTAGTAAATATTGTCTTGCCTTTGCTTTCGGTCTACTCATGGGATTGTGCGTGCCTATTCCTTCCATAGTACCCCCGCCCCCCTCGCCTTCCTCCTTTTGAACAAAGTGAACGATCTGTGATGTAATATGAAGCGGTGCTTCAACTTTAGCCTCCTGCTCCCTGGACAATTTGTTAAAAAGTGTATATATGGAGTAATAAAGACGTTTTATAAGTATATATATATATATATATATATATATAATTATATATATATTTCCATGTCCTGATATACTTGTGATGGGTTTCTTTGTCCTCATGTCCTTAATGCTTGATGAATGTAGATTAGGACACAATTTTTAATTTTGATTTTGTAAGCACACTCTCTCTGGGCCATTTGCCATTTGCTAAAAGGCTCACGTGGAAACCCCTTCGAGAATGATCTTGGTAATTATTTTTTGCTTTTTGAGCCTGTGTGATGTTCATGGAAACGGGATCAGACTGGAATCCTGCGGAAGTTGGAATCTGACACAAACATCCCAGAGGAGAGTGAAGAGTCGTTTGTAAATTGAAAGTGATATTAAACTTGGAGAATGACTAACTGTACTACTTTTCTGTGCCCTTTGCATTGTGTGGCGTCTTGTTGGAAAGAGGAAATCAGATAATGAAGTGTGATTTGCAACTTGCTGATTCGGCATGAATCGCACGCTGCGATGAGTAACTTGCCAACTGATCCCATAAGCGGCCCCACTATAGCTCACTGTTGTTGAAACGGGATATGACTCACCCCAGTGATTGACAGCTTATTTCTGCTGTAGAGCCCCACCCCAATGAGCCTGCAGCCCTGTTTTCACTCTGATCACTCACCATTGTGGTTTACATCAATCTGAGTCAATTGGAGATTCGCTTCTGTACCAGTTGAGCCAGTTTTCTAATGAATATTCTCATTGCCTGCACTTTGGTGGAAGCTTGGTGTGAAAGTGTGTGTGCATGAGAAAGAGTGAGAAGAGCAGCTCTTTTAAACATTTTGGTCTAAATATGGACTGTTTTTTTTTTTTTTTGTTTTTTTTAACTGTGGGACCCGGAGTCCGTTTCATGGGGCCGCGGCAGAACTGGTTGCGGCAAACGCAGTCTTTACAAACCCTGACCCGCCTGCCTTTCACAACCTCTCGACTTCACACCAAAGTATGTAGCAAACTGTGTCAGCACTGATCATGTACAGTTGTTAATAATTCAATAAACTTTTTTTTGTAAAGTGTGTCATGAATGCTGGTTTATTTGAGAGTCCCATTGTCAGATTTAAATCATAGGATGGGTGTGTGTCACGCTAACTCCAGGTGTCTTAAGTATGGAGATTAATGGCAGAGGCCAGCAACACTGGATATGTCATCTGGATGTTCCCACATAGTGTTAAGCTGATGAAAGGCTGATGGAAGAGTTGAGACATGTTGTGTATGTGTGTGAGTAAAAGAGACATAGTTTCTGCTGTCTCAGCGATCTGTTGAAACCACAGACCCCGCTGACTCAAATATCCCCTGCGGTCCCCCAACCACAGTTGGTGACACACACAACACACCTTTTTGATTTCCTCACCCCGAGTGGATTATCGGCCAGGAAGTGTGTTCGTGTCTATTGATTTATTCTGGTGGTTTGAGCTGCTTTCATTAAGGGTGTGATTTCAACATGTCTCTGTCTTACCTGCTCCTGCACTCTGATGCGCTAGAAGTAAAATGACCCCAGCCTAGAGAAATGAAACTTTCTCTGCCCATGAGCTTGGCTATTAATGTTTGCCCATGTAGCTCTTTAGTAAATGTGTCATGAAATGGCTTCGCTTTTTAGAAGAGTCATGCATACTACGCTACACCTTGTCTGTACGTGAAAATCCACTGGAGTCATTTGTACTTGGCGCTGATGGGTGCACGTACTGCGGGAGGGCCTTGTGATAAACGGAGCCCCGCCTTCCATGAATGTGATTTTAACCAAGGGAGGCCTGTGGATTTGGTGGTGGAAATGGAAAAGCCCAGATGAGATGGGTGACCTTTTATTTACATTGTCTATGCTGATTTTAGTGGGAAATCTGATCAATTTTCGTGGATTTAAATGTGGCAAAATGTTTTAAACTGCATATGTCTATTGCCAACTGGTAGAATAATCCAAAATAGGCAGAATATATGTTAAAATATCTGGCAAGTTTAAAAGATTCTGTGGAAATGTGTGGTGCTTTTTATGGTCACAGAATCCATGTGGGTCTATGTGGTGGTCAGTGCATTTGCTCCAAAGCATTGCGAGGTGATGCTCATTCAGGCAATAAGAATTCGATTGCATCCCACCTCTTCCCTTTGTTGCTTCCTCTCTTAATGCCTATGCACACCAGACGACAACTATATTAGCATCGATACCAGTGTACGATCAATTTGTTTATAAGCACCCACTGCAATTATGTAAACTGCTGCTTTAAATGCCCGAGCTGGATTCTGATGGGCTGTCAGTGGTTTTTAGTTCATCGTCTGAAGAACCCGAATCCGCAATTTTGTCTGACAAAGCAGTCAGGGAATTTGGTAGATACGTTGGTGAACTTGACCTTTAAATATTGTGTGTACTCACATCTTTCCACGGTTGAAACAACATTCCTTCTGATGTTCATTCATGTTTATTTGATGCTATAAATGAAATAGTATGAAGAGATGATCGGTTCACGAGCTGCTTGACCATCTGTCACGACACATTGAAGAGCCACTGTACGCTATTTACTGTTTAAACTTCTTTAAAAAAATTTGAAACTTTGTTTCACATCAAAAGTAACCTGGTCTGTCTTGTCTGTTAACGCGTTGTCAGTTTCCTCTTTGCGCCGTGACGGGGGCGGGTCTTTGCGAACCGTCAATTGATGTGAATGGGCCTTTACTTTCCCATGTCAAAAAACAGAAAAGTAAATTTTTTAGCATAGTTTGGCACAAGCCTTCTGATTATTCACAGGTGTCAGAGAAGTGTTAAGGCCTCCTTTACTCTTACACCTGTTCTCTCACGGGCAGCTTTATTTCACATCAGCATGAGCTGCTAATGAGGGTGCTCCTGTCTAAAACACCATATTGGATAATGAACTTGGTCTTGCTGTTAGCAAAGGAGTGTCAGCAACAGATTTTGTGATTCAGCTCTGGGCTGATGTACCAGCCTGTTAAATGAGCCGCCGGCTTTGTGCATTATGGCAGTAGATCAAATGAGAGTTATTGATTTGCACTAATCTCTGCAGATTTCTGTTGTCTTCCTCAGACGATGACGGACCGACTGCTCTATTTCCCTGCTCGGCGAGTCAGGCGTCTGCATTATCCGCCCTGTCCAAAAGCCCTTTGAGAATTTCAAACCCAGAACTAATTCAGTTCCTGTGAATGCTGTTTAAACTGGACTGACGGAGCGCCTTTTAGCATTTGTAAAACCAGTTCTTTTTCTTCACTCTTTCGGTTGCTTGTTCAGTTTCCTCCTTCGGTCTCTCTAAATCTTACCTTTCTTAGCTGGCAGCCCTGAGTTTGATGTTCTCCTCAGAAAGAGTGCTTCAGAGGATGAAGGAGAGGGAGTGATGCACTCCAAATCCCAACATACTGATTTTCCTGCAGGCTCTCGTTCTGCTCTCGCTCACTCTCACTCTCATCTCTTTCATTTCTTTTGCTCTGATGTGAAAAAGCTGTACATTGACAAGGTATGTTTTTATTTTCTTTCTCTTCTTTTTTGTTTCTTCCTGGTTTCACTCTTAATAAGGGAGCAGCTGAATAGGTGGAGATTAAAGGGCTATCCCGTTGAGTGGCACTGCTGAAGCGGAAGAGAGAGAGAGAGAAAAGAGGCTCTGTCGAGAGAGGGAGATAGAGAAGGGCTTCTCCATGAGAGCGATCAGCGATTTGATACAATCCTCCACTCTTTTCTCTCCTCTGAAGGGCTTTCATCAGGCCTGCACACAAGTGCCCTCTCCACTCAGGCCTCAAATTAGTCCAGGCTTACTGAGCCAGATGAAACGGTAACCTCACTCGTCCTCCGCTGCGGTCTCTCTCCTCCTGCGTGACGAGCGTGCTCGGGAATCTTTCCTACGGCTCTTCAGGAGACTCCTGCTGAACTGGAGGAGAACTCTGTGTGAGAAGATTAGTTTCATCTGCCTGATTAGACACTGAGAGGGCAGTTTTGTGTGTAGGTGAGCGTCTTGCTGAGGTAGTTAATGTGTGATTAAAACCTTAACGTGACAGTCTCACCACATCTCTTTTAAGTTCAGCGTTATGTTTGTTCAGTATGAGATATTATAGCAGAAGCTGACCACTTCACTACCTTTTGTTGCGTTTATTTCGTCAAACGTACAGTAAAAACAGTCAAACTGGAGAAAAAAAAAAGATTCAACAATTTAAACTAACCTTTCACGTCACAGTTTAGTTTCTGCGCAGATCGTATCCCAATCCTACTGTACCCTAGAGTTACATCCATCGTGGAGTTCTGGCAGACCGGACAGAAGAGGTAACAGAAACAGGAAGTGATTATTATGAAGTTAATCATCAGGTATGTCCATAATGGCCATTAACTTTAAATCTGTTGGCAGTGGATATTTATAGCTTTAGCAATTAGACAGGATTAAGGGAACTCTTCCTGCAGTGGTCATTAGAAGTGTAATAGCTCAATCTTTCTGCTAAGGTCATTTAGCAGCAGCGCCAACAAACCATTCATTTCTTGAACGGCCTGCCCTGAACAATTTTGTGGCTCGTCTCTCTGACAAAAATCAGATGTAATAACCACAGGAGGCGATTGCACGCTGCTCCGCACAGATGGGCCGATAAAGTTGGGAAGGTTTCCCCTTAATCCTTATTCGGACAATGTTTTTCGAAGCGAAGGTTTTGTGCTACGCTATGACATTAATCTCCTTTTCTTTGGTTTTTAACACTGCAGAGCTTATGCTATCATCACACATTTTGCCAATGATTTATCTTTGCGGGACATGCAGTTCATATCTTCATTTTTACAATGATAAATGTTCGTCATGTACCAACATTTTAGGTCGTTGAGAAATGATGATGTATCGGTGCTGCTTTAATTGTTAATATCCTGTTTTGGCAGAGCAGCCATCTTCAGATTCACAGCAGATATGAAAGATTTGCACCATGCTGAGAAGGTGACTGTTTGAGGAAATATTTTATTTGCACATAAATTACATTACATATGCAGTGATACATCACACAAAGAGTGGGACATGAGCATCGGATGATGATTTATATTCTATGATGAGTGTGTGTGTTGTGTAGGAGAGTGTGACAGCCACAGATCATCTCATCACAGTTGGGTTCTTGCTCTGAAACGCCACCTGAAGTGACTTTGATGCTGGTTTTCATCAGAAGAGTGTGAACTTCCTCTGACATGTTCCCCTTCCCTGTGTGTGTGTGTGTGTGTGTACTTGTTTTCCTTGCATTGTGGGGACCAAATGTCCCCACAACGTAAGTAAAACCAGTAAATCTTGACATTGTGGGGACCTTTAGTCGGTCCCCACTAGGAAAAAAGCTTATGAATCATACAGAATTGTCTTTTTAAAAAATCTAAACAAGCAGAACATTTTCTGTGAGGGTTAAGTTTAGGGGTGAGGGGTGGGGCGTGGGGCGTGGGGCGGACAGAATGTACAGTTTGTACAGTATAAAACCATTACGCCTATGGAAAGTCCTCACAAAACACATAAACACAACGTGTGTGTGTGTGTGTGTGTGTGTGTGTGTGTGTGTGCTCTAATGAAGTGGGCTTCACACTGGCATGATTGCAGCTGCTACTGGTTAATTCTGAGGTGAAAAGGGCTGTTAATGGGCTCAGTAAAGCAAATAATTGGGACAAATAAGTAATTAAGAGATTGGAAAGGGTGAGATTAAATCTAAAGGACCTTTAATTTAACATGATTATGAAGTTCTCCTTTAGCTCCTCAATCAGACGAAGCAGAACTGAAATGGGCTCTTACTGCTAATGATTTCCTGTGGTTACTGGTGCACTGAGGGCGGTTGCCAATGCTGCTTCAAAAATTCCATTAAATCCTTAAAGAGTGACGTTTTTATATTCATGAGCATCTTTTCGTTAGTTGCAGTGTTGTTCTTGAAGACCTCAGCCTCTGAACTCCAAGTAAAGCATGACCTGTTTGTCTCATGCTATTGCCGATTGAATGAATGTCAGAGCCGTCGGGCGTCAGTGGTCGTGCTCTTGTGGCGTGTTGTGAATGACGCTGCCTTGTGAGATAAACTACTGCGACTCTAAATAAATAGTCGTAATGAGAATAATTAGAGAGTTGATGATAATGACATTGAGAGAGTGAGAACAGATGGGACTTGTTGTAATTCATACCTCTTGACACCATAAGCCTTTTTCTTCCCAATCTGATGAGATATTTTTTCTGCATCTGTTCCTGATCTCTGCCGTGACTGAGCTGACCCACCTACACACATTTCACAATGCTAATATGTTCTCACATCGGGCTAACACAGGAGCAGATGGTGATGTTTGTGTGAGAGAGAGACACAGTTGATGGTTGGTGCACAACTGCTTCTGTCAGTAAATACTCTCCACCTTCACGCCATTTATTAGCTCGACTGTGTATTACTTTTCATTCTCCATGTTTACATGCAGATGAATGCATTTTGTTTTGTTTAACATGATGCAAAGTTGGTTTTGATGAGCACAGTTTAGTAATGGATTATTCTGCTTCACTAACAACAGTAAACAAAGAACAAAGCCTAAATTACAGAGAGTTATTACTGGAACTGTATATTCTGCAATATTTCTTGTGTTTCTTTCTATAAGTGGTATATAAATTATTTTCATTTGAAATTAAAATGTTTATCTTCAGGCTTAGATAAAACATGATTCCAATAGTGGGTCGAAAAAAATATTTTAATCGTTTGCCTTCTCTTTGATACAGCAAAAATATAAAAGCTGATCATTTAAACTGGCATTACTTCTCACTTTTTCTCACACGGTATAAATAGGTATTTATACATATTCTACATAACACACACAGTCGAAAACACATTTGACTGGAATTATTTTCGTAGTTTATAGATGTTCATGTGGTCAAATGAGTTCAAACAGCCACAAAAGACCGCCTACTGACTTTGTGCGTAAACATAGGAAGCGTGCTAGCCAGACGGGATTTAAACTTTGTGGACTGAAGACCAAAGTTTGGTTATCAAGCACAATGTTCTCTCACCATTCCTAATTTCTAACACAGACTCACGGCATTGCGTGTGTCAGAGCTAAACGAAAGCTGCTACTCTCCATGTGTTTTTCCCATATCGCTGAGCGCATTCATCTGAAAATTGTGCATTTTGTCCATTTGAATGGAAAGATCTGAAAAAACACATACATTTACCCACTCATATAGACCCTCTCCTTGAAGAAATCAGGACAGAAGTGGTTGAAAGTGGACAAAAGAGACAGATTACAATACCGGGTGGAAACAGGGCATTGGTCATCTTATCAATGAAAGAGAAGTGCATCTCTCTTCTGTTGATTTGACTATTGATGGCACAGGGTCACTGGTACATCCAGTAAATATCGTTAACATATAGTCCCATTTATATGGAACCATATGTTTCGGATACAACATGCCACTGTACAGTCAGCTTCCCTTTTTTACCTGTTTAACCAAGTCTGTGTGTTCAGTGAAACCTTTCACCTTGGAGATTCCTCCCTTCAGCACCTAAAACAGTAAGACAAGCCAAGGAAATCATGCAATATGTTTTGCTTTAATATCCTATTTCTTGACTTGATGTGCCTATTGCACAGTGTGACATCTTTCCCATCCCTTCCTAACACCATTACCAACAGGAGAGGGAGGAGACGGCAGAGAGAGAAATGAAATTGAGAGAGTGAAAGAGTGAACGAGGCAAAGGGAAGTGGTAGGAAAAAGAAAAACTGATCATTGGCAACCCGCTGGGATAAGTGCTCCTCTTTTCTGAGTGAGCAGAGAAAAGGGGATTGCTGATTGTGTTCTGGTTGAACTTTTGCTCTGTCAGGTGAGGATGCAAATGGAGCCGTGATACGTGTATTATTGCTTATCTTCAGTACTACTGTTTTACATCTGAAATTTGGCTGCAAGTCTGGAAACTTCTTTTTGTGTATACAACACTTCAGCTTTATGCAAACATGTATAGTATGCATGATGATAGTATACAGTACAGCCCAAGCCAAATATTAATATAAACCAAATATTTTGCTTTTTAAAAAAAAAAAAAAAAAAATGCATTTTAAGATAAAAGACTATTCAGGAAATACCTGCACACAAACAAAAGAAATAGTGTACAATGATTCAGCAAATATACCACTAACTATCTTTAATTGCATAGTATAATATGTATATATATATATATATATATATATATATATATATATACACTCACCTTAAGGATTATTAGGAACACCTGTTCAATTTCTCATTGATGCAAATTTTCTAATCAACCAATCACATGGCAGTTGCTTCAATGCATTTAGGGGTGTGGTCCTGGTTAAGACAATCTCCTGAACTCCAAAATGAATGTCAGAATGGGAAAGAAAGGTGATTTAAGCAATTTTGAGCATGGCATGGTTGTTGGTGCCAGACAGGCTGGTCTGAGTATTTCACAATCTGCTCATTTACTGGGATTTTCACGCACAACTATTTCTAGGGTTTACAAAGAATGGTGTGAAAAGGGAAAAACATCCAGTATGTGGCAGTCCTGTGGACGAAAATGCCTTGTTGATGCTAGAGGTCAGAGGAGAATGGGCCGACCGATTCAAGCTGATAGAAGAGCAACTTTGACTGAAATAACCACTCGTTACAACCGAGGTATGCAGCAAAGCATTTGTGAAGCCACAACACACACAACCTTGAGGCGGATGGATTACAACAGCAGAAGACCACCGGGTACCACTCATCTCCACTACAAATAGGAAAAAGAGGCTACTTTTTGCACAAGCTCACCAAAATTGGACAGTTGAAGACTGGAAAAATGTTGCCTGGTCTGATGAGTCTCAATTTCTGTTGAGACATTCAGATGGTAGAGTCAGAATTTGGCATAAACAGAATGAGAACATGGATTGCCTTGTTACCACTGTGCAGGCTGGTGGTGGTGATGTAATGGTGTGGGGGATGTTTTCTTGGCATAGTTTAGGCCCCGTAGTGCCAATTGGGCATCGTAAAAATGCCACAGCCTACCTGAGCATTGTTTCTGACCATGTCCATCCCTTTATGACCACCATGTATCCATCCTCTGATGGCTACTTCTAGCAGGATAATGCACCATGTCACAAAGCTTGAATCATTTCAAATTTGTTTCTTGAACATGACAATGAGTTCACTGTACTAAAATGGCCCCCACAGTCATCAGATCTCAACCCAATAGAGCATCTTTGGGATGTGGTGGAACGGGAGCTTCGTGCCCTGGATGTGCATCCCACAAATCTCCATCAACTGCAAGATGCTATCCTATCAATATGGGCCAACATTTCTAAAGAATGCTTTCAGCACCTTGTTGAATCAATACCATGTAGAATTAAGGCAGTTCTGAAGGTGAAAGGGCGTCAAACACAGTATTAGTATGGTGTTCCTAATAATCCTTTAGGTGAGTGTATATTATATTATATTATATTATATTATACTATGCAATTATACTATGTGTGTATGTGTATAAATATATATATATACACAGAGAACAGATGGGAGACATTTCTTTAGTTCTGATGACGGCAGTTAATCCCACCATAAACAGAATGATGTGGAAAATATGAGCAGTTTTAAATGTTTGATGTTACACTTCATCATTAATGATTTTATGGCATAATATTAGCAATAATCAATTATTACTTTTAATGTTAAAGTTTCAAAATATTCGCTGGCTTTATTGTATCATAAGTAGATACAGAATATGCTGAGTGTATGTAAAAAAAAGCCAGGCAGAACAAGTGTGAAAACAGTGTTTCAGAAAGTGAGGGATGGATATTTCTGTCTATGTTCTGCTGTCACTCTGTTAGCAGGCTGAGGTATTTTCTTGCTAATGCTAGCAGTGTGTAAGTGTGTGCTTTTTGCTTCATGCACGTGTGTTAACAGGAAATCCCAGGAAGAGATAATGAGCGTGAAGCTGCAGTGGTCAGGGCACCGGACCTGTGCCAGGCCCAGACTGCATGTCCTCTATGGGTTGGCAGAGGCAAGTGAGTGGGTTCTGTCCTTCCCTGGCACAGCAGGATGGCTGCTTTGCCACCATGTTGGGCATATTGTCTGTCTCATTTGATCAGTGTAATCCACTGATCAGTGGTGGAGATAGAGAATGGGCGAGTCTAGACGTGAGAAAGCTTGTGCTGGATCTGGAGATTATTTAGTTAGTGGTTTTCCACTTCCATTCATTTTCAGATAGTCTTCCATAAAACATGAAACTTTTACAAAAAAATTAAAATATGGCTCATAGTTTAAATGTAGTAAAGTGATGATGAATAATTTGTCTCTGTTTTCCTTGTATTATTTTCTTAAAGGTTTATTTCTCCCATAAACAATAAATTCTGTCATCCTTTGCTCACCCTCAAGTGTTCTAAATCTGACTTCCTTTCTTCTGTAGAACACAAAAGAAGATATTTTGATATCGCTATTTTGATATACCAAGCTTCTGCAATGGTGCAAGCTTGTTCTGTTTTTGTTTTAAGCTTCCTCTTTCACATTAAGTCTCTCTGTGGAGTGCTTTGGAGGGGTTTTAATGATACAGCAGTTTGATATGTAAGCACAGCAACAGCTGCTTAGTGACATGAAGTTGAAGCCTCACTCACTTCTGCCTCGTTAATGTCTCCAATAGTATCAAATGAGGCCAGTGAGGAGATGCACTGACACTATACTTGTCACGTGGTATCAAAGAAGATTTACTCCGTATGTTTTTAGTTGACACATTTTGTTGGCATATATTTGGGTGTTAATAGGTGAATAATGGGTGCAATATAAAGCTGTATAATTGTTAGCTGGTGTTCTAGAGTACATAAATTCTACAGTAATGCAACAAATTTGACTAGCTCTGAATATTATGGTTTCTCCCATTTTTCTGTAGCCAGTCATTTTCTCCTGTACTGTGTGTGACTGTATGTGTCAAAGGGGTCAGTATACTGGAAAGATTGATATAAGCATTTTGGATGGTGCTTTATATGTATATAGCTATTAGGTGTCAAGCTGCTGTCGGGAGAATGGTTTGGGAATGTTATGTTAGATGAGAGCAGGTTATAAATGAGAGCTCTAAAATGTCTGCAGTGTACTTGCACGCACACACACACCACTGGTTTCATTCTATGAGGTCCATAAAAATGCTCTAAAAATGTATGAACTCTTTCTCAATCTTTTGATCTCTCTCTGTCTCTTTCTGTCCCGCTCTCTCTCTCTCAGACTCAAATGAAAAGTTGATGACTCAGTACTTCAGAAGTTGGCCTGACCAAAGTTCATTAAGGTCATCTTGAAAATGTAAGGTTCAAAAACCTTTCAGATGGATGTCTTTGAAAAGTAAATCACAACATAATCATATTTTCCCGTAAAAGCCCCTATAGGAGCCCTCGCAGAAAGTATGTCTCTATTGCCTTGCCGGAACAAAAACAGCCATTCTTTCTTAATGGACAGAGAGGTGAAGCATGGTTCTCCGCTATACTCAATCTAAGAGCCTTGTGTTTCAGAAAGCCACTCTTTGCTAATAATGGGACCATAGTTGAGGATTTCTCAAAGCATGGGATGAGTGCTACAGTGTTCTCATAGACAGACACATCTGTTATTTGTCTATTTGACATCTTAAATTATGTCTACGTATAATGTCGTTCACCAAAACTTTAGGACTACATCTATATGCCTATGTGTGCAAACTTGTAAAGTTATGGTGTCATTGTTTAGGTCTTCGCAATTAGGGAGTTGTTAGTCTGTCCAACTGTTGCCATGGGAGATTGTGACCTCATGTCCTGAGGGGCTATGAGTGGTGTCTGAGTGCTGGTGGAGTTTGGAGAGGAGCTAATGAGAGATCCTGTCTGCCTGCTGTTCCACTGAGCTCCCAATTAATCAACGACTCCCTCTCTCGCTCTCTTTTCCCGTCTGTAGGGGTGTACTACTGATACTTTCCCCCTATTGTTGTGTAAGCCTGTGTCCGTGTGTGTGTGTGAGGCTCTATTTGGGAGGCAGCCATTACCGAGAACAAAAGACATTAATTGGCAGTTAGAGCTTAATGAGGCGGGAGAGGAAATTAACAGAGCTCGTCAACAGAAACAAATCAAATCCTCTACTGAATTGATGCGGAGAGTCGCTGCCACTAAGGATCCAATGCTACAATAAAGAACGGCTCATCTTAGACTCCAACTTTTTCCATTCTCATCGCCCTGCTTTGCAATTCATGGCAAAACTGAGACTGTAACAGAATTACGGAGAGGAAAAAATGAAATAACAATGAAGAAATGGTTCCCTATTACATCTCCTTGTTCCTGGATTTCAGCAGGATTGTGATTAAGGAATCAAGCCTGTCTGCATTAGCATGTGAATAGACCCGGTCCTGAGAGCTCAGCCAGAGCCAGGAAGGAGATTGGGAGGATATTTAGCGTCTATTCAGGGTGCAACAAAGGCAAGGCACCCAGGCGGACAGACAGCACAGGCCTCGGGTTGATTAGGTGGTGGGAAGCTATTCTTACAGATCAGACTCAAGTAGTATTTTGTCTAATGCTAGCTTAAATCTCGAACAATCCCTCTCAGAAGACATGTACATGTGAAATCCACTGAGAATGGAGGTTTTTGGGGCTTGGGGAATTTTTCTTTTTTCTTTTGTTTTGAAATATATATTTGAAAAAATGGTCATTTTTAATTGGAAATGTTTTACCACAATTTCTATATTCTGTAGATGTGGGTGTTATTTTTCTACTTCATTGTGTCTTTATACAATTAAGCTTGCCTCAGTTTTATGAGAAGTCAACCAAATATATATTGAAAGGTCATTTAATCTGGTTGTGTCTGTTTAAATGGATGTCTGAATGTCTGAGAGCAGTTGTAATTATTTAGAGGGATTTAGGTGGCTGTGGTAAGGAAGCAGGGGGTTGGGAGGTGTGTGTGTGTGTGTGCGTTTTTGTGATTTATGAGGACGGACAATTTGTATAATGACTTGGGTATTACACTGGTATTACGACGTAAACATGAAATATGAGGACATTTCATGCATCCTCATATTTCAAATAGCTTTAAAACATACTAAATATTGCTTTATTAAAAATAAAAATGCAGAATGTTGTCTGTGATGGGTAGGTTTAGGGGTAGGGGTTGTATAAGGGGATAAAATGTACAGTTTGTACAGTATGAAAACCATTACGCCTATGAAATGTCCTCACTTTGCTTGCAAAACAAACCTGTGTGTGTGTGTGTGTGTGTGTGTGCACGTGCATGAGAGAGACTCCAGATATAAAGCAGTGACTTTAGACTTTCTTAGCAATTTATTATATTATCAATTTATTTAATGTAACTTTAATTTAATTCATGGCCAACATCAAGTGGACATAGATTGGGGAGAACAAGTATTTGATACACTCCCGATTTTGCAGGTTTGCACTCTTTCAAAGCATGTAGAAGTCCATAATTTTTATCATAGGTACTCTTCAACTGTGAGTGACGGAATCTAAAACAAAAATCCAGAAAATCACATTATATGATTTTGAAATAATTAATTTGCATTTTATTACATGACATAAGTGTTTGATCACCTACCAACCAGTAAGAATTCCAGCTCTCACAGACCTGTTATTTTTTCTTGAAGAAGTCCACCTGTTCTCCACTCATTACCTGTATTAACTGCACCTGTTTGAACTTGTTACCTGTATAAAAGACACCTGTCCACACACTCAATCGAACAGACTCCAACCTCTCCACAATGGCCAAGACCAGAGAGCTGTGTAAGGACATCAGGGAGAAAAATGTAGACCTGCACAAGGCTGGGATGGGCTACAGGACAATAGGCAAGAGCTTGGTGAGAAGGCAACAACTGTTGGCACAATTATTAGAAAATGGAAGAAGTTCAAGATGACGGTCAATCTCCCTCGGTCTGGGGCACCATGCAAGACCTCAACTCGTGGGGCATCAATGATCATGAGGAAGGTGTGGGATCATCCCAGAACTACACGGCAGGACCTGGTCAATGACCTGAAGAGAGCTGGGACCACAGTCTCAAAGAAAACCATTACTAATACACCATGCTGTCATGGATTAAAATCCTGTAGCGCACGCAAGGTCCCTCTGCTCAAGCCAGCGCATGTCCATCTGGATGATCCAGAGGAGGAATGGGAGAAGGTCATGTGGTCTGATGAGTCAAAAAGAGCTTTTTGGTCTAAACTCCACTCGCCGTGTTTGGAGGAGGAAGGATGAGTACAACCCCAAGAACACCATCCCAACCGTGAAGCATGGAGGTGGAAACATCATTCTTTGGGGATGCTTTTCTGCAAAGGGGACAGGACGACTTCACCATATCGAGGGGAGGATGGATGGGGCCATGTATCATGAGATCTTAGCCAACAACCTCCCTCCTTCCCTCAACAAGAGCATTGAAGATGGGTCATGGCTGGTTCTTCCAGCATGACAACAATTTGAAACACACAGCCAGGGCAACTAGCAGTGGCTATGTAAGATGCATCTCAAGGTCCTGTAATGGCCTAGCCAGTCTCCAGACCTGAACCCAATAGAAAATCTTTGGGGAAGCTGAAAGTCCGTATTGCCCAGTGACAGCCCCGAAACTGAAGCATCTGGAGAAGGTCTGTATGGAGGAGTCAAAATCCCTACTGCAGTGTGTGCAAACCTGGTCAAGAACTACAGGAAAAGTATGATCTCTGTAATCGCAAACAAAGGTTTCTGTACCAAATATTAAGTTCTGCTTTTCTGATGTGTCAAATACTTATGTCATGCAATAAAATGCAAATTAATTACTTAAAAATCATACAATGTGATTTTCAGTATTTTTGTTCTAGATTCCGTCACTCACAGTTGAAGAGTTCTTATGATAAAAAAATACAGACTTCTACATGGTTTGTAAGTGGGCAAACCTACAAAATGAGTAGTGTATCAAATACTTGTTCTCCCCACTGTAAAGTTTTTGGCCCTTTTTATGGATTAGCTCTCCAATTCAAGTATCACACATTCTGGGGTTTCACTCTCCATGTTAGCAGTCCAGACCTTTAACCACTGTGCCCACAATATTGGTCTGTAATGCTCTGTTTCCAGTCTTGTTATCCAAGCCCTTTTCCTGCCATATGTCTCAATTGACTGAGTATTGATCAATTTCTTGCTACATAATTAAAAATGTCTGTTCTAAAATAACCTCAAAGAGTGCATGATCTCAGTGTTTTAAATGTGTGATTTATGACTGAAAAGAAAGAAGTAAACTTACAGTACAATCTTCAGTGGTCCATTGGTCTAAAATACTTTTCAAAAGTTGGGCTCTCTCAACTGATTTCACATTCACTGTGTACCTTAAAGTCCCCCTTGTAGTCAATCATTTTCCCTTAAAACTCATCTTTGATCACCAAAATGACATTTAAATGTTTTCTCCTATAGGGAAAAAAATCTTCATGCCTCAAAATAGCTTGAATGTTTCTCTACACCCTTGCTTCAGTATACATGGTTTCATAAATATGCTAATTAAGCCCCGCCTCCATTGACTCGCACCAACTCAGAATACCTGATACTTTACTGTAGTAAAGTATCAATATTATATATTACAGTACAGTGTATATATATATATATATATATATATATATATGACCTGGGGGGTCATCATGTCCTAAATCCAGAAGCCTAGAGTCTAAAAGGACCTTCCTGTCTTAGGCATAGGCCTTATGTCATGGTATAGTGTCTTTTTCTTTTCACCATATGAGGGAAAGTACGAGTGTGCAAGATGTGACCTTGGGCTCAGGGGAGATATAAAACCTGGACAAGCCTGTGTCATTTTGACGAGTTTGTCTCTTAATGCAGTATGAGTAAAATTTTTGCCACAACAACAGCCACATATGTTTGAACCAGAAACTGATTCAGGAGAAGTGAATGAGTGAATCATACAGGCTCATCTACAGAGTCAATGTATCAGAATTGTAATGCGGTTTATGTATCACTCTTTACAACGGACACATTACGGCAAATAATATTAGCATTTTGCTTGAATATGTTAACAAACCGCTAATAGTGTGTTGCTAATGTTACACAAACCATGTTACCGTTCACCATCACAGAATCAGACAGCTGCCTTCTGAAAATCAGCATCCTTACAAATGCTGTGAACAGCTCAGAGCACCAGTGGAAAAAGGCATTGCATTGTAATATACATCATACACCCGCTATATTGCTAAATCTACATGATTCTTAATATCAACAGAAAAATATACCCGGATAAGCTTCTCTTGAGACTCCCCTGTTTCACAGCATAGTAATGATATTCTAAAGCTGATGGTGTTGACTTGACTGGTTACAAGGTAGTTTGTGACCAGCGATTTCAAACCATGTTTTGAACTGTATTTTTATTCACTGAAGTTTTAAAGAGAAAATACTCTGCAATGGTGTTGACTTATGAATTTGCACATGGTTTGTCTTAAAGCATATTTAAAACACCACATAGACATATAAAGAACATTAAAACTTGATTTTCAGTAGAGGGGGACAAAAAGAAAGAGCACATAACAGCTTATGTAAAAATGTTCAAGGCATTAAGTTTGTTCTTAGGTTTCTTCGCATATTTTGTGGTTGGAAAACATATGAAGGCATACTTTTAAATGTGACAATGTGCTTTTCAGTTCAGTAGGTAACCTCAAAATGATGTCTGAAATGGACTAAGCTATCACTCAAATTTAACATATACAAGCAAGTAAATTTAGCAAATTCCACATAAAACAATACATCCCAGACTGGAGTGGAACTGATATTCCCTGTGTCTCTCTCTGATTTATATCAGGATGAACCCTAGGGGGTATCCGGTTGATCCTAGACTCCTCAACCTCTACATTGATACAAAGCCAGTAAGTGCTTGCTCACAGGTCTATAATATGTATGTCAGTGTGTGTGTGTGTGTGTATATATATATATATATATATATATATATATATATATATATATCCCCTTGTAGGAAAGCAAAAAAAAATTCTTGAGTGGATGAAGTCAAGGCTTCATATATCTGACTTACACAGAGAGGGGAACAGCCTGATTTCAACAGAAATGAGATGTCTAATGAAAAGTCAAAATTACTGACGCCATCAAATTTGTCCATTTTAGACCTTTAATATTAAAGGTACTAAAGCAGTAATGTAGTAATACTTCAAATATTTGATTATGCATAGTGGCATGAGTCTGTAGCTTAACTGCCAAAAACCCATTTTCAATTCTGCATGCTAATATACTGACAGCTTTAAATTCGACAAAGCAGTGTGAACTTTGCTGTTAGCTGAATCTGAATATATCTTGAGTCTGAGAAGCAGGACCTCTAGGGAGACCAGTAGGTCCTGTAAGTGCACTTCATGTTCTAACAAGCGTTCCATCTGTTGGGATCTACAGCTACATCTCTGCTTTTACCCCCAAGAGACCCGAGAGAGTGAGAGACTGAAACACAGCGCGAAGAAAGGAGAGAAAGAACATGTTATTATGAGTCACTCTGAGTGTAAACAATGGCCCTTTGTTCAGAATAGTGTATCTAGTATATCCTTGTACACATGGTTTCAGTGTCAGACATACAAATGTATGTGTTGTCAAGGTGTTGCTGGGATTCTAATTGGTATGTTTGTGGCAGAAAACACAGGGATAATTATTAGGTGCTTCCAGTTCCCTCTCAGGGTTTGTCAGTTATTGCTCTGGCCATCTGCTCAGTGTGGTTGCACAAACGCATAAAAGCACACATACACGCACACCTGCTCCCCACAGTCCCAGAATGCCAGCGCGTGTGACCCAGGTGTGACTCAGATGTAATGCCTTTGAGAATCTGGATGACCTATAGCATGCCTGTCTGACACCTCTTCTCACTCTTCTCTTTGTCCTTCCCCTTTTGTCTTGCCCACATTCACAGGTGGAAAAGAAAGAGTGTTTATCTAATAGTGCAGCTATTTTTTTGGGTGGGGTGTTGGGTGACCAGATGCGTTGTGGGTATGTGTTGTGTTCATCTATGCCAATGTGTGTGTCGGGAACTCCCTGGGTGCCACTGTTTCAAACACTCAAGACAGACAAAGCCAACCACCTGTCTTACACCCTTTTCTTCTTTGTCACTTGATTCGAACACACCCTCTGGGTGCAAGGGGAGCAGAGGTGTGAGACGACAAGACACGACAGATAATTACAGTCCGTCCCCCATTTGTACTCTGAATTTTTGTTGACGATGCTACTGCTCTGCATTATGGGATCCAACACTGTTTTGGACCCCGCTCAGTGTCTTTTTTGTGTTCCACAGAAGAAAGACAAAAAGGTTTGGAACCACATGCGTGTTCATTTCATTTCATTCTTTTTTTATTCTTCATGTAGGGGTCAAAAGAAGTTTGAAATACATGGCCAGTGATATACTTTTAGTGAACATCCTGATGCCACCCACACTGCTGAGAGCGGCGTTTATGAATATATAAATATGTTCTGCTCAGTTTCCTTTCAGCAACAAAAAACACACACACACACACACACAAAATGACAACGTTGAGAAAACATCAGTAAAAGGATTAGTTCACATTCAAATTAAAATTACCCCAAGCTTTACTCACCCTCAAGCCATTCTTTCTGATGAACACAATAGGTGAAATATGAATATATATCCTGACGCATCCAAGCTTTATAATGAGCTTAATAACAAGCTTTACAGCTGCTAAGAAATTAGTAGCAACAAGATGGAAACCTCCACATTCTCATGATAAGCAATATTGGGTTCTCACATTTCTAGATGTGATGTATCTCGAATTATCCACGCATTCACGGTGCAAGAGAGGACACCATTAGACTCTGGACCCAAACTCTGGAGAAGCTGAAAAATCTACTGATTTGAATACAGGAGTTACCCCCCCCCCCCCCCCCCCATGCTCTGGTCTTATGGCTTTTTTTTTCTCTCTCTTTTTTTTTAAAATATATTTACAGTTATATTTACGGTTCCCTTTTCTCTAACTGTCGTAGACTTCTTTCAGTACTGTTGCACGGTTTTGTGTGTTGATTTTTGTATGGATATCTTTTTTTCTCTCTTCTTTTCTTTTTTTAATATATATATATATAATCTGTAGTACATTTATAGTTTTCCGTATACTCTGAAGCATATTACGTCTCATTAGTTTCCTGTGTCTGTGTATATTACTGTTCAGTTTTAATGGTTTTTATTGATTTTAACTATAATTTATTTTATTTTATCCATGTGTATGTGTGTATATATATATATATATATGTATGTATATATATTTATATTATTCTTTTTATTTTATTTTATATTTATTTTCTTTTAATGGTATTTTGATTTTTACTTACTGTGGTAATGGCCGAATGTTTGACTTTATCATTTTGTATGTTAAAAGATAACAAAACAACAATTAAAATTTGATTAAAAAAAAAAACAAGTTATGAAATAAAATATTTAACTTCTGCCAGACCGCCTTCCGGGCCTTCCATATTCAACTTACGAAGAAAGTGTAAACTGGTGTTGCGTTAATTAAACTTTTTCTTTAAGTTGAATAGGGGAGGCGTAGGACGTGTGAACTGCAAGAGTTTTACACTTTCTTCGTAAGTTGAATATGGATGGAGGTCTGGCGGAAGCTAGATATTTTACTTAATAACTTGCAACACATTGCTTCACTTTATTCGCTTCACCTCCCGGAGCCGTGTGGACTACGTTTATGACAGATGGATGCACTTTTTTGAGCTTCATACTCGTGACCCCTGCGATTATAAAGCTTGATAGCATCAGGGTGATTATTAATATAACTGAAAGAAGAAAGTCATATACACCAAGGATGGCTTGAGGGTGAATAAATCATGGGGTAATTTTCATTTTAAAGTGAACTGCAAGCAGCTTTACAGTATTAAACATAAAAAACTGTCATTAACTCTTTCAATTAGAAATACAACTTCAGTTTCTACTGAACTAAATGAAATAAATGAACCGGAGAAGATTTCCACGTCAAAGAAGGCGTAGTCTCAGAGCCACACCTACCTATTACATCATCGCCATGGAGCAAAGGTAGTTTCATGGTGTATACCAGCAAGAGAAAACTTTTCCAGAAAGTTTGCAAGCTGTTTCGAACTCCCGAAACAAACACAAAACGAACTTTGTAAAATGATGTCACACCAGTTTGTTCGATTTCGCTACGTATATTGGGGCCTTAAGGGTGATGTTCTTCCTCTTTCACTTCAAGACACAAACTTGCTTATACATCCAATTCCAGAAAAATTTTTACAGCAACAGCTCTTTCTTTAGGTTGCTGGAGAACAAACACACTCTAAATACAATATAAATACAAAAACATTGTGGACTAGACAAAACCTGTCCCAATTTCTAGCAAATCTAGCAAAATAAATGCTGATCCTGGTTTAAAACTATATTTAAGAGTGTTCAAGAGAAACCAAAGAATAGAGTCGGCTGATCAAGCATTACACTTCAGATTACTAATCAAATTTTCACACCTGCATGTGATGATTTTCTCATGGCTCTTTGCTTAGTGTTGACTTTAATATGTTAACTTATTTCGTCATCTTCTAGTTCTGATTCCGGTGTATACCAGAATGAAGAATGATATGACAAGATTTATTGCTTTCATCCTAATCTGTGCGGAGTAATCTGTTTGGGGATGTAATTCACATGGTATGTCTTTTGCCTTGGATTAGCACATTCTATCCTCTTAGCAAACAGCTCAGTGGAAGTTATCAGTGACATAGAGATCCCCAAGAGCAGAGAGAATCCACCCAGCCAAAACCACCCAGCTAATTCTCGTTCGCTCTAATCTTTCCAAATCGCAACCTCTGAGTATCTCTTAAAAGACATCACAAAGAGCGCTCAGGATTATTCTGGGGTCACAAATTGCCTCCGCTGTTGTTCCTAAATGCGTGTCAATGAGATATAAAGTCTCAAAGAATAACTGAGTGCTCCTATAATCAGCGGCAAGAAAATTAGCCATTTAAATGAGCTAATTCAGCACATCCCTGTGTTTTCCCTTTGAAATCTGAGAGTATTTACATAGACTTTCATTAATCAGTCTCATATTCCTGTGTTATGAATGATTTTGAATATAGCCTGCAGATTTCTAATCTGATTATTGATCATTTTTGTTCTGTTCGTTTTATAGGCCGTCAGTACTCCATCAATCATGCTGTTCTAGGATCTCCCTCTCTCTCTGTGTGCGAATGAGTGAATTATTCCCTTTAATACTTCATGCATTTGGAACAAATAAACGTCTGCGTCTGATCCTGTCGGTTGTGCTCTGTTTCTCAAGCGATTTATCCCAGTTCATGTCTGCTGTCACACACTCACAAAGCTCCCCTACTTCACTACAATCCCATTTCATCAAATAACTCTACAAAAAAAAAAAAAAAAAAAAATTCCACAAATCGCTTAAATCCTTGACTCTCTATTCCTGATCCTCACGGATTCTTTATAATTTAATAAACAGGATTAAAGTCATCTGTTGAAGCAGTGCAGCCTTGTTTCATTTCTTTGTTTTAACTTCCTCTCTCTCTCTCTCTCTCTCTCTCTCTCTGTGTGTGTGTGTGTGTGTGTGTGTGTGTGTATTATTAAACCCTGTAAGATTACAGTGGCCTAATCTTCATGAACACATGTTGAGAAGAATAAAAGCAGTTTTATTTGGGGAAACTGTTTTTTTTTTTTTTTTTTTTTTAAAGGAATCTTAGCAGTAAATACTCTCTCTCTCTCTCTTTTAATAAAATGGAAAAATTACATTTCTGGATGTACAGTCTATTTCTGCATGGCCTAGCTCTAGACATAGTTTCTGCAAACTGTCCCCATAAGAAAAAAAAAAGAACTTTTTTCACATTTAGAACATTTGTACTGTTAGTATTTGGGTTATAGCGCTAGTGATTATAATTAACTTGATTTAAGAACAATAGAGGCTAATAGAAAGTCTCCATTTAGAAGGCTTGTTAAATGTGTGCACGTCTGATTTATGGTTTATCACTGCTGGGAAAAATGTGTGCAATCATTTCTGAGGTTCTACATGTGACCTTGTCTTTGATTCAGGAAAATAAATCCACCTGTTCAAATGGAGATTTCACAAGAAGTATATTCATTTCTCTTTCCCCCTTCACTCTTTCTCCCTCTCTGTGCATGTGAGATGCAGGGATTTGTGTTGGCTGTTCTTATAGAGACGAGGGTGAAAATATGAAGCTTAGCTGCAAATCCCAATCTCAGCTCTCTTATCCTGAGCAACAGAAATATGTAGGCTATGTTGGAATGTAGTTATTTCTCCCCCTTTTGTGAGCATTTAATTCAAACCCTGAGTCATCTCTCTGTCTGTTCACATGTCTGTTTAAAATGCCATAACATTAGCTAGCACATATTTTTATGGGGTATTACAAAAATTTAGATTAAAACGTTTTAAATACATTTGCAACAAAATATGTGTAGCCTATTTGGTGCCTCAGATTATTGCATGCTTGTTAAAAGACAACTCAACAGAAACTGTAGTATTGATGTGTGCAATTGCAAAAGTTTGAATTTATTGATCGACCATTTATTATTGACCAATCCCACTTTAGCAACTGCGTATCAAGATTAAACAATCTTGATACTGGGATCCTGGATCCAAGTCTCTACTCCATTTCAAGTGAGACTATATCAACAATCGTTGAACACTAGCCTAATTATTTAGCAGGCCGGGGTGTAGAATTTAGTAGGGACACTAGGGACGTGTCCTTACCAATATCCAGAGACCATGATTTGTCCCTAGCAATAATTTTGATCAGAAATTTAAAATATATTTAAATATGTCCACTGTTGTCTGATTGTGTTTTGTGGTTTTAATGTATTACTTATTTTATTTAACGAGGAAACATCTTGTTTTTTTTGTGTGTTTTTTTTAGCCATCCCTGACCCGATTGGAAGAGGTAGGCCAGAGCACGGTTCAGTTGGGCTCGAGCGCGGTAAACATGTAGTGTGAGCGCTAACCATACCGGAGCATGGAACAGCTACTACTTTTGTGTGCTACAGTCATCATTATGAAATTTCAGGGAGGTGCAAAAAAAAAAAAAAAAAAACACTTAGAAATGCAGGACCAAATGTAATTGTTAAGGAATTGTTTGGTGGGAAATCTTTCAATGGAAGCATAAATGGAAATCTGGATGGAAATCTGTAAGGCAGTATCTTAACGAGAGTGAATTTCTTCCTGTTTTCTTCCATACAAAACATTGCATAGTATATATGACGTAAGCGTGCTCCGGCCTTGAATGTTAAGTGTGAGTGCAGGCCAGCTGGGGAGGCAATCGTGCCTAATGTGAGTACACGCTTAGTGTGTTGTGTATTGTGTCCCAAACATGTTTGATACTTACGATTCTTGATTGGGCTGCCTCTGACATGATACCAGTGATAGCCAATGAGAGGCAGCAAGCATCACCTACTCGGTGCTGCCAACTGCTTTCAATTTCAATTTCACTGATCTATATAAATATATAAATATAGATCGGTGGATGAGATAAGAATTTGTATAATACAAATCTATATTAGCCCTAGATTTGGCTTTTGAAAAAAGTCTCAAATTGGGTGGGGAAGTCGCTAAATAGTGACAAAATCACTAAATTGGCAACACTGCACCTACTGGATGTTGCATTCTTCTTTAGCTGAAACTTGGCAGCCACAAAAGTGGAGTATTGAGAACTAAGATCACCCTTGTTTTTCACTGTAAAGCAGCACATGTGGCAGGAGAGCCTGCTGACAACATAGATTGTCCTCCATTTGTTTTTCTTAAGTCACATTTGATCTTGCAATTCTCCAAGAGATCTCATCTTACCGTGAAATCTTTCCTGCAATCAACAGGTGTCTGGTCTCGCAGTCTGATTGAATCATCTAGAGTCTGCATTCAGAGGATTAGAAGACATTATCGAAGGATGTATTCTGTCCCCTATGCTGTTTCTTGTAGTGATGAACTTCATTATAAGAAAGTCAACTGATTATTTTAGGGCTGGCATCCCTTGGGCTGACCATGACTGTTTGGCTGACCTGGACTTTCCAGACGGTGTGACTGTACTTGCAGAAGACACAGTTAGAAGTAGCCACGATACGCCTGCCCCAGGAATCAGCGAAGGTCGGGTTACGTATTAACGCAGAAAATCGAAGTTTGGTCTAGTTGGCCCAATGGGTGATTGGCAGCAACACACCCCTTCAGGGCGTAAATAGGTTCATGTAGCTTGGGAGTATTGTCTGCAGGAATGGAGACACCAAAGCGGACATTCGCAGTAGGATTGGAAAAGCCTCCGCAATCTTTCACCGGCTGCAGCCATCATCAACAACCATTTCCATCAATGTCAAATTTTGGCTATATGACTGTATTGTTCTGTCAACTGTCCTTATGTCAGTGAAACCTGGACCTTCACTCGGTTTCAGAATGAGGAACTTGTTATCATCAATGCCTCTGTTGTATCTTCAAGATACGCTACAATGTCCAAATCCGAAACTAAGTGGTGGGGCGACAGAGCGGATTCGACAGGCTGGATGTCATAGTTGCAGAAAGCCGGCTCCGTTTGACAGGGCATGTCTACGCATGCGGCGACAGCACCTTCATCAAGTCGCTATGAACTGGATCCCCCCAGATGGTAAACACAGGGGCGACCACATCCGCATCACCCGGCATTGCACTTTCATAGCTGACCTTGAACTCATCGATATGTCGTGGGATGAGGCCACAGCCACTCTGATGGGTTTACATCGATGGAGAAAACTTGATGCCCAATGTGAGCACGGGAGGAACTAAGTAAGTCTAAAAGTGTCCCAGGCTTTAGAGGCAAACCTAAACATTAGTGTGTGTGTGTGTGTTTAAGCCTACATTAAAAGGGGACAAAATGTCCCCACAAAGATGGCAAAATCCAAATTTCTTGTCTTTGTGAGGGACTTTTTTTATTTTTTTTTAACAGCTTAAATCATACATAATTATGTTACAAGACGACACAAGTGAGACTTAACAGTATTGCTGTGTGCCATGCCCACCAAGACAAACTGGAGAATATTGATGTAAACAAATATGCCAACAGTTCATTTCTGTTGACAGATGCAGACATGTTTGGCCTCTTCAAATAGCAGGGAACAGTAGACACATTGAAATTGACAATTACATTGCACTATGAACAGAGTAAAGTTAAGTCTGTTAAACTGCCTCCTTGTCTTTATTAGTTCATTAATTAAAGGGTTACTTCCCCCCAGAAATAAAAATTCTTTCATTAATTACTCATCTTCGTGTCGTTCCAAACCTGTAAGACCTTTATTCATCTTCAGAACACAAATTAGAAAGATATTTCTGATAAAATCTTAGAGCTCTATGACCAGAAATGTACTAAAGACATTGTTAAAATAGTCGACATGACTACAGTGGTGTTAATTTTCATGAAGTGAGGAGAATACTTTTTGTGCGTAAAAACAAAACAAAAATAACAACTTTATTCAACAATATCTTCTCTTCTGTCATTCTTGTACTCTGTTTGCATTCAGCGCTTCCAGGTTCTACATCAGAACGCCATCTCAGGATTGGCCGATGTTGTGGACCAATAAAATTATTCCAATTTTGGTAACTTTGACAGGTGACTTTAAGAGTTTCTTACATCTGATAAGAAATAGCTCTGATGATTCGCAATGTCAAAATTGATCTAAATAGTGTCCAATCAAATTTCGCATTTTACTGAAAACCGAAGGTAGAAAGGGTGTGACCTAACAAATCCCTTATGATCGCCCTCTCGATGCTCCACCGATTTGGAGTCGGCCGCTGCACTCAACTTGTCTACTTGAAAAATTGTTTGCTGTAATATAGGCTTACTTTATTCCTTTGGAACATTCGATAAAGTTTGTTTGCGTTGCAACAGTAACAGAAGAGTCGCGTCTCTCAACAAAAAGATGGCTGAAATGCTCACAAGGTGAGTAACTGAATAGCGAACAACACAATCGTATTGTTAGTTGTGTACTGTGTATGCGCTATCAATATCCCAGCCCAGGACACCGACACCCTAACCGTTCACACCTCCATGCTTTCTTTCCCCTCGTCATCCTTTACATAAATACACACAGCGCTCCCCCTCCTCCCCCAGCGGTGTACTCTGTGCACTCAGGTGCATGGTGATGGCAGTAATGAACTCCCAGGTAGATGTACACACTCCACTGCTTCTTCCCAGACGGAACGCCAAAACAAATCTTGTCATAATTAGCTGTAATCCTGCTCATTACCGCTGGCTTAATTAGCCTATTAATAACACATCCTGGGAGAGCATGTTTGCTGCACAGGCAAATGTTTGTTCCTAAATTAGCAAACAAGGAAACAACAGCATTGTTCAAACACAGGCACTCTGACAATGCAAATCAGCCAGGATTAATAGTAGTCAATGGCGGGGCTTATCTATGTGTGTGTATGTGAGTGTGGATCCTGTGCCCCGGCCTCAGGCTGCAGAGAAAGATAAAATTTAGCCCTCTGAAAACCTGTGTGCACAATGATAGATTTCCTTGTAGCCTATGCATATAGATAATGAAGATAAATTAGATGTATTTCACTGCTTATGAAGCACAAATCGCATTCAAAGCTTTTAAGCTCAGCAAAGCATATCTTGTTGCACGATTGTGATCACAAAAAGCTCAGGCCGTCTCCAGTTTCATTCTAATGTCTCCTCTGTGATCAGCATCAACTTTGACCTCTTATCAGTTGCAGTGTGAGAGCCGCACTTGGATGAGTAAGATAAAGTGGTAAGAGCTCTGATAGTGCTGATAGATGTTCAAAGCCCCTATCAGGTGTCCACTCCGTCCAATCAAACACACTACCTCCGGTTCAGTAGGGAGCAGTAGCCATGTTAAAGTGTACACACATAAGGAGCATGAATAAAATATCTTACTGACTTACTGTTAGCCCACAGAACTGAAACAAGACACATCCACTATCTGGCTTTTTCATGAAGAAATTAGCTGCCCTTTGGCCCTTCTGTTTACCCACAACCCCTTTCACCCTGAGCTGAGATCATCTCTGTGGTCTCCCATGTTGCAATTAAGACTCAAATTTAGATGGAGCCACTGGTTTCAGGTCAGCATGAAATGGTACACAAATGTCATATTGGGTTGGCTGGTGCTTCGCTGCACACACACACGAAACACTTTCCTCATCAATATTTTATAGCACATTAAAAACAGCATGTACTTCACTCTTCACTGCACTAGGATTGTTTTCTTTTCGGAGATACTTGCCTCGCGTTTTAGCATTGTGCTGTGTGTGTGTGTATTTGACAAGGCATTCTTAAATGTCATGGAAAAGCAGTGGTTTTGGCAATCACTGTGTTATGGTTTGTTTGGGGCAGGTTGTTAAGGGGAATGTGTTATGTCTAATTTAACACCACAATTATGCAGGTTATGTTTCATATAATCCAGAGAATGTCCTGTCCACTGCTGTGTTTTGGTCCATCCGTTTCAATTGTATGCTTATGTTCAGGGAGTGCTGTGTTTAGTATAATATTGCATTTTTTGTGTGTCACAAAAATCTTTTTAGATATATTTGGTGTATATATATATATATATATATATATATATATATATATATATATATATATATATATATATAGCAATAACATAAGTATGCGTCATTTAACAGTGAACATGAACATGCGGTCAACACAAGCACTAGGAATTTAGGAAGTTTAATCTGCATCAAAGTCCCTTTCAAGGAAAGTCAGTTAACTTGGTGGCCATATTTGCAATGGGCAACTATGTTGTGCATCCAATACCAAGTCATATCTACTTGAATAGGAAAATTATGAAATTTCTGAACAACTGCTTGCCACATTCACATTTAAATATTTCAAATCAGCGACAAAATCTGACATGAACTGTCCCATATTGTAAATGTTGTTTCTTATGATCAAATTGCATTATTTTTTTTCTGTATATTTCTGGTTGCTCCAGTCAATACACATGTGTGTCTGGACGCCGGTTGCTTCTATAGGAACCAGAATTTCTAACAGCAGCTGGCAGCTGCGTTGATGCTACGACTTTACTAATTGGTGATTGGCTCTTTTATTTAGAAGGAGGGACTTATTCTGCCATATTGCGCATTGCACATTCTCTTGGTGTATCTAAAGTCTTTGTTCAGTGTCTGCACCATTTCTCTCCAGAAGTTATGAGCAAGAAAACTTCTTTTTTTAAACTAGAGTTCATCTAGTTCACTAGCGTGCTTCTCAATGCTAGCATCTATTATTGTTGCCATCTCCAGTAGTTAGTTTATTGGCCTGGGTCAGTGTTGAAATAATTAATGAAATAAAATAAAAATTTAAGGGATTACGTTACATGCGGTTAGAAAAATATGGCAGAGTGCACACAGTTGGCAGTACTATGCTAATGATCATAAAATCTATGTTTCACTCTAGCGTATGTATACTTTGGGCTTTAGGTAGCTAACTACTTGCTAGCTATTTATGTATGACTGTCTTTTCATCTCGCTCTGATGAACAACAGCACTGGTGATCATGCCAGACAATCAGAATATTCCTCCTCATCTCTGATTGCCTGAAAATTTGGCGACTTGTTAAAAAAAAAAAACAGCATTGCGGCACAAAAATAACACTACACTCTGCAGCCATCACTTGTGCAGGTGAGATTCAGCTTGCCTGGATTTATAATGCAGCTAGCTAAGGATAAAAAACATAAATGGTTTCTTTTATATTAGACTGGTAGGTGAATTTTAATGCCACTCATGAGTGCATAAATAATTAATAGTGTTTGTCTGTCTCTGTGTTACTCAGATGTAGTGTGTGCGACGTGTGTGTCTATCACCCAGATGTATTAAGTGTGTGTGAGAGAGTCAGAGAGCTCTGATTACAGAGGGATTATATTTTATAGGCATATTAATCATTCATATGTGGAACTGGAACTTTGCTTGCGTACAACAGCAGTAAATAATCTCTTTGCTGTGGGTGGCTGTGATACAAGATGTGTGTGTGTGTGTGTGTGCGCGTGTGCGCGTGCGTGTGTATGTGTGCACATGTGGAAATAACACCTGATGAGACAGAGAGTTCTCAATTTCACTTTCACTAATGGCTAACTTCATTAGGTATTTGTTTCTTGTGGAAAAAAATGTGGAGCTCGAGAAGAACTAATCTGCAGTCCAGATGTTCAGATCTCTTCAGGAGGAGGCAGACAGTCTTTGGTCATTCAGTCAGGTATACCTGTATTCCACTCACACACCTCTCAATGCTTCAGGCACACACACACACACACACACACACACACACACACACACACACACACACACACACACACAAAAGACTAAAAAACTTGGCAGTAGGAATTGTGTTTCTTCCCTTGGTCTCTGTATTTCCTCTCCTTTCTCACCTCTCTCTCTCTCTCTCTCTCTCTCTCTCTCTCTCTCTCTCTCTCTCTCTCTGATGGAGGAAGAGAGCAATGGAGAAGGAGAGGGAAGGTGTTTGATGATGCTCAGTCTAACTGTCAGCATCCAGCAGGCAGCCAAAGGCTGACAGCAGCATTACAAAGACTGAGAGAAAAATGTGTTTGTTGCGGTGTTATCTCAGGATTATTTATATGTTATCATTGTATTTATTAATATTTTGATTGAGTTTTTATACTTTTTTTTATTTCTAAAAGTTTTAGTTACCAATAACAACTCTTGTTTTGTAATTTGTAAAATGTTATCAAATTGATTGATGCTATTTTTTTTAAAGAATGAATATTAAAAAAAATAAATGCGAAATAGGGATGCATATTTAGCTGAAATTATTAAGCTATCACTCAGTAGGGCCAAGCTAGTTCGGAACCATAGGATGGTTTGCAGGTAGGTATTTATTAACTTATATTTCCTGAGATAAAACCACCGGTGATTTGGGTATTTTTTCCTGCTGTTTGATGAAGACTAGGAAATTGGATGGAACTTTTTTCCATACTGTTTTTAGTATGAATATTATAAGAATATTTGGATCCAGCCTTTGGTTAGATTTTTCAGGTGTGCTTGTTTAGAGATGGTGCTAACTGTGCAGGACCATGGCCCTTCCGGACCACAACTACCCATCCTTGGTCTAAATAGTTCTTTCAGGATTGTCACAATTTTGAGGAAGTTCCAGTAATGGGGCAAAATAATGTGGTAACACTGATGGATGCAAAATGTGGGACACAGCTACATATTATGTATATTTGAAATGAAAAATGAGTACATTGAATTCTTATAATTACTGATATAAGGGTGTAACGATATTCAAACCGAACCGAAAAAACATGATAAACCACCTACGGCACGTACCGCAATACTCTCATAGCTTACTGAACACAACCGAGCTACGAGTTTTGATACTTTTGATAAGAAACAAAGTGTCATCTTTAAAATTCTGTCCATTTTGCCACGAAATTCAAACAAAAATGTGGCGTGAAAGATCACAGTACAGGCCCCTGAACACGACCATCTCTTCCTCTTTACAGAATAAACATGAATGAACGGCATCTGAAGGTATGTTGAAACTTACTGAAATGTATAATATCTCATGTAATTGGCCAGTTTTTTTTTTCACGGCGGAAAGACATCAATAAAACAGCTTGTAAAGTAGCATTTGCCTCAGGCGAGTCCACAGCTTGTTAGCTCACCAGAGAAATAAATATTAGCCCATATTTTCATTAAATTTTACTTGACCTTGTTAGGGATGTCAAACCATGACTTCAATACCAAGGTATGAACTGAACCAACAGTTTTGTGTATCGTTACACCCCTATATTTATATATCAATTCAATAGACTGTCAAAATGATGACCTTTTATGACTTTAACTGTTGACATTTAGCCTCTAATGCTGTGCAAAATATCAACATAGTTTACTATAATCATGGAACGTGCCTTTGATTGATTTAGTTTTCTATCTACTTCACATGGACTAAACTGAATTAAAAACTTCGAAAGAGTGAGCGAGTGAGAGAGAGTCTGAGAGATTGAGTGAGAGTATGAGCATCTCTGACAGGCTGCCATAGAGCAGTGCTGGGTAGTGAGACTGACTGAAGACTTCGTACATGCTTAGTGAAGCACAACAAAATGGCGGGCAGTCACTTGGGACACATCATCACTCTGTGCCAAACCTGCCTCAGTTTGGACACCTAGCGCCTCAAGGGTGTGTGTGCATATGTGCATATTGGTAAATGTGGTATTGACAGGCACTCAGTTTAGTGATTCAAAGTTAGTGTGTAAACTGCCTAGATCTAGCCTGCAGGGCTTTTCAGATTGAAAACTGGACAGGACTAAAACAAAATCAGGGGAGCAGTAGCACATCTGCTAAATATTTTGAATAAAAATAAGAGCAATAGCAACAACAAAACACATCTGTATGAAAATTCTTGGATGGTCGCGTAGGGTTGGCCAAAAAGGTCTTTACTAAGTTGGAGGGTAATCAGCTCGTCTTACTGTGTATCAGCTTATTGTGACTTCACAAAACACACACAGCAAGCCCATAATGCATTGGGACACGTGCATAGCAGATGGCAGAGTGAGTCCTGCTTGGTGTCTGGGTTGGCAGGGGCCCAAGGGTGGCACAGGCATGGAGTTTTTGATGAGCTATGCACAAACGAAACCAGAACATCTGGACCTGCCATGTGTCCAGCAGGCACAGCCAAAACCCTCAAGCCAGGACACACACATTTCACACTCACACATTTCCTTTAGCCAGCTGTGGCCAAACTACAGTGAGCTAAGCTATATGAATTATGCATTTGCTTGCATGTATGTGTGTGTGTGTGTGTGTGTGTCTGCTCAGCCCAGCTCACATTCGAGCCCATCACTGACTTTGATTAAAATTCTGAAAACACTATGAATATTCTAAAAGCATTACACCAGCTAGGAGAAACTGATTTGTCCATCGTCTGCATTTTATGGAGATTGAGTGGTGCCTCCCAGGTGCGCTAAACTGAGACAGACAGAGGCAATGACTCTATTAGATTATTGCATTATCGTAATTATGAGGCTCTTCCTCAGCGTAATGAAGGATTGGCATGGTTTTGGAAAGCACTGTGATTGATGGGAGTGGGTGCATTGCACTCGTAGAGCAAGTGATTGTTAATGCGTGTGGGTGCAAGCTGAATGCTTCATCTCTTTTCTTTGGGCTCATTTCCCCTGAATGATTATACATACATTAGATTGCTTTAATTAAGCTTAATTAGAACAGTGTTTACGATGACGTGTTTGATACCTAGTATTACATCATTCACCTTTAAATGATGAGTTTAAACGGTTAAAGGGACAGTTCACCCAAAAATGTAAATTACTCCATGATTTATTCACCCTCAAGGCATCCTAGGTGTATATGGCTTTCTTTTTTCAGACAAACACAGTCTGAGTTACATTAAATTATGTCCTGGCTCTCCTAAGCTTTATAATGGCAGTAAATAGAGAATGTATTTTGAAGCCCAAAAAAGTGCAACCATCCATCATAAAAGATAAGCAGGATGTAAGAGTAGCCTCTCACTGTTCAAACAAATAGGTCTGGGCAACAAACTCAAGCTCCTCTTCTTTTATATCGAAATCCTCTGACGTCACTTTTTAAAAATTCTCATTTTAGACGTCTAATTCATGACCGGTCTAATTCATGCTTCTGCGCTCGTCTTTGCGTCATGCGTCGGTCAGAGTTCACTCTTTCGCCCTAAATCGGTGCATATGGCCGTCTGCAGGAAAGTTGAATTTATGGATATTTTTCTTATACAAATACATCGCTTTACTTCAGAAAGCCTGTGGTTATCTTTTATGATGGATGGTTGCACTTTTTTGGTGTTCAAAAGCTCATCCTCTATTTACTGCAATTATAAAGCTTGGAAGAGCCGGGACATTATTTAATATAACTCACTTTGTATTCGTCTGAAAGAAGAAAGTCATATACACCTTCAGGCTGAGTAAAGCATGAGGTCATTTTAATTTTTGGGTGAACTGTCCCTTTAAGGATGTTTCCTTGCCACCTAGCTGAAATAAAATACATTTTTTTTTCAGTTAACAATTATTTTATTTCAAGTAACGGAAATGTTTATTTGTTTATTTATTTTATTTTTTTAATAAAAAAATTAAATCTGTTTATCTGTAGTTAACTAAACTTGATCCAGCCAGTACCAAGAGACATGGATATGTCTTTGGAACTAATTACATCCATGTTGATAATATCACATTTGTGCATGTAAGCATGAATCTGTGGGCCAGAGCAGCTCTGACTGCAGGACACATGAATCAGACCTTCAGCCAAATGCTGGAGCTATCACTGGCTCAGTGCAGGGTCCAGATCTGGCACTTCCTGCCCTGGCAGTATTCTGTGTGTCTGTTTCCCTGTTGATGGCTTGGCTAAATGGCAGGTGTATCTAGGTTTTACTGTATCAAGCCTATAAGAATTGGAGTGAAGCTTTTTTTTTGCTTGTCATTTACTCTGGACCCGTGGTTATGTGGAGAATGGAAGCAGAGTGATGCTGAATTTCAGTTCTGGGGTGGGCAACTCAATTCGGCAGTACCATGTTGGCTTAGTTCTTGGATACTCTAATAATTTTTCTTTATATCAGACTGAGAAGTGGAATCATATATAGCATCACATAAACATTTATAGGGATGTACAAGGGATCAGCACATGGATACCGAGCAATATATTTTTGGTAACACTTTAGAATAATGGTCCGTCATGAATAGGTAACTGTGCAGGAAGTAATTCAGGGCAAATGAGTAATGCTACATTAACACTTCTGCTACCACTTTTACTAATTTGGAAACAAGTTTAACTAACAAGTAAGTAATATCAAATTTAGAACTGAGATGGTTTCTTATTCGGTAATCAATTACTGAATGAGTTTGGCCACATTAAGAACTAACTCTGACAAATTATATAGATTAGCAAGTAATTACCAATTACAACATTAACTTGTCTTTGAGCAATTTTCTTTTCTACTCTAAACATGGTCATAAAATGCATCCCTAATTATTCAAGTGTTACCTCTTCAAGAACGTCTAGTGATCTGGACCATTATTTTAAAGTAGAAAAAGAAGTTTTAGGTTTTTGAGGTGACTAGGTAACCCTTGAGCAATAATGAATGCATTTTATGACCAAGTAGAAAAGATAATTACTTACATTTCAGACAAATGTTAATGTTGTGATTAGAAATGAATTGATATTTCTTTATAATTTTTCATAGTTATTAGTTCTGAATGAGGCCAGTCTTATTATTGATCACCTAAGAAGGAACCATATCAGTCCTAAATTTGATATTTGATATTCAAGATTAGTTAATCTTGTTACCATATTAGTTAATAGTAACTAAAGTTTTAATGTAACACTACTAATTTATCCTGTAATACTTCCTGCATAATTAATGATGGACCATTTTAATAAAAGGTTTATATATATATATATATATATATATATATATATATATATATATATATATATATATATTAAATACTGAAATACAGTACAGACTTTTATTTTTGGGAGTTTACCGGTTTTCTGTTTTTCTGGAAGGGCTTGCACAATAGATTGAGGAGCACCAGTCCTGGTAATGTCATTATTTGCATACTCTAATCCAATTTCCTATTTGCTCTTCTAGTTCTGTGTTGTTATTTACTGCATGGACATTGGTTAGCGCAGTATTCGGTTTAACAGCAGTGCCTCTGCTCTGTTGGGCTCATATCAGCACATGGCAGTCCTGTACAGTTATTCATCTCAAACCCTCTCCCAGCCTCCAGCACAAACAAACAAACAAACAAATTCCTTCTCTCTGATATGTAGCCCTAATCCATAAATGAGCCAACCAAGACTGATGGTGTACAGGACAAGAGAAACACACATACACACAGAGAGAGAGAGAGAGAGAGAGAGAGAGAGAGAGAGAGAGAGAGAGAGAGAGAGAGAGAGAGAGAGAGAGAGAGAGAGAGAGAGAGAGAGAGAGAGAGAGAGAGAGAGAGAGAGAGAGAGAGAGAGAGAGAGAGAAGAGAGAGAGAGAGAGAGAGAGAGAGAGAGATTTGTGTATGTTATTTGTATGACTCACAGCCCAGTCCATAAAATCATAAATAATGGAGAGTAAAACATACACAACTGTCTTTTTTAACCGTGTCTGCTCTCGAATGTTCCTACACATGATACAAAGAAAATCCAAGTTAAATTATACTACTACACAATGCATGAAAACAACTTCTCATGGTCTGTTAGACAACATGAGGGAATCAGGAGAGTGAGACTGGTTACAGCAAATGTAAATAATATGTAAATTCCCATGCATGGAAAATGTGGCCTAGTTTTATGAGGAATAAACATTGGTATGGGTTAAACTCATTGCTTGCAGGAGAGAGAGAGAGAAAAAGAGAGATTAACATTCAACACCCACAGCTTTAGAGGCTGGATATTCACAGATTCATTTTCCCCTTATTTAAATATTTTAGCACTCTCTTAGAGCTCCCAACACAAAGAATGTGTTATTCTGTGAATGCACTGTATTATTCTAACTAATGACTTATTATGCAAACTCATTGCAGGGCAAAACAGAAATTGCTTATCCCCCAAGCCCATTCCGTGTATTAGCTTTGCCGGGTTGTGTTTTTGCAAATTTCAATGGTGTGTGTAATATGTGAGAGAACGTGTGTGTGTGCTTCTCTTTCTCTCTCTGTACGTGTTGTGTATGCGATGTAAGCATTGGCATCATATGAACTAGTCTTGCATTCAGCACAACAAATTACAGTTTCATAATACACAACTCACTTTAGGAAGGAAGTCTGTTTTTGAGTAAAAAAAAGATAAAATATAACTGTCAATTGTAAATGTACATTTTGTACCTTTCACAAAATGTCTTTATGTCTCACAATCTGATTTTATTTCTTATTTTAAATGGTATTTCACAATTAACTGTATTTTTTTTTATTGTTGAGAAACAGGCTTCACATTTTCTATAAACTCTCTTTGAAGACATTTAAAAACTGAGAATAAAATATCATACAAAAACCGAAGTGTTTCCACTGAGTGAAATGCTGTTGGCCTTGTAACAGATATGCATTTCTGAAACTTTCTGATGAGAACAACTGACAAGATGATCAAAGCAGCTGAATTATGAAGAGGTGTTAGTTCATTGATCTCAGAGAAAAACCTTCATAATTTCTCTTTTTTTAATGCTTTGAGCGTTTCACGCAGTACATAAAAATGAGCCATCCAGACAACCTTTATATATCAGCACCATTATTTTTTCCAGTGACGGTTTCTTATCTTAAATGTCTGATGCGTCTGAAATTAGCCGCTCTCGTCTAACATTGCTGATTTTTTTCCTTCTGCTGCAATGTTTATGTATTTGCATTTGATTTTACATATGCAAAATACTTTAGTTTGATTGTGCTTAGTAGTATTTTGCATGAGGCTAGATTACATCAGTGCACTAGCTGGATAGAACAGATAAAACATGTAGTGCAAGGTGTTTTTTTTTTTTAATTGTTAAGCGTACATTTCCTTAGGAAGAGAAATTCCCATAGTTCCTCACAACAGCCCCACCCTTCCATCTAATAAAGCCTTATTGTCGGAACATATTGAAATAATAAAGTCAACACCATTCTCTTATCTGGTTCCCTATTTACAGCCTGTGCTTTCCCTGAATCCATGCAAATCTGCAGCAGGTGCCAGGGCCGCCTCATTTGCACATTATGACCGTGTGCAGCGTGTTCGAGTGTAACTCTCTTTCGCCGCACTACACACTAATGCAAATCCCAGGCTGGCGCACTGATTTGCCTGCCCACATTTACCTGTGTTTGAGTAGTAATGCATGTGGGTTTGCCGTAATAGCCATGAGTGATGATTTATGGTCATTGTGGAAAAGCGGAACTCCATTCCGTCGGTTGAAAGACGGCCAATAGGAGAGCGAGTTTTCACGATGGCTAATCTGACCATCGGTTAGGCAGTTAGGCCTGCGAACCCACCCTCATTTGTTAATAAAAGCATGTGTGCTCTCCGAAGGGCATTAGTCTCTCTTCCTCTCGGTCTCGCATGTAGACATGCACTCATGTCTATAACTATGCATGTAAACAGACTATCACCACACACACGTCCCTCCCTCCACTCTCATCCTCTCCCCGTCATTACCCACCACATTCAAAACGCCACGTCCAGCCAGCAGCGTAGTGAAAGAGCTATAGCATTGCTGAGGCAGCGTGTTGCAGTGCCCAGCAGCCATTACGAGTCCCGATAATGGCCCCTAAGAAAGGGTCACTGTGGGACTCCTCCCTCAGCTGAATGGGTCCCAGAAGGCTTGGCGTCAGGGCGGAGGGTTTAGGTGGGCTGCATGTGGGGGTCTGAGTAGCTGGGGTGGCAGTTTGGAGCACATTCTGTGGATGGAGACACAAAAGCCCAGCAGGGTCCCTGTCATTAATGGGGGTGTGATGGGATGGGTACTGAATCAGTGCAAAACAGAAGAGGAGGCGGGGGGTAGGAGGGGGTGGCCTGTAGTGTTACTGGAAAAACCTGGGTAGGATCCTTATCTTCGCATGAACCTGGACTATTTTAACCACCTCAGAGCTGCACAGATATTGATTAAGTATTTCTGCTGACTTTCTTGCAAGTAACAGTCAGACGCAAGATTCTTCATTTACATTATAAATGGAGCTTGCCGTCCCTGTGCAACACAGCACATTTAAACCACCAGGAAGTACTATTTTTTTGTGGTTGTTTCAAGGGGTGTGTGCAGACTCTGACATTAGATATGGCTGATACATCAATGCCAAGAGCAACTGTACACAAACTTAATTTAAGCTAATGTTGGTCGTAGTGTTTTTGGAGGGGCTAACTGAGACTTGATGTGAATCTGTGTTGGTTGTGTCCCTTTAGGACTGAAACAACACTCAAGAGGAGAGAGAGAGATGATCTGGGGTCAGGTTTATTCTGTGATGACAGCATGTAGCTCTCCTCTTTTGTCTGTTTTTGTCTCCATTTTTACCCCCAACCTTATATTTAAAACAGTTTATTAGCATAACAAGTGTCCTTATGTTGCAAAGCTTTTACAGACACCTAAAACGGAACAATTATATCTAAAAGCTCTTTATGTAGAGCTCTCCAATGGTCTCTCTGCTCACTTCTTACTATCCATCCCTCCCACCACTGAATTTATTCTCCATAACTGGGGCAGTAGTTCAGAATGAATGGCTCTGGTAGTGAATGCCCTCTTCCCTTGTTTTTTTTAGTGATGTGGCATGCTGCACTTAACCTTCTCCGCTTCAGCGGAGGACAAAGGAGATACACTTCAAATACAAACCCTCCAGTGGAACAGGGGAGGGAGAGGCAGAGGCAGTTTAAGCTTTAATTGTTCTAATGCTAACAATGGAAATTTCTGTGAGTGCAGGGTGTGTTGTTGAGTTGTGAGTGTGTTTGTGTCTGACACTCAGATTCCCATCACACTCCTGTGTGAAATGGATACATTATGGGCTGATGATTTCTATTGATCATCAGGATCCCACCTGACGTTGATTGAACAATTAAAGGGATTCATTCATTCATTCATTTTCTACCTCTTATCCTGGGCCGGGTCGCGGGGGCAGCAGTCTGAGCAGAGATTCCCAGACTTCCCTCTCCCCAGACACTTCCTCCAGCACTTCCGGGGGACCACGAGGCGTTCCCAGGCCAGCCAAGAGACATAGTGTCTCCAGCTTGTCCTAGGTCTTCCCCGGGGCCTTCTCCCGGTGGGACATGCCCGGAACACCTCCCTAGGGAGGCGTCCAGGAGGCATCCGAAACAGATGCCCGAGCCACCTCAGCTGACTCCTCTCGATGTGAAGGAGCAACGGATCTACTTTGAGCTCCTCCAGAGTGACCGAGCTCCTCACCCTATCTCTAAGGGAGCGCCCTGCCACCCTGCGGAGAAAGCTCATTTCGGCCGCCTGTATTCGGGATCTCATTCTTTCGGTCATGACCCAAAGTTCATGACCATAGGTGAGAGGAACGTAGATTGACCAGTAAATCGAGAGCTTCGCCTTGCACCTCAGCTCCTTCTTCACCACGACAGACCGGTACATCGACCGCATTACTGCAGAGGCTGCACCGATCCATCTGTCAACCTCATGCTCCTTCCTTCCCTCACTCGTGAACAAAACCCCAAGATACTTGAACTCCTCCACTTGAGGCAGGAGCTCTCCACCAACCTGAAGAGGGCAAACCACCCTTTTCTGACTGAGAACCATGGTCTCAGACTTAGAGGTGCTGATCTTCATCCCAGCCGCCTCACACTCGGCTGCAAACCGTCCCAATGCACGCTGGAGGTCCTGGCCCAATGGAGCCAACAGGACAACATAATCCTCAAAAAGCAATTAAAAGGGATAGTTCAGTAAAAATGAAAATTATCTCATGATTTGCTCACCCTCAAATCTTATCACTATCTTCTTTGAGACGAACACAATCAGAGATATATTTAAAAAATATCCTTGTTCTTCCAAGTATTATAAAGGGAATGAACGTTTTGAAACCAAAAATCAATGCATCCATCCATCATAAATATAATCCTTACAGCTCCAGGGGTTTAATAAAGGCCTTCTAAAGTGAAGTAATGGGTGTGTGTAAGAAAAATATATAGTTAAAATTTTATAATCTAAAAGAAATAGCTTACGCCAGACGATCACACACTTACTGCGTAAGTCTACTTGAGCCAAATAAGTAACCTCTCACGCGATGTATGATGTAGGACTATCAGAAGCTTAGCCTCTTACGATTTAAACAAATAAGACAACAAACTGAGGGAATCCTCTGTCAATTTTTAAAAATTATGTAAAATTTCTCGTTTTAGACTTCTAATTCGTGCACAGTGTTTTGCTTTGCTCTATCCTATCCGTTTCCGCGCTCGTTATTGCGTAATGCGTTCACTCTTCCGCCGCAAATTATTTTACTTTATAAATTTTTAAATATGGATATTTTTCTTACAAAAATATCTCTGATTGTGTTTGTCTGAAAGAAGATAGCCATATATACCTAGATTGGCTGAGGGTGAGTAAATAATGGGATCATTTTTAGGTGAACTATCCCTTTAAGGTAACCAGTTATTCAAAATGAGGCTCTCGAACTCATTATCATTACTGTTGTTTTGCTTCCTACTCCTCCTTTTCGTCATAATGATCATCATCTTCTTTTTCATTACAATAAATAATAATATTTATTATTATTGCTAACTTTTTTTTAATCGATTAATCCATATTTAGCCTATATGTACATTTACAGCTAAGGTTTTGTATGATTCACGTAAACTCAGATATCTATATTTACTTATTCTCACAAAAGTAATGTAGATATTTTCTAAAATTTTTATTTTATATTAATGCCATTTGCGGTTTTAGAAATGAGATGGCATTACAAAGCAGCAAGTCAGATGGATGCAGTAATAATACTCCTGATATTTCTGATTTCATTTTCTAGCAGTAGGAGACTAATTCTCTGACAACTTTTACTTTTGTGACTCCCAATTCATGATTTTTTTTTCCCTTAATCATAAAATCATTATAGTACGCAACCCAAAACCATCCTTCCTTCAGTTCTCTTTGTCGCCCTTTTGACCATAGTGGCTAAGTACTCCAGTATTAATAGTTGCTGCGCTATTACCGGGCTGGCCCTCCCTCCATGCATCATGTACACTTATCTGCAAATTACCAGTCTGATCGATAACCAGTAAGCTTACGAGCAGATCAATATATGTGCAGGCGGGGAATGAGGGGGCTGAGGTTTAATGACGAGCCATTGATTTTTAAATAACCGTTCGAGTTTCAGAGACACTGATTACTATGGGTCTCTGAATCCCAGGCCAACCACCTCAGCCAAGACTATTAAATCAGGAGCAGCTGCTGTCAGACAGACATATTTAAAGGCGCTGCTCTAAACACGCACATACACACAGTTATGGAAATGTTTAAATGCACTGCTGGAATATCCAAACAATTAGTCTCCGATGTCTACCATACAGTACAGGGCACAATAAAGGCACAGAGCACATTTACACATGTACACTACTATTTACAACTTTGAGGTTGTTAAGTTTTTTTTAAATGTTTTTTCAAAGAAGTCTCCTATGATCATCAAGGCTGCAGTTATTTAATTCAAACAAAAAACAGTAATACTGTGAAATGTTTTTACAGTTTAAAAGAACTGGTTCTATTATAACATATACTGAAATGTAATTTATTCTTGCGATATCAAAGCTGAATTTTCAGTAGCCATCAGTCTTCAGAAATAATTCTAATGTGTTCATAACATTTCTTTATCAATGTTGAAAATAGTTTTAAAAAATGAACTGACTGCTGTGCGTTATTCTCCACATAGCACGTTCTGGTTTTATATATATATATATATATAGCTACTTTAATTTTGTAAGTTACCTGTATTTTTCTTTTTAGTTATTATTACTTAATCAAAACAACCCAACTGCAGTTTGATTGATATTACGTGGAATGCACAATAATAAAAAAAAAAAACATGATTTGTGAGAATTAATAAAAACAGAGTTATCTATTTTTGCAAATTAACTCTTCAACTATATTGCTTAATTTTGTAGTGGAAAACATGATACTTATTTTTGCAGTACTCTTTGATGAATAGAATTTTTTTTTTAACTTTTTTGTAACAATGTCTTCTGTGCATTTATACTGTCTTTTTAAATCAACTTAATGAGTTCTCGCTTTTGATTAAATATCTGACTGAACCAAAACTTGTGAACAGTAGTGTACACATAAAGAAATGCCTCTGAATCAAGACAGAACATATCTAGAATCAATATTTATTCATCTCTCTCTGACATTAGGGATTTATCACACGGATTAGATGTAAGTAGCGGCAGTATAATGTATTTTAAAGAAGGAGATTATGTTGTTCAGAAATCGCAAAATAACTGCCTGTTGTAGTCAGGTATACATATACAGATTAATACTTCAAGACTATTTCATGTTTTTTTTGTTTTTTTTCAAAGAAGTACCCATTATTGCTACAGAGATCATTAGCCTACATATTATGTATGTTTTGGTCACTGTCAGAATAATTTAACCTTATTTTAACCTGTACTCAGCATTATCTGTTGTTAATCTGTAGATGAATGGTAATATTTACACCAGACCAATCCTGATCAGTGAGGTTATCCCTCTAAACAGCTTATGACATGAGCCAAGCGCCCCTGGCCTGACCCCGCTGGGCCAGATGCCACAACCATCAGCCCGCAGAGGTTCTGTCTTCTTTGCAGTTTGATTGGAAACAGACCGATACGAATGACAAATGGCATTATGATGTAGGATTGCAAAACAGGCTAATTTTGGGACTACAGGTCTCATTTGACAAGACAGCATGACAGACCACTCTCTGAGTTTGTTTACTCTGAGTGGATGACTGACAAGATGACAACCAATTATCAGATCCCACTGTGATAATATGTGCTAATTAAGAAATTCTGTGAAGAAGTAGGAGCTACAAATGCTGACAAGCCGTTTGCATTAATTATTCTTTTGCATTGGTATATAAAACAGTGATGCTTTTGTTGTATTTTTTGAGCAGCTGACTTTTTTGAATACAGAAAGAGAGCATAACATGCATTCCTACATCACAATTATGACATCTAGGCGAATTTTCAGCAGCCATTACTCCAGTCTTCAATGACACAGGATCCTTCAGAAATTATTGTAATTGTAATTGTGCTGATTTGGTCCTCAAGGATCATTTCTTATTATCAATGTTGAAAACATTTGTGCTGCTTAGTAGTTTTGAGTAAACTTTTTCAGGATTCTTTGATGACGTTCAACATAACTGCGTTTATTTTGTCTTTACTGTCACTTTTGATCAAATCAATGTGCCTTTGCTGAATAAAGGTATTAATTTCTTTTTGAAGGTAGTATGTGTGATGTATATATCAAGTAGCAATACTGAAATTGTGATAGAAGGTTATACAATGACCTTTCATTTATTTCCTTCATTTAGCTCATGTTGTGATCACGAACAGCGTCTGAATAGCCAAAAAGAGAAGTATTATATATAAAAAGATATGTAAAGAAGGAAGAGCACGCTAATGAGCAGGAGAGAGAAAATCAGAATGGAGTAGTGAATGAGAGTGACACTGAGAGAGACGGAGAGATACGGAGTGGTGGCACTCGAGGGAGCGAGTATGCAGGGTCTGATGTTAAGTGTTTTATTATGACAGAATGACTATTGCAGCAGTCAAGTGGTGCTGCTGTCAGCCAACAGCTTCCATTAGAATAAGCACAGGAGCTCTTCAGGCAGACGCTAGCACATTTTAATCCCACATCCCTCATTACAGAGCCAGCTAGGTCAACTCTCAACAAGCACTAGTCGAAATAAACTCCTCATTCACACCCTCCCTCCATCTCTCCCTGCGCCACTTTATGAAATGGTGGGTAATGTGTTTTTCTATTGTGGTTGCTATATTAGGTGGTGTGTAATGAAAGTGAATTGCATTATCAAGTAGAACATTGTTTGGTTTTCAGACATGTATATCATTCTGAAGGATTGTATTTTTGATTTTATGCTTTTCCCCCCCTCGCTCTGTCTGTTTCTCACACTCTTTCTTTATTGGGTCTAGAATACCAGCGTCTATCAAGGCAATCCTCCTTTATTACACCACTAAATTGTAATCCTTCAGTTTGAGAGGATTATTGAAATGTAGTCAAAAGCACTGCAAGTGAGGGAGATGTAGAATTGGAAATTGCATCTTGTCTAAAAGGACTGAGGTGAATGAGCAGAGTGGGAGGAAAAAAGAGCATACAATGAATATGAGACAAGAGATAGAAAAAAAGAAAGAAATAAAACAAGTCAGTTTCTCAAGTCAAATTAGTTTCCCTCTCATTTTCCCATGAAGCTATTCTAAGACACTTAGCTAAGTTACGTGATCTCAACCCGATTTGATTCAGTTTCAAATAAAATAGTTAATCTAAGAGATTTTTTTGGTCACACTTTAGATTAGGGTCCAATTCTCACTATCAACTAACTATTAACTGTGACTTTTGCCTCAGTGAACCCTTAAATACTGCTTATTAATAGTTAATAAGGTAGTTTTGGTTGGATTTATGCTGAATATGGCCATGCAGAATAAAGCATTAATATGTGCTCTGAGTATTAATAAACAGCCAATGTCCTAGTAATATTCATAAGCAATTAGTTAATAGTGAGAATTTTGACCCTTATTCTAACGTTATTTTCACGTTATTTTAATGTTGTCACGATTGTCAGCTGGAGTGCCTGGAGAATCCACTAGAGGGCACTCCACTCACTACTCTTCAATCACTCACTCTTATTTCTTCACACGGACTACACTTCCCATAAGCCCCATACCCAGTCACTGATTACCGCACCAGCTGCACCTCATCACCCAAACCACATATAAACACCATTCACACGTCACTCCCAGCGAAGTCTTGATTTGTTTTCCACTGTCAATTGTGTTATTCCCCGTGTTTGATCTCCTGTTTTTGATTCTGCCTATCTTTTCCCGTTGTCTGATTCTTGCTGCCTGTATCGACTCTTATGCCTGATTATTGACCACAATTCTGCCAATCCCCTGTAATACCCGTTTACTGATCATTGACCACTGCCTGTCTGACTACATCTATTTTTTATAAAGCTGCACTTGGATCCCACTCTGCTGACTCTTCGTTACAAATGTTATTTCAGGTTATTCTAACGTTATTTTATTGTTATTCAAACGTTATTTTCAATTTATTTTAATGTTATTTTCACATTATTTTAACCGTTACTCAAACGTTATTTTAATGTTATTTTCAGGTTACTTTAACGTTATTCTAACATTATTTTCACATTATTCTAACTCTATTTTAACGTTATTTTCAGGTCATTCTAATGTTATTTTAACGTTATTTTCAGGTTGTTGACCAATAGCATCAATTTCTGACAAAACAATTACGATGAAATACAATATATAGCCTGTTATGTGAAATATAAAGACTTACATGCATTAAATATACAAAAGAAATGTGCGGCAGGTGAATGTAACGGTGTGTGCACCTAGGTAAATGAAAGCAGGAGAAACAGGTTTCCAAAGAACTTCTAAAGCTTGAATAATAACTCAAAGGCAGGCAGAACACATCCAAACATAACAGTGACTGGACGAAGAGTGAACAAAACAGGGACTAATTATACACGAACTAATGAGGGAACTAATGAGATAATTAATGAACACCAGGTGAACTAAATGACTAATCAAACACAGGCAAACTGGGTCAACTGAAGATGAGCAAACAGAAGGTTCAAAACAGACAGTCATGTGACAATGAATAGTTTTCTGCAGAAAATATGTACTTGCAAAAATGTGCAAATATAAAAAGATTTCTCTATGGGTCATTTTTGACCCATGTGTGTAAAATGTATGTAAAAAAACACAAAAACTGTGTTTGTTTATAAAGTAAGAAAGGAAAAATAAAAAGAATGATTTGTGGGAATCAAAAACAAGATATTTAATGAATACCTGGAATAAATAAATAATAAAATAGATTTCTTTCAAAGATTCAGCAAAGAAACACTTATGATTGAAAGAACATAGGGAATGTGTACGGGTCATTTTAGACCCAAGTTATGCATTAGAAGGGGTTTACATAGCTCATGCATCAAAGGGTTAATAACACTGTTAATTGTATTCTTTAATAATTCACTTAAATTCACAATTATTGACCATCTTTAATATTAGAGAAAACACACATGCAATTATATATAAAATATTAATAATAATAATAATAATAAATGATGCTTTGTGTTTCACTATTTCCTACACAAAAGTTTCTAATGATTTCATGCCTGTTGCATGGTGTCACAGTGTCATTTCTCTCTCACTCCCTCTGGCTCAAGGCCTTTTTACCCAGGTCGACACCACAGAAGGAATCTGTGCTGCTGCCTGGCGACCGGTCCAGTTTCTAAGGAAACGGTTGTCATGGCAGTGATTATGGTCTGGAGAAAGCCCATACTACTCTAATGAGACCATTTACCATCCCCTCTCAGTTGAGACAGAGGGCTGTTTCAGGCCTAATTTGGCAAATTAAATGTATTTTTTCAGCCGAACTGTCATAATGCTGTGCACACTGCTACTGCAATGATGAGCCGGAGTGAACCTTATTAGCAATAGCAGGCTGATACCGGCAACAGTAGCACGTAATACAAGCGCATATGTATGAGAATTGTTAAGACGACTATTTCTGTCACAGAGGTGCAGTCGTGGAGGATGACAATGTTCCATACATCACAAGCATCATTAGCTACACAGAGAGCCGAAATGACTCTGCGTACAGCTGAGACCTGAACCGCCTCAATCAATGATCATGGCAGGCTGTTAATCAATGAACCTGTTGGAAAAAGACGGCCCTCGGGGACGCCCGCGCCAAAGCCACAGAGAGACGGATGGAGCGGAGAGGTGTGGTCGACACCGAGAGAGCTGTGGTGGGACGGGAGTGATTGAGAGAGGGTATAGATAGGAATGTTGGGGGAGAATGGGAAAGAGAGATGGATGGAGAGGGCTGTGTTAGTGAGGGGGGTATAGCTGAGGGCAGATGTATTTATCTGGGTAATGATAGTCATCTGGCGCTCTGCGGCCAAGCTCTGCATGCTGGTGACAGTGATGTAGAGCAGTGTGTGTGCGTGTGTTAGTGAGAGGGCGAGCGAGAGGGAGGGGGAGAGAGAGACGTCCCCATGGTGCTCATTAAGCTGCCAACGACTGCCTGCTCTCCTCCCCGCCACCGCCGCCTCCCCGCGCTCCCCCCGCCCCGGGCCTCTAAAGTGCCGTTTATTAATTCATAAAAACACATTGCACAAGTGACTGAGTCTGATGAGCACTAGAGCAGCAAAAACAGGAGTCGAGGGTGGAGGGTGACTGGGGGAACGCGGCGCACGGTGGATCGTTCCCACCTCCCCCTCTCGACATCACTGGCAAACTGGCCTTGAAAAAAAGAGGCATGAAAAAAAAAAAAAGAGGGCACAGACACAGATGTGTTGTGAAACTTTTATAGCTGCTACTGCAGTTTCCCTCCGGCTGACAGAGGAAGGACAGCCAACACGACTGCTGCTGCTCTTGTTTTCTCTCTCTCTAGCTACACTCGCTCCTTTTTCCTTTTGCTTTCTCTCGCTGTCTGTCTGACATTTCATTGGTTCACAGATTAGGCTTCGTACACTTGTCACTACTGGCTGTCTGAGAGTCTGTGATTGAGCGTGTGTGTGTGTGTGTGTGTTGCTCCGGCGAGTGGGTGGTTGCATGGTTATTCTTATCGAGATTCGACAGGCCTGTCCCTGAAGATCAGTGAGGTGTGTGTGTGTGTGTGTGTGTGTTGTGTGTTGTGTGTAGGGGGGTCAGGTTGTTTATTTGCCCGTTCACCTATCTCTCTCTCTCTCTTTCCGTTTTTCCCTTCATATTTTTCTTCCCCCTCCAGAGAGGCTGAAAGGAACAAGGCCCTGGTATGGATTGCTGTGATTGAATTAAATACATTAGCTCCAGGGCAAAGGGATGAATCCTCTTGTGGTATCCAGGGTGAGAGAGGAGAAAATGTGTTTAGCTGCAGGAGCCCTGAAAACCAAGGCTAATGGATCAGAGAAATCATTGAGGGCTGATGGGGAGGGGAGCAAATAGCCTAATATTAAACACCATTACAGGCTGCTCTGTAAAGATGTGACCCATAGGGTTATAGCAGAGCTGGACAGAGTGAGTACAGAGAGAACAGGGGAGAATATAGTTGTTTCAGGATCATTCAGGTTCAGCCATGATGACAAAGGCAGTTAGAACAAGCTTCACCGAGAAAACATGGACCTGCAAATACTTTGTTTGCTTGCTCGTTCATTTTGTTAACTTCTTTACATTCATTCATTCATTCATTCATTCATTATTCATTTGTTTACCTAATTTGCTTCGTTCATTGATCAGGTTTTAACTTATTTACTCATTCATTCAAACTAAATATGTTTATTCATTTATTGGTTATGAACTTATTTACTCATCGTTGGTTTTGTTCATTCATTTATTGATCAGTTATTGACTTATTAATTCAAACATTTGTTCATGAATGAATAAATAAGTAAAATACTAATTATTGAATTGATAATTAGTATTTTACTTATTTATTAATTCATTTAAACATTCATTTGTTTGTGCATTTATTTATTTATTTGTAGTAGACGTATTAACCAATATATCATTCATTTAGTACATTCATGATTGAACTTATTTTACTCATTCATTCAATTGTTTACTTTTTATTACTTATTGACCAGTTTTAAAATTTTGTCATTCATTCAAGCTTTAATTTGTTTGTTTATTCATCCGTTCATTCATTTATTGTTCAGGTATTAACTTATTTACTCATTCATAAATCATCCATTAATTTTAGATTGTATGTATGCGTGTGTTCTCTCTCTCTTTGTGTTTGAGTGTGTGTGATTTGTATAATGACATGTGTATTACACTGGTATTACAACTTAAACGTGAAATATGAGGACAATTCATGCGTCCTCATATTTAAAATAGCTTTAAAAACATTCTAAACAATGTTTTATTAAAATTGTAAAAATGCAGAATGTTTTCTGCACTCTAAAAAATATTGTGTAGTTCAAACAAAAAAAATCAACGCAACAGTTTGCATCAATATATTTGCGTTATGACAACTTTTAATATCATTACGTTCAGCCAACAAACTATATTGAGTTAGACAAATTACCTTTTACTCTTTAGACAGATGTATTTTTAAGTAGCATAAACTTTATTTTGTAAGTTGAGTACTTGAAAAAATTAAGTTGTTCCAACAATTTTTTTTACATAAATTTTAAAATAAATTCAGTGTTATGTACTTAATTACCATAATTATAAATGCAAGTTTTCAAGTTCACAACCTATAAAAAATTAAGTTGCTTTAATTGTTTAGCTTTTTTTTTTCTTTTTTTCCCCATTCATTTAGTTGCTTGTAAGAAATTAATTAATTCAACAACAATTTTGTTAGTTAACCTTTTTTTTAATTTTGAACTGCAGTTTCAAAAGTTTCACAATTTTAGTTTTACACTTTGCACAATTGAATGTGTGCTCCCCACAAATTATAAACAAACTGGCCCTACAGATTTGCCTTTAAAACATTTGTATGCATACTCAGTTATGCCATCACAATGAATAAATTCCAACACAGCTAAGTTATTGGCATTTACATATTTTATCTACAGTGTCAAACAATCTGTAAAACTCAAAAAAAAAAAAAGAAAAAGAAAAAGTGAACAAAGTTTCCTCTGGAACAAGTAGAGATTTCAGAAAATACTGTTCATACATTAACCTCAGTTTTTCAAGCAGTATGAAATATAACACAAAGATCAGCCTACAGTAGACTTCAAATAAAAAATAAAAAAAGTGAACAAGATTTCAGAAAATACTGTTCTTCAGACGCATTACTTTTACACTGGGTTTCAGTCCATCAAGTTCAAGAAATAACTTCTGAAACACTTCACAGGTATATTTAAGTTCCTTGGGGTAACTCAGATTCAGAGTATATATTATGCCCATCAGCAGAGCACAGCACCTTGAGATATCCATTCCATTCAGGATTTTGATGCCCTCAACCACAATGGTTGCCGTCTTGTGGTTACATCCTGAAGTAGGTTGATCACCGATGATGGCAATTGTCATCACTTGCCTTTCAATGTCTTCCTCAAACTCTTGTGTGTTCTTGTAAAGCAAGAGAAAATATAGATAGCATGTTAGAGCTAATGAATTGGATTATTATTGCTGATTTTTAAGTTAATCTTACTTAATTCAGTTAATCACTGGAAACTTTGTTCAATTTTAACTTTTTTATTTTAATGACCATGCACCTAGTTACTCAAATGGCCAAAATAGGTTGCATCAATAAGTAATGATCAAAAATATTTTATTATAAAAATAATAGTAAGTTTCATGAAATAATTCAAATGGTTAAGTGAAAAGCAACAGCCATACACATTTTTACTATTCTTTTTCCATACATCTCGTTATTAAACTAAATAAATCATACCATTGTTATGATATCTTTGACCTGGGCAGACCCAGTGTGTTGCCAGTGTACTGCAGTGCAGGAGCATGTTGTTGCCCTGTGTGTTTACACTGTGCCAAGTGAAGATTTCATTTTATATTCAAGATGTTGTAATACTCACGGCAAACTCCTTGAAAAGGTCCTCTTCTGTCTCTCCAAGGTAGACAACAAGGCAGCGGATAGCTACTTCTCTCCGTACTTCAATTGTATTGTGCTATTTAATAAAAATGAAAAAAAGAATAAAGAGAAAGTGCTAACAGTAAATAAATATACTTTAATCTGAACAGGTGAATGACAACAACTTGACATTTTAAACACATATCTAAATTATTCTAGTGTGATGGTCTAAATAATTTACAATACCTCGAGAGGCGTGTCCCTGACCTTTCTGATTCTCTCTGCTTTAGCTCCTCCCTTTGATGAGGCCAGGTCCATCAGTTTTGGGGTACACTTGTCAAGTTTGGCCATAAAGGTGGCTTCAAGACTTACAGTGGTTATTCTTTTGAATTCTTCATTTATCTGTATAAACAGGAATGGTAGAACATTTCATATGTAACATCAAATTACATGTAATATGTTCTTATACATTAAATAATACTGTGTTCAGCCCTGCTCTCAGTACTTTTTCAATGCAACATCAATTAATACTATGTTTGCAATGTCTGGTTGTTTATTTACAAATTAAAAATTAAATAGTGAACTTAGTCAAAGGTGATGAATTTTCTGCAGCCTGTTTAAATAACTTCAAGGTGATTTTCTGGTAAAGTTCTGAAACTGTAACAATAGCTGTCTGAAGATGAGGAAAACAATCAAAACTCTTTCTGTGGGAAGCAAATGTACCATAAATATTAGTGCTGAAATTGCAGTTCTGAAATACACAGATGACATGTCTCATATTTTTTCAAATGCCAACTCAAATGTGTTCAAATAATTCTCTTTCTGTGGAGATTGTCTTGGCATTGCAACAAGGGCAAGTAAAAGAGATACTTTCTGCAGATCTGAATCTTTCCTGAGTTCCCTTAGAGTGATGTCTTGATAAATGTGATCTAAGGTTACCCCATGTTCTGAAAGAACAAAAACAGTCTTGATAAAGGCATGGCACTGGTTGCCCACCATGACCATGGTATAGCCTGTAATGTTTTAGCAACGCTATTTGTGTTTTGGTTTCAAATTTACAAATTTTACACCCCAAACCCATTTTTAGATATGGGCCAACTTAAAAAAAATACTGATCAGCCTAGAATGTTATAGTACATTTGCATTAACTGTTCATGCAAATCTCAGCAACCAGTAGATATTCGTAATTGATGCTAGAAGATTCACTAAATGATAATTTTCGTAATTTACTGTATGCCTTTAAGTGCAGGAAAATAAAATACTAATTTTAGGTTACATAACAACAGTGACCAAAATCCAGAATATCTCTTTCTGCAGATTGTACTAACACAAAAACACACTGTATTAAAAAAGCAAAAAAAAAAAAAAAAAAACTGCCTCTACTATCTTTTTTACTGAAATCAAAAGTCTGTTAATGTTGGTCAAACAGAAAACTGCCTACAATAAAATTTGAATACTATCTGTGTGAATGACGACAGATTTTTAAAAATGTGGCTGTGCATTAAATTATTTTCCTATTTACAGCACAAATGAAATTCCCTCTCTGGCTGAGGATATTTTTCAATGAAACCGTTTTTTACATTCTTATCCACTGCTATCCTGGTCAAATTACACTGCTAACATCAACTATATTACCAGGTGTAGCTAAACCTCTAGTTAAATGAAGAGAATTTACTTGTAAATGAAATAAAACTCACTCAGATTACTCACCTTGAAATGTTCTTTGTGTCATTCTGGTCATCCTAAAACATGTCTGAACTTGTTCCTTGCTCGTTAAGTGGGGGAGGAGCTTTGAAATCCTGAACTCAAATGGTGTGGAAAAATTAAGTTATCAAGCCAATTTCATTGGGTTGCTACAAAGTAAATATCGTTTTAAACTAATCAACACATATATTTATTTTTAAATTACAAACATTTTTAAATTGACGTAATTATCAACATTATTCTGTCATGACAACTCATTAAAATAATGCTGGTAACTTAAAAGGTTTAATCAAATTAACAATTTAGAATTTTTAATTTATAACAATGTATTAAATTATGTAGTGGTAACAGATCCCTTGAATTATTTTTTACAGTGTGTGATGGGTAGGTTTAGGGGGACAGAATGTACAGTTTGTACAATATGAAAACCATTACGCCTATGGAACGTCCTCACTTTGAAAGCAAAACAAACCTGTGTGTGTGTGTGTGTGTGTGTGTGTGTGTGTGTGTGTGTGTGTGTGTGTGTGCACATATTTCCTCTTTTTAATGTATGTTTAGCTGTGATTATGGTCTGGCTAGCATGGCTGCCCAAGCATTGAAAATGGAGGACAGTGGCAGCCAGACGTAATTGGACACAGACTCATGGTGTGTTACTGCTGTTTCCTAATGTTTGCCTATGATTAGAATGACTTATTATAATTGCTCTATTTATCTGCATAATACATTATTGAATGTACCCAGAGCAATTTCATCTATCCCCTAATTAATGAATGAGTTCAACAGTATGTAATTATAGAGACACGCTGACTAACTTTTTGTTTGGAGATTTTTAAATTCATTGCTTTTGGACATTTTAAAACTATCTTGCGTCTCCCCTCTCTAACAAATAATTGCTAAATGCATGTGTGAGAAAAAGTTAGAGACAAACAAAGATAGTGAGAAAGGTAAAGAGAGGCGACGGGTGATGTGTGGGTGGTTTGCAAGTAAACAGTTTATGTTTTGCCACCTTTTCTTTCTCTCTCCTTCCTCTCTCTGTCTCTCATTAGCAGTTTTCACACATTGGCAGCGAGATGGCAATCAAAGCAGCTCTGCATGGAGAAATGTAAAAAATAGGATTTTCACTGATGCTTGCACACATAAACAGACTCTAGTACACCAACAACAGGAAGCATTGGGTACACTCTGTCACACACACCGCAACTATACACACCACACTGTGACAAAAGACTTGAGACCTGCTTGTGAGAGTCTGTGTGCACGTCCTCTTTGTGCTCAAAGTGATAGTGACGGGGTCAGCACTGGTTGCGACCTCCTGTCAGCAGGTTGGCCCACGAGCAGAAGACTGAGTGACATCTGTGAGGTCACTGCCGAAATAACAGACGTAAGGGCGTAAGAGGTCAAATCGGTCTGCTGTCCCCAAGAGACAGTTCTGGAAAGAAACACTGTTTGTGAGAGTAAGAATGAGTGCCCTCTGCTGGATACCCCAGTCTGTTTTTCTAATAAAGTGGCTAGTTTGAGGATTGTAGGAATAGTTCATCCTTAGCTTTTGTTTGATGCTTTTGTGATGCGTTTATGCTCCTTTGTGTCAGTAATTGTAATTGCATGAAAGAGCGTGGCTAAATGATAAAATGTTCATTTTGGGGTGAGTGATTCTTTTGAGTTATTTGAAACCCTATTCTGGATAATTCTGTTTATGCAGTGTTATAAAATTATGCAGCTGTTGTATTTATTATGACCGTGGCTCTAAACCAGGTGGCCTGATCTAAAATTAGAAGTTTTTGTTTGTTTGTTTGTTTGTTTGTTTGTTTGTTTGTTTTTTGAAGAAAAACCTGGATATATGAGGCACCCTAATTTCAAAAGTGTGATGTCTAGACCTGGAAAAATGATGTATTATAACATAATAGCACTGAAGTCTGCAAGTTCAGTCCAAGATGGACTGAAACATTTGCTTTTGTTTGTTTTTAGTTCCTTTTTTTCTGTTTGTGCACTGTCACATTTTTGTTAGTGTTCTTTGACATTTTGTTCTGTTTATGCAAATATTCAGTAAAAATCTTGCTCAGGTGACCTTGAACTTTGCATTTGTTTGGTGTGTGGATTGCCTTTTTCTACTTATTTTGCTTATTGATTGAATCAACTCATCCACTGATGTGTTTGCATTTATAAATTGGTGCTGAGAAGTCATTTCTTTTATAAAGTTAAGTATTATAATTAATTTTAAAACACCGTGTGTATTTTGACAAAGAACCTACACTGTTCTAGTTATGCCAAGCAATAAAATGTTTTGCTGGGTAGAAATTGTGAGTAAAAACACATTTAAAATTCCTCATCACAAATGACTGGAAGATTCATAAAATTTATTTAAAAAGCAGGATCCCTGAAGAACATCCAGCTCTTAAAACCTCTGAAATCCTGAAACCTGTTTTAATTACAATTAGGTGTACAATTATAATTTAGTGGCTTATTTTAATTTTATCGAAACTAGGAGTGCCTGTAGATTAAAACAAGTTTTGAAGACAAGACTAAGACCACGGCCCTTTGAATATTGTTGAGGACAATGGCGAGGGTTGGATTGAAAAAGGTTGAGTATTATGACATCATATGAGTATTAGTCACTTCCTATTAGTACTTTTGAGTTTACATCAATCCAGGCCCATAGTCTCTGCTATGTTCCCTCATTCCTTTTTGAGGATGTTTGAGCATGTGTCTCAGGGACATTTGGAGTTATATAGAATACAACTTTCTGTCACCTTTCCTGAAGAGTCAGACTGTCTCCACTTCTCTTAATGTTCCCAATATGTGTGTGGAGTCAGAAAGTGTGTGTGAGCAAATAAATGTTTAGACACACATAAAGGGCAGACGTGACAGATAGCTACTCTAGGGCATCTTGATCTGCAGAGGGGGAGACAAACACACCCTGACACTGGCTGACATTTACTGCAACCTCGAGTGGAGTTATGTGGGATCTCCTCTTTCTCTTTCCTAGGAAAAAGATTCTCTTTCTCTTTGTCATCAGCAATAATTGATGTGTCACACCTGCATAATGAATGGTTGTTGAGTGCTAATGATGCAGTGAGCATAACTAATGGGGACTAATGAAAGGTGGCAGGGTCGTTCGTGCTTCCTGCAGATCTGCTCGGTGAGGGCATGTTGGGGTGAAGAGCGGGCTGCAGGTCAGAAATGTTATTATTTGCGGATTGACTTACTCAGGTGTCCATGTGAGGATACATGTACATGTGCATTTGTGTGTGTGAGGACATGTTTGACAATTAATGTGTCTGCGAAATGCAAAGGATGTATCACATATCTAGCCTGACAGTTGTTTTTTTAAGTGAAGTGGAGTGCGCTCAGTTTGTGGAAGTGACAAATGTTTCAATGGATCAGTCAGTGCATGCTTCACTACAGCAGCAGCTGTCACACCATACTCTAGGTGTTGCTAGATCATATTTAGGGGGGCTTTGGACACGTCTTTCATCTTAACCCCGCAATTAATCTGTAATCTACACCCTTAGAAGTCTGTGATTGTGATCTCTCTTTACATTTGCTGAAAGCAGCAGCTGCAGAGGTTATTTCCCTCTAAATCCTCCCCGCACCAGTCGTTACTAGTTATATTCAATATTCCTTTCAGATGTGAGCATCATTTCTCTGTCTCTCATTTGAACACCCTCCATTTCATTCCAAATCACAAACTAAAATACAACCACATTGTAACTGATATACATTTGCGGACAAAAGGATGGAATTTTGTGTTTATTTTAAGAATCATAACCCTGTTATGTGAGATTCAATCTTGTGACATAACCAATGCTAATAACCAAAGTTATGCCCTTAATATGAATTACCATCTAAACTTCAAACTTTTTGATGCCACAGAATCCTCAAAAAAAAAAAAAAAAAAAAAATCCCTTGTGAGGAATCCCCTAAAAAATACAAACAGGTATATATTTTCATGTATTTCTGTGACTGTGTCTAGACCTTTTTATACTGTGGAAATAATATAAACATGCTTAAAATATTGTCTGGAAATTATGCATTTTCTGTTGTTAAAGAGTTAGTTTACCCAAAAATGAAAAATCTGTCATTACTTCCTCACTCTCGTGTCATTCCAAACCTGACTTTCGTTCATCTCTGGAGCACAAATGAAGATCTTTTTGATGAAATATGATCATTTTCTGTCCCTTCATTTGACAGCCTTTGCGACTACCACTTTTACGCTTCAAAAAGTTCTTAAAGAGAGCGTAAAACTAATCCATATGAATTGAGTGGTTTAGTCTTCATTTTCTGAAGAGACTCGATCGCTTTATATGATGAACAGACTTAATTTATACCTTTATTCACATATAAACATTGATCAGCAAACATAAACAGAAGCTCAACTGAATCTGCTTGACGCACAAGAACAAACCTCATTGGTTCGTCTGGCTTCCGTTTAACACCAATATTTATATGTGAAGAAAAGCCCTCTGTTCCTCATATAAAGCAATTACATCTTTTCAGAAAATTTGAGGGTGAGTAATTAATGACAGAATTTTCATTTGTGGGTGAACTAACCCTTTAATGCTGTATTTTTTTTTCCGTCAACCAATAAGAAACCATAGTAAACATAGTCATTTTGGACCTACAAACGCTGTGCTGCATTAAATCAATCCATAGCACTCAGTGAGAGTATCTCCACCGGTTATCGATAGATGTTATGACGATTATTTCCAGTTTACAGTTTGCCTGATTATTACATTGATTATACTATATTGCAATGATTCCTTAAAATATTATTCATTGTAGCCTTGAGCAAATGTTTAGAAAAAATCAAATAGATGCAGACTTGCAATCAATGTTGTTTCAATTGATTTGCTGGCAAAAGTGAAACAGACGGAAACCAAGGTTTAAGAAGAAAAAGCAGTGAAGAATCAAAGGGACTTGTACTGGCTTTGTGGTGATTTCTGGGAGGTCATCGGGCAGTTATTGAAAACAGACAATACTCATGACACAGGCATTTCACAACAAACAACAGCTGTAATCTGACGGCTTGCTCTCACTTTCAAACAATACTGCCTATTTTTGATTTTTCTCACCTTATGGTCTTTTCTAACGCATACATTTTCTCAGTACCAAAACAAAAGAAATCTTTTTGTTGTATTTTTCATGCGTGTACACAGTTTGTTCATCTCCCTTTCATTGTTTTATTTCTCACTTTCTTATATTACATCTCTGGATGAGGAGAAAGAGCAGTGCAGAGCAAAGTGTTGGAGGACAGAGTGATCTGGAGAGAGACTGGAATTCATTAAGAATAAATGATTGCTAGACAATGACTTATTTAATCACAAATGAGCACTTTGGGCCTGAAGTAGCGAAGCAAGAAGAGAAGAGAGAGCGAGATGGAGATCAAGGGTAGAAGTATTAAACCTCCAAGGCTTTTATGGTATTCTGATTTTCATCTCAATTCATGTCATTGAGCTGGTGTTAGCATTTGAACTTTGCTAAGACACTTTTGAATGTGTTATAATTTGTCAGCCAATCAGACCTTTTTAAAAATATTTCAGAGCCCTATGCATGTAATAATGATAGTCTTCAGGTTTTTATCTTCGACTGCTGAATTACTATGCAGCAGGTCTGACTGGCAGAGTGAAATATCTTTCCTCTGGAATGTTCTCGTGGCCTCCCTTGGGTTTCTGCTCTGGAAGAATTGTTTTCTCTGTTTACCGGAATATCTGAAGACACTCTCAATCTCTTCCACAGGGCCCCTCTTCACAGTCGTTTTTTTATGAGTTTGGCAGAAAGAGTCAGGAGAGCTGGCACCAATCAGGCCAGGAACTGAGGATGCGGGAGAGTGGATGCCAGGGTGCCCGGGCCAAGCCACTCACTAGGGCATTGTTTTGCTCTGACAGAGGATTATTGTGTGTATGTGTGTGCATGCATTTGTACATCAGTGTGTATCTGTGCTGTCAACAGACCTCGTCCTTAACCCCAACACACCCCCGTTGTGTCTGAAAGCATCCTGCCATAAGGATAAAGAGATGCAGGAGGAAGGACAGTCTCAAAAGGCTGTCTTTCTTACCAAACTCTAGTGTATGTGGATGTGTGAATAGCTTCCTCTTATCTTGCTTTACACCTTTTTGCATCTCTAATCAGATCCTGTGTTGAAGAAACACCCTCTTGATTCATTTCTTTCCTGTTTTTCTCACAGAATTGCTTTAATTGATCTGATGTCTTGCAAACAAAAATTAGAATGTATATATATATATATATATATATTATATATATATACCAACAACACTAATAAATATTGATCCTCATACAGTAATGTATGTGATGTTAGAAGGTACATGCATTAGATCATTAGATAAAGAGGTGTTATATAACTGAAATGTATGTAGTGTGCAATTTGTGTGTGTGTGGGTGTAGGTTTAGGTTTCTGAGCTGACGAGTGGTTGTGTGAATGAAACTGAATGAGTGGCTTTAAGCGGATCAGACTATCACAGCATGTCTGACACTCTCATCAGTGGTGTGACATCAGACTGAGATCTGTATTCCTCTTAAACACACACACACACATACACACACGCATATATGCAACATACTACATCTATCTCACAAACTCTTATAGACTGCCTTTCTCAAATTCAATTTCAAAATTATTGGCGTGATATATTGTGATGTATTATTGTTATACATAAGGCATAAAAGCAGACACAAAAAAGAAAATAAGAAATTATAAAACAATTATTGTTGTAGTAGTACTAATAAAAATGATGATGAGGTTAATGATAATATTTAATAAAATAGATATTAATGAAAAATTACAAACAACAATAACAAAGGCTGTGATTACAGTAATACCCTTGATCTGATTTCGATCTGGTTCTTGTTGACCAAAAATGAATTTTGCTGCAAAACGAACATTTTTTTATATATGCATACTGTAGAAGCACACACAGTAGAAAAAGTAATGTGCCGACAGTTTAGTCTACATTTAATACACACAAGGAGCATACAAAGTGGTCTGAAGAGGTGACCCAGCTAGGAATTGGCGAGGTGGCAGCCTACTAAGTGTAAATCTAGCTGGTGTTAAACTGGGCTGCAAATATGAGGTCCCCTGTTGCTAATGAGGGGGTTTAGGCTGAGAGGTCCTGGCATAGCTGGAAAGCTTTAAACTGCCCTGCTGCTAAAAGGCATTTACCGAGGCAAGGGATCTTATTTTCACACCCGAGACAAACATGACCCTCAGTGTGTGTGTGTGTGTGTGTGTGTGTGTGCGTGCCAGATGCTTTTTCGTGAGGGGCTACAACGTAAGCATGTTTCTGGGAACTATATTGCCACTGGCAGATTCCCAGCATGCTACTGGCTGCTCTGATGGAGAAGGGAAGGACACGCTCTCCAACACCAGTTACACACTGCGCCCAGGATACTGGCCAGGAGTGTGATTTGCACTATGTTTGCTTATGACTGTGTGTGTGTGAGGTAGGGGTACACGGAGAACATTTGAGCAGGGTATTTACACAGGGTCATAATTAACAGTACATTAGCATTCCTCCGCTCTCATGGTAATGTGGTCACTGCCCCAAAAGAGTAACACTATCCTGTGCTCATATGAGCGGCGTGACACTTTATTACAGAGGAGATGCTCCAACCTTATGAGATGAATTTACTTTTATGTCTTATGGAAAGTCATTGCAGTCACCACATCATTTGAGTATTTTAAACTTTAATCATGTATTTATTTATAGTTGTATAAACACAATAAATCCCTATTTGGACTGTAATTGTTTTATGTTGAGAATTGCTGGCAGAATCGGAAATGTCAGGGGTTTTTATTTACCACCAGTGAGAAAATTCCTGGCTGAATTTTTTGGGCAAACACCAAGGTTGTTCTGTAATTTAATTCCTGTCTCAATCTCTAAATGAATCCAAAAGTTGCTTTCAAAATTGTTTTATGCAAACTCTTGAAATAATGGAAACAAGTATATAAAAACATTCTAAATATTATTTTCTTATTAAATATTATTGTATACATTTATAAGGTACTTCTAGGGTTCAGTGTAATTTTGGTATTATTTAATATTTTATTTTATATGTTTTTATTTGAATTTTAGTAATATATATCTGCTTTATTTCCATTACCAAAATGATATAGTATAGTAGTAGTGATATTGTAGTAGTAGCAGTTTTACTTAACAATAACAATGCTGCTAGGGTAATAATTGTCTTTTGTATACAATAGTTTATCACAGTGTCTTGCAGATTTTCTTTTACAGATGCCACCTTGAGAAACAAATACCACCTGAATAGAGTTAGATGCATTTCATACAAGAGTTATTTCAGCCTAATTTGATCATTTACTATCATTTAATAGTTTAAGCAATTCTTTTGCTGTAGCTTAAGTCAAACTACAGCAATTCCCGGATGAACAGTATATTATTTATCCAGCGTTCTTAAAGAGAAAACTCATTCAGTCAGTGGTACTTGCCCTTCTATAAATGCGACTTGGATGTGAGTGCAGCAGTAGTTAATGTGGCACATTGTTTGGACGCATACTGGATGTCTGTGACTGTGTGAGCTGGTGGAGCCAGCAGGAATAGCATGGCATTTTGGGTAGCATGGAACAGAGAAAAGGGCAATGGAGGACAGACTGGAGAAAAAAAAAAAAAAAAAAAACACGAGGTGGGTAGAGTGTATGGGCAAACAGACAGATGGACTAACAGAAGGATCAGAGGTTGGTGTTGGTATTTGTATTGCTGTGGTATATCCTCATATCTCACAGCACTGACTGTTTCTTTCTCTTTCTCTCTGCTTATATCTTCAGTCTGTGACAGTAGAGAACCAGAAGCAGCTGAGGTTGGTGACACATGTCAGCACAGAGATAGTATATCCTCTCTGTCTGCCCCCTCCTCCCTCTCTCTTTCTCTGTCTTCCTCTACCTCTTGCCCAGTAGATAATAAGCACCGTGTTGCTATGCCATCTAGGGACAAACTAGGGCCATACTCACAAACACACACTGACACTTTCAGATTGCCTTTAACAGCATTAGTTTAGACACACAAACACTTGAAGCAACTGTAATGTGACATTATGAGTGTTATTGAAGCTAATGGCTCACCAGCGACATTAAATATGTGCTGATCTTACTGGGTTTCATTTAGGCCACGTATTCCTGGCTGCTATAGATATAGTTATAAGTGTGAGCCAGCTGAGCTTTAGAAGTGTGGAAATGACAGTTCAGGGTCTTGACATATACAGCTGGGCCTCCCCAACGCTCCAATTTAGCCTAAGTGTATTTTGAGAGAGCTCGTTGGCGCTGACACCCAATACCTCGACTGGACAGAACCGGCCTCAGGAGACTGGGGTCAGGTGACATGCTGACTTTTAGCAATGTCAACACAATCATTCTGACAGCCTTTTATTTCAGCAGCTCCAACACCACCGGCTCAATGCACATACCCTCTCTCTCTCTTTCTCTGAAACTGTGTAATGTGTTTACGGGATAATGCGTTTTTATAATGCTGTGGAGAGATGTAACACAAGAGGACACTCGTGACCTTCACTATTAGCATCACACTTAGCTCCAAATCATACATAATGCTCACATGCACTTTAACTTCATTTGGACTAAAACAATCACATTTGAAATGTTATGTAAACATTGTAGGCAAGGTAGATTAAATTAATACGGTTTTCAGTTCAGTTTGATGCCAATTCACAAGCTCTCGATTTGATCTGATTCCAGTGTCACATGATCCTTCAGAAAACATTCTTTCATGCTGATTTGGTGATCAAGAAACATGTCTTATTATTATCAATGTTGAAAACAGTTGTGATGCTTAATATTTTTGTGGATTCTTTACTGCAGTGGTCCCAAACTCAGCTCTTGGAGGGCCACTGTCCGGCAGAATCTGTCCAACTCGCCCTCCAGGAAGTTTCTAGTAATCCCGAAGACCTAAAGACCTTGATTAGCTGGATCAGGTGTTTAATTGGGATTAGAGCTAATCTCTGTGGGCAGGGCTATCTGTGGCTCTCCAGGAACAGAGTTCGAGACCATTGCTTTAAAGGTATACTAAGAAACTTTTTTTTTGTTCAAAATTGACAAAATTTATATGAGTACATCATTCATTTTCCAAACTATGTTTTTGTCGCATATCTTGAATCAGTACGGCACACCTATAATAAGTGTTTATATTCGGACTATTTTAGACCAGCAGGATGCCAACCTCTGTAGAGTAGTCCAGTACCAATGCGAATCGTCATATCCATAAACAGAGAGAAGTAGCTCCGGCCTGCAACGTTCTTCCGCAAGACGCATGCAGTTTTGTCTATTAACCGCTAGAGCGCCAAAAGTTACATAGTTCAAAAGAACAGCATTTTATTTGAGATAGAAATCTATTGTAACATTATGAATGTCTTTCACTTTTAATTAATTTTTCTGATGCTCATTCATGTTTATTTCATGCTATAAAGGAACTAGTATGAGGAGATGGATGGTTCACGGGCTGACTGAAGGATCTACAGCGATCTGTCACGACACATTAAAGAGCCACTATACACTATTTATTGTTTAATTTAAACTTCTTTAAAAAATTACAGTATTTTAAATATGAAACTGTTTCATATGTCTGTTGACGCGTTGTCAGTGTCCTCTTTGCATGAATGTGATGTGTGGCGTGAGAGCGCATGGCTTGTCGGACATAGCAACGGTAACTAAAGGGGGCGGGTCTTTGCGAAGGGTCAATTACGCTACACTGTACCGTAGGTATTGAATGCAGCCCAAGAAGACATCTCTATAGAAAGAAAAGGTGTCTTCTTTCTGTTATTTTGTGGTACCCAACCTTTTTACTCAATCTGAAACAGCAAGCTTTTAAAAAACATTTGATGCTGAACACACAGTAGCCAAGCAGTGGTCCAGACAGGACACATCATTCATTGGCTCACTGCTAATTGCTTAGTTGTTGGAGTGACGCTATTCCTGGAAACAGAGGAGCTCTGGGAGTTGCGGTTTTGTTTTAATTAGTGAGCAGCACAAGCAGTCAGGCAGGTATATATGACAACCGTGCTCGTTTTCTCTTCTTCTCTCTGTTTGTTCTTTTAACTGCCGGCAGCGCTTGTTGTTTTTTCCCCCTGTCTCTTTATCTATCTTACCATCTCTCTGTTTTTCTCTTTCTCTCGCTTGGTGTTCCCTGAAAGCACTTTGCAGCTTGTTAGTGCACAGGAGGGTTGGTGCAGTGCCCTCAGGACTACAGCAGCAAGGTGACATCTATCAATTTAATGCGTTGGCATGCTATAAATACACCTGTCAGCCCTCCCTGCACTCCACCCTCCTTTACTCTCTCTCATGCTCGCACAGCTTGTGACAGCAAAGGGAGGAAACAGCTGAGCTCGGAGGGAGGGTGGGGGAGAGAGTGAGCAAGAGAGAGTTTTATGTCTCCAGTTCATGCTGTCACTTCCAGAGAGGTCTTAATTACACTGCTACAGCTGTGAGGAAAGGAACACAGACTGCCAGAATCGGCAGCCTCCCGCTATGATACAGTGCCACTGCAGGGCCGCACACATGTAATCTTACAGGGCAACGGGAAATACTTTGGGAACTTTTTGCCGTCAGATTCATTTGTTAACGCATAAGGTATCTTTTATCATGAAACATTTCAAGTAATAAATGAGCATTTAATGATGTATAATGAATGATAATTAATGTACAATGATATATTCATTAACTAAGGTTAACTTTAATATTTCATAATCTGGTTGTAACTAAAGCTACATATTGAATTGTTGTAAATTGTTAACAGTACTTCCTGCAAAACATTTTTTAACATTTATACATCTTAAGGGTTTTAGTAATGTTTACAGTCTGAATGAAATGGAAATTCAGCCTGTTTTCTAAATGCATTATTAATCTTCTTATTGTGATTGATTGTTTCCTTTTTTCGTTGGATCTTGTAATAGTTAGCCAAAATGTCGTAACCCAAATTTCCGTTGAAATGACAAACTTCTGACTGGTGACATATGGCAGGATTCTACAATCATTAGTTTGCTAAAAACTCCATCGATGTCAAGCTCACATTCGGCCGACCGACCTCCATCCAATCAAAAACCAATGAATAGAACCAAGTTTCACCTGGATGTACGTCACAATACAGAAGAATACACAATGTTTACGTTGCATTGTGACTGATGTATTCAGATTCTATGATTCTATTCAGCAAGAACTGGTTCATTGCGGTTTCACATTTTTAACTTCAGTTAGTGTCTAACGTTGCTGTTACAGCATAAACAAAGTCTACAAAGTTAGGAAGTTCAATGCAAAGGGAGATGTTTTCTTTTGAAGAATTCTCTGTTTAAGGTCTACAACAAACAGCTCGTAGAGACTAAAAGGAGCTTCTTCCTGGGTTGGTGACATCACTAACCCTGAAATTTACATAAACCCTGACTCCGAGATCGCGCAACAAAGGCGGTGAGGCCATGTTATTACAACACAAAAGCAGAAGCTAGTTATAAAAGCAAGATGACAAATTATAACCGTAACTAAACTGAACTATAGGTTACCTGTTCTATCAGGGAGCAGCAGTTCATTTGCATTTAAAGGGACACACACAAACACGGAGCGTTTTTGCTCACCCTCAAAAAGTGACACATTTAACATTCTATAAAAATGACTTGTGGGGTATTTTGAGTTAAAACATCGAATACACACTCTGGGTACAACAGAGACTTATTTTACATCTTGTAAAAAAATGGGTCATTATATGAATCCTTTAAAAGTACTAATGGAACCGATAAGGATTTCTCATTCTCATCCATAATCTTAAAACACAGTTTTTATAGAGGAATACACTGGACGCACAAATCCTTTGGGGCCAATAGATATCTCTTTAGAGATGTTTTAATACTACCTCTATTTTAATCACAAAATAGTCGCGAATACTTGAAGTGCAATGTTATTCTGCAACTGGCGCCCCTGATCTGGCATCCCATGCACTTTTAAGCTTGTGACTCTTAAACTAGAGTAGGGCCCGTTAGCATGTAGTAAATTGTTATTGGAAACCCGCAGAGCCTGATCTCACTGCAAGGTGCGAGCAGCACATTTGACCCACCCCTCTTTAATGCTTTTGGGAGAGAAGGGCATTCTGACAAGCTGGGCCTGCTGAGCTGTGACGTAAGCCGACATTCTAATGACACTCTGAGGGTATTAACAGATGTGTCTTTGTCACAGTCACTGGCATGGTAATAGCTTAGCAGCTGATTGGGTTGCAGGGCTAGTGTTACGGTCACCACGAGCACCTGTCTGTTTAATGAAGGGAGGGGAAGAGCTGAATGAGGCGCTTTTGGCTGCTCTCTCAGGTACTTACGCATTAATGCGCTTCTCTCATTGAGGAGATGAACTCTGGAGAGAGTCATCTTAGCTGATGTTATTCCATAACTTTCATTTCCCATAAGTTGTATCTAGCATTTATAAACAGATGCTGGTTTGTGTAATGGTTAAAGGTGGTTGTGTAAATGTTGCAGGTTTGAGCTGGCACTTTAGAGGGTTTTTTTTATGATTTTCTGCCATTTTGTAATTAAAGAGACAGTTCACCGAATACTCTTCATTTACTCATTTAAAGCCCATTTACGCCAAGAATCATTACTATAAAAACAACTATAACAATAACTGTATTAGCATCCACACCAGTGTAGAATAATATGATGTTGTCTGCTGCTTTAAATGCTCAAGCTCTTTAAAGTCCAAGAGGATTCTGATTGGCTGTCATTTTTTTTTTCTTCTGAAAGATTCCAATGATATTGTTCCTCTTGCTGTTCTCATTATAGTTGAGTGGTGGCCTATTTTTATAGAATTACAGTGGAAAGATTATTAAAACTTCATGGCTAGTTGTTATAATTGTTATAGTTATTATTGTCCTGTCTATTGTGCAAATAGGTATTAACTCTTTCTTTCTTCTGTGGAACACAAAAAGAGATTTAATTAATATCCGCCTGGGTAATGCTGAAATAATATAAAAAATGTAAAAATATTGCATTATTTATCATTATAAGTATATATATATATTTATTTATTTATATTTGTGTATATAAATATATATATATATATATATATATATATATATATATATATATATATATATATATATATATACACACATTGTTTGTTGATCAGCAACTTTTGTTGATCCTGGATGCATCCAAACATAGCCCTAACCCTAACCTTAAAATGATTGGATGAGAGGAATGTTTTTCCAGGAACAAAAAAGCATTCTAATCCAGGTAAGTGTAAATCATGTTAATTGTTCTTAACCTCATAATGCTCCTGTAATTAACTCCTTTTTTGTTAGTATGGTCTCTTGACAATGGACACTAGCCTCTTATAATTCCCTCTTTTTGAGAGTGTTTTGGTCTGTGGTTCCATGAGCGTTTGTCTAAGTTGCTGTCTTTGTTAAAAATTCTCACTATTCCATGTGAAATGATCAGCTGGAGCAGACTGGAGGAGGGATTCAGAGCGCACTCACCTCATACCTGATTCCAGACAAGCAGCTTTTTACTAGTCTTGTTTTCAGCCAAAGCCAAATGTGGTGAAATGTTGACACCATTATCAAAGCAAAATTATGGTAATTACAAACCAGTTTTCTACACTCGGTGAGTCATGAGCTGTCATCTAAGAGTGGTTGTTTTCTGTTTTGACTTGTGGTACAAGCATGTACCACAGATATGTAGTACATGCTATACTATTTCCCTGTGCTTTACACATCTCTTATTAATTTCAGAGGGAAAAAAAATAGAAAGTTCTGAGCAAATATTCAGAACCATATGTATCTTTCACAGATGGTCATTGTTATCATGTGAGTATCCAGTAAACACACCTTCAGCAACGAGAGTTGCCCACACTGATTGAACCCTTTGATTGACCGTAATCGTCCACTAATAATCCCAATAGACATACTGCCCTGTAAGGAACCAGGCAGTAGATTTGTGTGTGCGTGTAATAATATATATAATAATAATTTGTTATAATATATGCAATAATTTTGATATACACACTATGTGTCAGTCTTACTCTCGAGAATAAAGCTCTTTTGGCTCAGACCATGAGTTGGCCCAGAGTATGCATAACAATTCGGTGGAAGTGAGAGAGTAAAAGAAAAAGAGACGTGAGAGTGACTGAGAATGTTAAAATGTGGTTAGGTGCTGAGGTTTGGGGATTCCTGCCAGGAGCTGTCAGAGAAAAAAAAAACACCCAGCAGAATGAAAAATGAAGAAGAAGAAGAAGAAAAAAAATCCCAGTCTTAACATCAGGAAAAAGGAAAGCTCTATATTTATGTTCTCCTGTGTTGTTGTTTGGTTTCAGATAATGGATCCAAACTTTGCTTAGTGAGGGCATCTCTGAAGCCTCAGGAAGCCCCTCGGCAGCATTCACAGAAATACTGTAAATGTTGTGGTTTCAGTACACTGCTCATCTCTGGGCTGAGGTTTTTGGACTTGGTTTTGGTGTTGTCATGAAAATGCAAATAGTGTCCACAGGCATGTAGTGTGGAGAGATTCTTGGAAATAGGCATATACCCACCTATGAAGTGTTTTATTGACTTACTTACTTGTTTATTTATGTATATACCAATAAGCAACTTCTTATTAATAGGTTCTTGAAAACCTATAAAGCAGTTTCTGTGTAAGGGTCATTGACGAAAAAAAAAAAAAAACATAATGGAGAAATAATTCATTTTAAAGTTTTATTACGTGCCAACAATGAGATTATGTGGTTTTTATAATCAATTAACACTGTTTGTCATTTTTTACAAGATGGACAAAATTTGTCACCAAAAAAGTCATTCAGTTTACCAAAATTTCGGTTTTAATGACACTTTTGGCTATACCGAATTACGATATATTTTTTTAAACGATGCAAACAGGTTGTTAGCTTGCTAGCAAAAGGACAATCAAACATTTTATATTTTTACATTTTCCATGTTTTATAGTGGTTGTCCCAAATGACCTGATGTTTCGGGACATGCGTATGAGCAAGTGAAAACATGAATTTTTCAAATAGTGCTGCATCCCAATTCGCCTACTTATACAACGTCCTAAAAGCAACGTACTGTTTTTGTGAAGATGTTCGGTCACTTGGTTATGCAACCTGTAACCGTTTAAACTGCTCTGTCAATCATCTTGTCACAGTTAAAATCCTCCACATTTTTTAAAAATGTTTTTGAATCAAGTTTCTGATGCTCACAAAGGCTGCATTTATTTGATCAGTAAGTAATATATTGTGAAATATTAAAATGTTCTTATTACAGAACATCTTTCTTTGTTCTAGGATATTTTCCAGTAAAAATGTGTTGGTTTTGAGAATGCTGAAAGCAGAGTGATTCGCTTCCCATGGTGATACTGGTAGAATATCGCACGGCTGGAAAGACCTCTCAGCCAATCAGATTTGAGAACCAGAAAAAAATATAAACTCCAATATTGTATCAATATAAAGGCTGGGACAACAAATCGTTGCAATAAATTGAGAAATTATTCTGGAATTGAATTTGAGAATTTCCAAATTAATATAATGACAAGGATGTTACTAATATTTTAAGGAGGTAACCACTGATATGTTTCAGCATTTCCTTCTTTGAACTAGAAAAAGCAATCATCATGCAAATTTTTCAGAGTGGCCTGTTTTCTGATTGGTAGTAAAAAGCACAGACACTCCTCTGAATATTTAACAATAGGTGTCTGTGCTACTGCCAAGGTCTCCCTTTTACATATCTTGGCACTCTTTAATGCCTGCTGCGTCACCATATTTAGCTCAACCTCCATTGAGATGGGCCCACCTGTTCATACAGGTACAGATAACCAGTCAAGGGCAAATAGATATTAGATAAGAAAGCAAAATAACACAGCAGTGACTAATTCCCACATATTATTTTATAGTGTCATGCAGACCATATTAATCTTTTGTTTGTATATGTTATTATAAGACAATGTAAACATTGTGAACAGTTTTTATATCAACTGGCTGGATTGCATGTTAGCATTTGGTTGAGAGCTGTGGAGGGTTACTGCTAGCTGAGTTTGTTAATAAGCTAGTGGTATGTGGCTTGCTGCCATTCTGCTTGCGGTGGGACAGATTGGGCAAGCCATGGTGAGGTATGATTGCTGAGGAGACCAAGCGTCACCTGGCAGATGGGCCGACTGTGTGTGTGTGTGCGTGTTAGTCGCTCTTCAGAGCATTAAGAAACTCAGTGTCTTTTTTCTCCTTGACAGAAAATATTTATACAGTTTAATAAAATATAATAGAAATTTCACTAAAACTGAAAATTTCAAAAAATTTATCTGAAATAATGTTATATAAATAATGAATAAATGTTTCCTTGACAGCTAATTAAAATAAATAATTTTGAAGTCAGGTATTAAAATGACTAAATCTGAAATGAAAACTTAAAATACAGAAATAAAAGCTAAATCAAAATCTCAAGAAACACTGTAATAATGTTGTTGTTGTTTTTTTCAGTGGGGTAACTGCTACACTCTCTATGGTCACCAGTGAATCAAGTAGCTCTGCACTGAAGCACGCACCATTGGGCTTCAGTAATGCTTTACTGAGTGCCACCGACTCCTAGTGCCGAGTATGCAATAGGCAGTGGAGTAATATTATACCCTGGCCACAGCTAGTGGCCTACAAAGACACATTCAGTGTCAGAGAGCATGAAAAGACTATTAAGAAATCCAGGCAGCTGCTGCTGTGGGATATGAAAGACAACTGTTGTGAACATCACTCTATTTCCCCTTCATGCTCAATCATTTCCTCTCCTCTAGGTCTAGACAAGAAAAAAAAGGTCCTGTGACGACCTACAAATGTAAATTCCTTAGCAAAACACAACATTAATATATTTGTGTTATCTAGAATAATGTGTAATACAATAATATAATGTAATGTATAATAAGATAAGTATTAAGTACATGTTAGTAAAGTGAAATTTTTGGGATTTTCTTTTTTAATTGAAGTCATCTTTAGCATCTGCTAGACATGTAAATCATGTCAAACACTAGATCAGTGCTTCCCAACCACATTCCGGTCCACAACACTGCGCATTTTGCATGTCTCCTTTGTCTGACACACCCATTGTAGATCTTTGAATCACTACTAATGAGCTGGTAACCTTAATCAGGTGTGTTTGATTGAGGAGACATGCAAAATTTGCAGTGTTGGTGGGCCTCCAGGAATGCGGTTGGGAACCACTACACTAGATAATAGCCTTTCTTGTCAATGTACCATCTGAAACTGGTAGAATAATTCTGATAAGAGCTGCCTGTTATATATCCTTATTGTTTTATTTTTTACATTTATATAGTCATAGTCTTTGTCATAATTCAGACTAGAGACTTAAACAGGTGTGCTTGATTTCTGGAACCAGAAAGCTAAAATGCTTGCAGACATGTATTCATCATTCACACTGCCTACACACTTGCACCCCCTGCCGCCATAAATACCGTTCTTTGAATGTCAGGTAATGAAAAGTGTTGGCTGGCTAATCCGTGACGGAAGGCAGTTTCATGCTAGTTGAGTGGTGATGAGGGTCCATGTCCTTTCTTGCTCCCCAGTCTTGTTGACAGCGATGCCGCCCGCTCTGTCTGATTGAGAGAGAGCAATGTCCCTTATCCCTTATTACATGCAGAGGCCTGTTACATATGCCTGTAAGGCTGATAAGACATGTCAGCGGCCTGGTGTGTCATTAGTGAGCATTGTTGCGATGGATGACAAGCAGACCGTGGAAGTGATTTGAAGACAGGAGAAGTAGCAATGACAGAGAAGCATGGATTGGAGTTCGCTGCTGCGTGTGTTTGTCTTTGCTTAAGTTCATTCTTCTCATGCCTCAAAAAACATTACTATTTGGTGAAAATGTATATTGTTTTGTGACAAATTTATTTCTTCACCATTACATTTCTAGTTGATTCATGTTGGAAGGCTGCGTTTACAGTTTAGTGTGTGTGTGATTTAGGTATACCCTACATTGAGGACAAAATGTCCCCGCAAATATGGAAATATCCGAAATCCGTGTTAAACTTGAAAACCCAAAAATCAGCATAGAATGATTTCTGTAGGATCATGTGACACTGAAGAATGACTGATGCTGACAATTCAGATTTTGCCGTCTCGGGAATAAATCACATTTTAAAATATATTAAGCTTCATTTGTTTCTATGGTTCTTGATTAATTAGTGTCACCTGTTCATTATTGAGTTCATCACCCAGTGTATTTAAGCCCTTCGCTTGGTTCAGTTTGTGGTCTGGTATTGTTCGTACCATACACACGGTTACAAAGCCTTCCGTAATGTGAATTGCCTGAGTTTGTTTTATTTGAACCCATTTAAACACATATCGTCATCTGGACCTAAACGTGGTAGTTCATAGCTTTGAAAGACAGATGGATTTAAACACCATGACTTTGAAACTGAAGAGCCCCATGTCACATCATATGAACTCTGTACTAACAATAAAAGAAATAAACAAAAAGAGGCGCTTCTGTAACACAAGGCAAGTTGATAGAGAAGCCAAGTGCAGCTTTATTCCCAAGGTCCAAACATACACTTGGCTTTACATAACAACAAACATAATCTTCCCTACAGTGTTACGAGGACAATACTAGACGAGGACGTATGGCAAACATGAGGGCTTAAATACACAGGGACTCACGCTATAACAAGACACACCTGAAAGCAATGATTAAAGCAATGAACCAATGAAAACATGACATGAAATAAGCAGGCACATGACAAGGAGCACATGTCAGGATCACAAGATACAAACAAGGGAATCACATGACATAAGGGAGCACATGGCAAACATGGAAACAAAGAAATGACAAACAGGAACATGAATAAACTACAAAATGACATGAAAACAAAACCAAAACTAGACGTGACACAATTATGGGCTTATTTTAACCACAGTGAGGTGACACATTCTGATATGGCGGTTTTAACGAGCTTTTACTGGACTTCTTTTTGGACTTTTTTTTTGTTTGTTTGTTTGTTGAATCCCATCACAGTCTTCATCTTTTCTCTGGGAATTTCGCAGTATCTTGTGCATGTTTTTCAGACTGTATTAAAGAACCAGCCTGTGTGTCTTGATGGAAGCTAGCTTGCATGTAGCTTGGCAGCCCTTCCAACAGAATAGGTAATACTGAGGGAGACTTGGCTCAAAAGAGTGAGAGCACATTAGCAATTCAAACACAGAAGAGGTGTCTGGAGAGCTAAAAGACTGCAGGATGAAAGTGCTTACATTGTTTTTGCTGGGGATTTGACAGCCAATGGTCACTGCTTTATACAGCAGTGTGTTGTTAAGTCATCCGCACTGATGGACATTTCACCCTCTTTTCTCAGTTCTTTCTTTTATGCGTTAGCTACTAAATAACAGTCTGCCCTTTAACTGCTGAAGATTCAAAAAATGGAAAACATTAGACATGTGATCACAGAGAGCGAATTTTTATGATAAATAACAATGACAGTTTCATCAAAGTGTACAAAGCTGCGAAGAGTATGTGTGTTTGTACCATGATGTAGTGGTTAAAGCTAAGGGCCAGAAAGTGGTTAGTTGATTTTATGTGTGTAAGGAAAAATATCCATATTTAAAATGTTATAAAATAAAATAACTTTGAAACGCTTGTTTTGTAAGTTGATTATGGAAGGCGTAAAATGTAGCATTACCGTTTTGAACTAAGAGATGCGTTACATTTTCTTTGTAAGTTGAATACGGAAGGCGGTCTGGCTAGATATTTTACTTTATAACGTGTTAAATATAGATATTGTCACTCACACAAATGCATCGCTTTGCTTCAGAAAGCCTTTATTAACCCCCCTGGAGCCGTGTGAAGTATGTGATGTTTATGATGGACGGATGCACTTTTTGAACTTCAAACAGGTGGTTTCCGTTCACTGCCATTATAAAGCTTGATAGCATCAGGGGGATAATTAATATTAGTCCAATTGTATTTGTCTGAAAGAGTAAAGTCATATACACCTAGGACGGCTTGAGGGTGAGTAAATTATGGGGTAATATTCAACTAATCCTTTAAGGAACTGAATAGGATTGTAAATTGTAATAAAGTTAACGAAATACTGAACATGTGTAAGAGGTTCTGTGTGTCTGTACATCTACTACTCTTATTACGGTAGTTTGGCAGCTTACTGTAAATAACAGGCTCTCCGTTCCAATCAGCAAGTGTCAGCACTAGCCACACAGTTATTAATGAGAAACACTTACGCAGCTTCATACTCACATGCTCAGAAACATTCACACTTAGACAGAGACATGCGGCAGATTTTACTCACACACACATACTGTGCTGCGACTGCTCCAGGGCTGGAGGAAATGAGTTTATGAACTTTTGTTTTTTAGTTGTCCAAACAGGAAATGAAAAACTTAGCAAATGCTTTACATCTCTGTCGGGACAATACTCTGAATAACTGTAATGTTAAGCGACTGAAAGACGCTTATTACAATTTGAAATCTTCCTTCCCTTAGGCTAGAAAACTGGTTTGACTTTATTCTTTCTAATTATTTTCTTATTAAGTAAATTATACATTTATTAAAATTATTTTTAATTAATATTAGCATGATTAATATTACCGATTTGTCTGTATATGTTGTTGTAATGTTAAAACTCCTTGTCTACTCTTTCTTTTTTTATATATATTTTATATTAAATTTGAATTTATATTAAACATAATATTTGTGTTTTTTTTTTTAATAATATTACATTTACTTATTTAAAAACAAAATAAAATGAGTTTCCCTCCCTTGCACTCTGTGTAATAGACAAACAGACAGAATGTATTTAATGTAAAAATCATATCAAAGGTTGGAATCATTTGTATTTTATCAGTCAGCTTCTTGTCCTATCTCTTTATTTTTGCCTGGAATGCGAGCAGATGCTTTGCTTTCTCTGAGGTCAGCGTCTCAAGTGTTTGCAACATCAATGCAGGTGCATTATCTTAGCAAGGTTAAAGAGAGCTCACAGATGAAAAGCAGCGATCACGCTCACAGTCTGTGGAATGTGATGGTTGGTATGGGCTGCCCGTACAGTCTTTGTCAATAGGAGGAAAATGAGACTGACAGTCAAGACATTTTTTTTTTGCTTATGCAGTGTTTCTCTGATCAGAGAAGATTAGATCTAAGCAAGCAGCACAAACGCTGGCAACAAGCTGAGCAATCCACTTTCACGTTTCTCTTTTATCCGTATCATGTTTGCACTTTTGCCTCTGTGTAATCTTAACATTCTCCGAATCTGCACAGGAATGAATTTTAAAACAATTTCCTGGAAAGGACTCACTTCCTGGTTGAGCGTGTTCTGTATCGCAGTATGTTTGCTGTACGGGACATGTCTACCCCCATATCCCCTACGCCAGCCCAGACTGCTTTCTGATTGGTGCTCAGATACTGCTGTAGTGGTTTAGCAGCCGTGTCCGACCCACACAAAAGACACTCTAATTTAACCACCATAATCAAACACTATGAAGGGAAGGAAAGGGTTAGAGATGGTTATCTCGTCTTTCATGATAAAGGTCAGTCTGCTTCGGAAAGTCTCACACCCCCATGTACACAGTAAACAGAAAAGGTTCGCTTCAAATCAAAACTCCTGTCAGTCACCACAGAGCTGCATTCTAACAGCTTTTATGCATGATTTACACAAGGACCTCTGAGAAAACACGTACACACACAGGCTGTATACCGTGTACTCATTGACCTGTGACCCTTACTTTGAGACTGTTAACCTGCCGTTTATTCCAGTCGACGCTGGGCTTCCTCTCACTCATCTTGGAGTTTTAGCCCTCATAACATTCAGCACCTGCTCCTGCTCCCCTGCTGTTTGTTTTTGGAGCAGCTGCAGACCTGCTAAAGAGCTAGAACGAGTGCTCGAGGCTCTCGCTGGCCGAGGGGAAGTCGGTTGAAAGCGTAAAGGTCATTTAGGGGTCGAGAGAGAAGAACAGGTGTGGGATGAGGCAGTAATTGCACATCAAAATACCTCATACCACCACACAACACAAACACAAACAAAGCTGTGAGTCCTAAAGGAACAGGAACAAGCTGGAAATGTGAGAACAATCTTCTTGATTTAATAGTTTAACAGCAGTGTGACAGTGTGATGGTTCAAGTGTGACGGTTTTTATTCTTTGTCGATCTTGTAAACGACGACTAACACAATATCAAATTATGTGTATGTTTTTCTATTTATTCTCCTAACAGATAAATTCACCAGAGCAGATATGTAGGCCACCTATCACATTATGTCATTCAAGAGGTGTTGGAAAGACATTTGGCAACTCAGGAATTCTACGTACTGATTTAGTGGCATGTGAGGCTTTGCCAGACTTAATTTAGTGTGACACCAATCTAAGTTGGCTGAAACAAGAGACTGTCACCCTTACCCTGTGAAACCATCCACCTCCTGAGGTTGTGTTAGCTCAGTTGTCTTGACAGACAAACCAAGACACACACACACACACACACACACATTCGCTGGAGTGGAGTGTGTGTGTTTGTGTGTACTTATTCTATTGTCTGCTCAGGAACTCGATCACCACATCGCTGTCTCTGGTTCACCTTGAAACATAGCAAAGAATATATCCACTGACGAGCAAGACGTGGTCTCTGCGGGACGAGAAAGACGTGGGATAACTCGCATAGTTTGGGGACAAAATATTCTACAGAAATTTGCTAAATTTCCAAAAGCCTGTTTAAAGTTTGTGTGGTGGCCTCAAAGCCACTAACTTTATTTATTGTATTTATACATATCCTTTTAATTTTATTTAAATTCATAAACAAATCTAATGTCATTCTTAATTTAAAAAAAGTTTTATTTTAGGTTAGGGTATTTGCCTATGATTGAGTGGATTAAAATATAAATGATATGAGTGTGATAGACTCATATAAACCTTTTGAATAGAATACAAAATGTTATTAATGTTTCATCACACTACTTCACTCCCTGTCTCTCTTCAGACTCACACCTTTTTGTCCTTTTTCTTGTGCAACATCCTATAAATTACACAACAGTTGCTCTTTAACTTGTAGAAAGTATGCTTCACTGTCTCAGGCTCTCTCTCTCTCTCTCTCTCTCACTCACTCACACACACACACACACACACACACACACACACACACTAGTATGCTGTCATAATAAGGTCAATATATATTCGTAATAGCTTTGCAGATGCAGTAGATAGTGCTGGAATATGTAGCTCCAGTAATTCCTGCAGGCCAGTAAGGGAGCTTTGATTGACAGTTTGGCCGAGGGGATGTGAGGTCTGTGAGGCCTACAGTCTCATCACTAATGCATGGTCTGGGCCAGCAGCGTGCTTTAACTAAACACACACACACACACACACTCAACCTATGTGTGGTGTCAGGCAGCCAGTGCACTACTTTGCACACTACTTTCATTGCATGTTAGTGTTGCATAATTAATGGCCACAGTGTTGTTTGATTCTTTTGCTCTGTGTGTCTTTTCTATATATATATATATATATGACATCAAATGCACACATAAAACAGAAACCTGAAATAGGACTTTTTATTACCCACAATGCATGTATCAGGAAGTAACAAATTCCCCTTACAACAAATATAAGTTCCTATACCAAATACTCTTTTGTTCTTCCCCTGATAATTACATGAACAGAGAACATTATTTTCAACAACAAACTATGTGTGACTATTCATGTATGTATTGCACATTTACAGACATTTCAGACTGTGTCCAAATGAACTCTTATATTCCCAAAATACAGACTGGTTGGACAACACCTATTGAAAGGCATAGTACACCCAAAAATGAAAATGGTCAAACCTGATTGGTTTCCAGCATTCTTTAAAACAAATTTTTTTTTTCTGTAAAAGAAAGCAAGCCATACAAGGAACAACATGAGGATCAGTAAAAGATTACCGAATTTTCATTTTTGGGAGAACAATCCCTTTAAAATGACCAAAGAGAACATGGGAAATTTACAAACCTATTTTTTTTTTTTTCATTTGTCTGTGAACTGAGAGTTATTAGAGGGAATGGGAATTAATTTACAATTTTCTTCCTTAGAAAGCCATCCATGATTAATGATGGGTAATTTCACGCTCAGAGCTTCAATTTCCCCCTCAAATTATATCAATTCCCCTATGATTCATCATCAGAACTGATCAATGCTAGCCAACTCTTGCTCAGCTGACAGGCATATTCCCTCTCACCTGACTTAGAGTATTACTATTTGGAGAGCTTGGTGCCTGAAAAATACAAGAAAGAGTCAAAACGTTTCAAACGGGAATTAAACAAGAACCGATGAAGAAATCTTCGCTAGGGCGCAGATGCTGTCAATGCCATGTCAAAAATATGGTTGAGTCTTCATTTATCGAGCAAAACCACTGACATTTTCATGACTACTTCTGCTCACTGGAAGAGGAAATATGGATATCTGGTGTTTAAACACAGGCCCGCAAAAACAGAGGCTTCGATGCTTGCCGATCTGAAAGGTGCCTCTCTCACACACACAAAACATCTTTTTGCTGTGGGGAAGCCTATGTTCTCACTGACAACTGGGCACTGGAGCTTTCAAATGTTAAAAATGATATAAATTGATATGATCAAGTTAAATGATCATAAAAGTTGTCCATATGGCTTCTGTACAAAATTCCACGTCTTTTGAAGTTATATAATAGCTTTGTGTGTTGAAATGTATTTATTTTTTTAAACCCTGACCAAATCAACTCAAATCTAATTTTGTAAATTGATTCGCTGAAAAGATCTGATTTAAAAGAATGATTAATTCATGAATGAGACATCGATTGTTTAGCACCTGTACCTCACAAAAAGCTACCGAGGAAGGAAGGAAGAATCTAGAAGAAGAATCAGAGGATGAATCTAGAGAAAATATCATATGGCTTTTACAATCATTTTATGTTTCTTCCTCACTCACTTTAATTATTTTGAAAATATTGTTCTGGATATCTTCAAAATATCCATTTCCAAAAAAATAAATAAAAGTGTAATGTTCTTCATAATCACTTTTTGTTATACTCGTTGAAACTCTCCACATCCTGATAGCATTCAATTGTAGAAGTGGTCTAAATATATTTTTAAAAATGTATGTATGTATGTATATCTTCTGAAGGAAGTGAAATGTTTGAATGCAATGATAGGATGTCCTACCTGCCTGTCTGCATACCTCCACGCACCCTGCTGACTCAGACATCACTTGGATCATGTGTGCCTTGATAACCAATCAAATTACAGCCTTGACGTCATTGACTGTCAACTCTGAATGAAATTCAATCAGTTTGCTGATACCATTTAAATTAACGAGAAATGCCATGAACTGATCATACCTGTGACGCAATTCTCTGTGTAAACTTTTTTTTGGTGTAAACTCTAAAAGTAGATCAATTCAAAACAAATAAGTCTAAGAGCAAACGTGTTGAAGATTAGCCGATGGTTTGTCAAATTATTATTTATTAAATGATAAGCTATTTCCTCACAAAAGCCGTTTATTCAGCGTAGTGAAGCCTCTCCTCCACTGACATCCATTAAAAAAGGCCTCTTGTCCCTGTACTGTAGAGTTAGTATGCGTTACACTTTTTTTCCAACTAAGATTGCAGGATTGCCTTCAAGTGGCTTTGATCTTACGCTTTCAAAGCTAGCTTGCTATTGCTAGCCTCTCCAAAATTGCCTACACTACCTTTAATTGTTCATTTAGTATTTAGAGATGGATTTCATTGAATTAAGGTTGAATGAATCCTTTGACAGGCTACAAAATATCAAACAGCAGTGAGAATACAATGCGTCTATTGTGGTGTGTTTGTTTATGGGCTGTCAGTTCACAGCAAGGTAAAAACTCTTGGCCATAACTCTGTCTCTCTGCTTCCCAAGCACACACATTCTTCAAATGATTATTATTTTTGAAATGCATTGATTCCCTCTTTCTCTTCATCTCTCTCACCCGTGCCTCCTTTTCCTAAAAAGCTGAACCAATTCAGCTGCAGAAAAGCTGACCAACAGCTGCAGCGGAGGCTTAGATAAACATTGTCACTGAAGAGTCAGTTAACCAAAGGGTTAAACACACTGTCTGTCTTCTCTTTGTTTTTTTGCGCCTTAGATAAGAAGTGATTAAGATCTCCACAAATATTTCACAACTGCTGTCTTTTCTTACGTTCATTATTTTCTTTACTCAGACTGAACCAAAAATCCGGTTTAGTCCAAATATTTTTTCTTGTCTTTCTTATCAAACAGTTACAATGGAAAGACGAGTCTTTCCTAGAATTTTCGGTATGATAAGTACGCACCTTGACATGCCCTTAGTTGTTCATTGACTTTTCTAAATTCGTTTGTGCATAAATAAAACACTCTCACAGCACAAAGCCAAAGACCCAAAAAGCCTGGAATCTCTATTGAAGTTTGCCTGAACATGAGCTGGGACATGTTGACACAACAAAGATGGCAGGAATGTAAGCTAACAATATCCAATGCACACAAATGATAGTTGTAGTAACGAGAGTATGTCCTTCTTTGTTCTTTGTCAAACAAGGAATCGCATCATGAAGAAGCAAGCAGAATGTTGGAGTTCCTTCCCTTTTTTTTTTTTTTTTTTTACCCGCCTTTGTTGTTGTTGCTGGGTTTGCGAGGAGCGTACACTTAACACACAGTAACACACATAGCAACTCCTCTCCGTCTGTGTGCTCAGACAATATTTACTCTGCTGCCAAACACTGCCACTATTGAGTTTGGCCATTTAAAATACTATTTGAAGAGCATTAGCGATACAGTGGAATAACAGCCCTGCCTGAGGCTGAGCCGAACAGGAAGTGATGTCACAGTGGGCAGGTGTTGCTGTATGATGTTCGCATTTGAATGTTATAACAGTTTCTGAAACTGTGTTTTTGTGAAATGTTGAATTACCTGTACTTATGACTGCTATCGGAACTGATATTATAGTGTAAATGACCTAGAAAGTCTTGGGTTATCACATTACCTTGTGAATCTCTCAAAGAAGGATGGGTAATAACCTTGTGAGTGTTTGGATATGATTTTCCACAGACTTGATAACAGTTTATGGCCTTTAATGCTTAACAAGAGGAACTGTACAGCCTAGTATCGCTCTTTATTGAAACTGCCATAAATTTGCGCAAACACCATAATCAGTCTCTTATCAGCTACTGCAGAGCAATGGCAAGGATAGTGTGTACTAGCTGAGATGTTTCTTCATGTTAATAAAGCTATAACCGCTTTATCTGGTTAGTGTGTGTGTGTGTGTGTGTGAGAGAGAGAGAGAGACAGAACGAGACTCATCTCTGATAGACAGTACTGCCATCTCCTGGAGAGATTGATTTTAATGCCCTTTATCTTAACCGATTGTATAACAAAAATCTGCTATCACAATTAGTTCATATCAGCTTGTTATTTTAAACGTGACTGACATTCTCAGAATCGGTTGCACATCATTTTTCTAATCTGAACCAACTGGGAGTTAGAACCATGCAGTCATCAAGTTCAAAGTCTTCTCATTGCTATCCTTACATGATTCTATGAAAAAACTAAAAGAATAATATGTAGTAAATCAAGTCCACTACAGTAATTATCCAATTCAGCTGCAGTTGGAGGGAACAAACGGACAGTCTTCATTGTGTCCTTCTTGAAAAACTCAGCATGTCGTTTCAGTGTTTCCAGCAAGCTTCTGCCAATAAAATGCTGGATAAATATTAGAGTTGGCAGGATGCAGCATACACAGAACACATCAGGTTGGCACAATAAGAGGCATCATTGATTGGTTTATGGATTCTTGGGGAAAAAATGATGGAGTGGAAAACAGAGAGCTAAAACTGTCTGCTCTCCATTAAAATCCACTAGGTGTTTTGGCAAACACGAGGAGCTCTGTGCAAACAGGGTTATTGGAGCAGTCTTCTCAGCCTGGTGTTAGCTCTGCAAACCCAGCACTGTGCAAACAACTTCAAAGAATGTGGCCACCTCCTCCTGGCCCTTTGATGTAGGTATTGATTGAGGTGAGGCAGGTAGTAGAATATGGGAGAACTGGAGAGAGAGACTCTGAGGGGCACCGGCGAGCCAGCGAGAGGGTCTTCACTTCTCAACTGGAAACAGCAGCTGGCTCTACTGCTGGTGATCAAACAGACCATGAGCTCCCTCTGCCAAACGCACCCCCTCCTCTCACACACACACACACATACACACACACCTCATCTGTTTAGCACTATAAGGTCATGATTTTATTACAGTAATGCTATGGAATTACCATATTTACATGTTTAAAGGTAGTTCTGTAGCCACATATTGTAGTTTGAAATGTCATATTATATGGAAAAAAAAAAAAAGAGTTGATATGAGCACTGCCATAGAAACAATTATAACAAGGATGTGAACAGCTCATTGTAAAATCTCGGTTGTTGTCGTCAAAGTTACATAGTTATGACAACTATGCATTTTCCATCCACAGAACCCAAGACATAAACTAATGTAAAGACAAGAACACAAACTATGTGAGTTTTTTTTTTTAATCGCACAATAAACCAATAAACATTTGCTGTGTGCCAAGCAATGAACATTTCCCGTACAATCTCTGTGTAGCCTATTAAACTTATCATTTGAGAGGAAAGTTCACTTGGATTGAACTGTTAGCTGCCATTTGCATGTTCACTCTCTCTCTTCCTCCCAGTCATACACACATTCTTATCTCATTTACGCACTCAATCAGTCCAGTTGTACAGCAGCGGTAAAATGAGTCATTTTTAAGCTGACTTGAGTTTATTTGTTTGCAAAAGCGTTTTATCTTCCTCTCATACCATAACAACTAAGGAAATATGATGATTTGCTCTTTCACGGATAAATCAGTCACCTATTCAGTTATTAAAGTCCAAACACAATCAGCAGGGGATTTTTAGGAACACTAATCCACAGCAGAGGCTCCACTGTGAGCTCCCGGCTCAGGTGCTTGAGCCAAACATTCCCCAAATACTCCAGGACCACTTGAGTTTCACTGCCCACGTTTTCTGGTTGACTATAATAGTTATTTGTGAAATGCTAGAAGGGCCAATAACAGGATTTGAGGAAATAGAGCTTAGCAGTGCATAGTTGCAAAGGGATCGTTTGCCATTAATGATCACACTGCCATCGTCCATCACCCTCTTGTCCATCCAAACCTGTATTTCCCTCTGCGGTGGAACACAAAAGAAGTTTTATCTGTACAGTGAAAGTCAATGGTGTTCAAAGCAAGCTATAAATGATTGTAGAATTGTCATAGGCTAAAGAAGTCCGTGCTTAATGGTTTTTTAATAAGCCACGCATCTCGGGCATTTCCGGTGAACTGTCTGCCGTCAAGATGTCATTCTATACTCGCTGCCGTCAAAGATCTCCCTCGGGTCAACATTTTAATCTATACAAATTTTGAAGAACTGATATTAATTCTTGAGGCGTGACAAGATAGCTGTTGTTCAAGCAAAGCGGCAGCTCGAAGTGAACATGAGCTGATCATCTCTTCCTCTTTACAACTAATTGCAGCAGGAAATAAACATGAATGAACTATTTGAATGTGTATGTTGAAAGAACGACTCACTGAAATGTATCATGTGACATGTAATCACTCAATTAGAGTTAAAAAGGCTGTACTTCAGAGTCTGATGTTAATTAAAGCTGTAAGTTGGGCAAAGGAACTAGCGATAAAGAAAGAACAAGAGATTCGGATAAGATAGGCAATCACATTTTATAAGTAAACCAACATCAAATAAGTGGAGTGACACAGAAAGACCAATATATCTTGTGCAGAAACAGATGATACATTTTGTTTATGCACCTTTTCTTTCATTGTGTTTTTTGGACTGTCCTTTATCATTCCAGTGTTTGTGATGTAATTCCGTGGAAGAGGCGTGAGGTATGAAGAGAACCAGGGAAAGAAAAAGAGGGAGAAATCACAGTTAGATGACAAATGTGCGAGAAAAAAAAGAGACAAAGAGAGAACTGTAATGATTATCCTCTCAACAATGAGTAGTGAAAACTACCCGTCATTTGTATTGTTTTTGGCAGCTCTGCCATCCTCGACAGAATGGAAGTCACAAAAATATTCTCGGGCATAAATGTCTTTATCTTTCACAATTCAATACCACAATAGAATTGCATCACTCTTTGTGTCAGGAAGCCTGACGTCATTCATTTGAAGTGCGGGAATTACTACAAGCCCTCAACTATAGGATTGTTTATCCACTGAAATCAGCTAAAGCCTGATGCCAGAAAAAAAAAAAACAATCGTTTGTTTCATGGCTGTGTGGGTATTAAAGTAAGCCGAACGCTCTTTGGCATGAAGCGGGGTGCACGACGGGACAGCTTAGCAAACAAAGACAGATTAACACATTTTAAAGCTGTACATGGCCAGCGCTTTGTGCGAAAGACGGATAGCAGCTCTAATCTATTTGCTGTGAAGTGTTGTACTCTGTCTGCCGCTGAAAACAAGTTAATGTGATTCCCAGGACTATCACACCAAACATCTAATGCTAGAAAAAGACAGGTAACGCCACTGACGTGGATCGCTGCTAAACGACTGTTATTGTCAATTCATGCATGCAAACACCTTTTCGCCAATTTTCAAAACATTGCCTTCTAGATGCTTTTTCTTTTGAAATAACTCTTCTATTTGAGATTTCTAATGGAAATTCAAGGGTTAGTTCACCCAAAAATGAAATTTATGTCATTAATTACTCACCCTCGTCGTTCCAAAACCCTCTTTCATCTTCGGAGCACAAATTAAGATATTTTTGATGAAATCTGAATTTGAAACAGTGTTTAAAATAAAGCATCTTTCAAGGCCTAGAAAGGTAGCAAAGACATCGTTAAAATAGTCCGCGTGACTACAGAGGTTCAACTTTAATGTTATGAAGTGACAAGAATACTTTTTGTGGGCAGAAACAAATCAAAAATGGTGACTTTATTAAACAATTCTTATGGCGTTCATATTGTAGACACAGTGCAGTGCTTCCAGGTTCTACGCCAAAACCGGCAGCTCATTATTTGCCGGCTCCTGCATCAGCATCACACTCATCTGTCGTGCTGCTCACTTCAGCCAATACTGAGACTGGGTACTGACGTAGAAAGTGGAAGTGCTGCTCTGTCTACAGAGTGTTTCACGCCATCTCTTGTGACACCAAGAACAGCTGTGTGTGTGTGTGTTTGAGGTGTGGTTTTGGACAGCGATTTGCAAGGAGGGTGGGATCGTATGCTTTCAATGCTAACGTTAGCATTTCCCAGATCACTTACTGCATCTTTAAATCTTTTATTAGATGTTTCATTGGATACAGTTTATTTTACCACACCATTCTGCATAATGGTGTTAAATGCTTGGGCTGTGTGATATTACATTCATCTGGTAAGCCATCAGGCAAAATATATCCGGTGTTATTCAAATCAACAGAGCATTTTATTTTGTGTTGTTAAATACAACAGGAAGATGTTTATTGGATTTTAAATTTGTGGAATGGAATGAAAATTGGTCAAGTCATTAAGTGTGTTCTTTCTCAAACTTTTGAACATTGTATCTTCCTTAATATATCTGTACATTCACATGTGTATGTGTAAAATGTGCAAATAGTTGATACAAACCCTATACATGCTTAGGCCAACTTAAGCAATGTCAATTAAAACTTGTTAATGTAAGTGCAGTGATGCATGTCATTCTGTATAAGATTGCACGGCCAAAAACAAAGCCTACAGTAAGAGGGTGTGATGATTCGTTACATTTACAAAGATGAGCATGAGATAATTCGCAAAATGACTCTAATCTAATTGAGAGATCTCACTTGTGTCCAAGTCCCCACTTCCTCTGTTTTCTTTATGCACGCACATATACTCACTCACACATATGCAAATACAATGGCTTTGGGAGAGCTTTTGACATATTGAGATGTAGGGCTGTGGGCACTGAGCATGTGGGTAATGCACTTTCCTGTTGCATTATTTAGTGCGTGGGACCCTAATTGAGTTTTAATGTCAGCGACTGCTCTCCTGTGAGTGTTTGAGTCCACAGTGAAAGTTAAGATCCAGATAGATGATAGCTGGCCGCTCAAAAGGTCAGACCTGACAGCGGGTGACCTGCTGTGAACCTCCCTGATGCACATGAACCCACACACTCTCACGCAACCTCAGAAATACACCCACACATCTACACTGTCCAAATGCCATACTTTTTTTGTCCTATGAATAGTGTTTAAAATAAGATGTCAAGTCGGTGAACACTAACAGTCAACTAATCCTTTGGTCAAACAATCTGAGAAAAAGCAATAATTCATATTTTTCCATATTGAACATTTCGCATGTTTTTTCAGAAGTTGGAATTTTGAAGAATAGTACACAGAGGGGCAGACCGGATTTTAGATGTTCACAATAACAGACATGTTGATATCACTTTCAATCCATTTTTATGTAGAACAGCTGGATATTGACAACACTTTTATTAGAAACTCTAACGTCAGTTTTTCTAGAGCCAAATCCAGTCCCCTCGTACTGTGCGAACCATTCCATAATCCTCACTCGCCCGCATCTTAGATAAAGCAGAGCAGTAATTCATTTTTAAAAATCCAAGCACTAGCTAATTAACATTGTGAATTCAAGCAGAAAGGTGATGTTTCGCCAGCGAGTTTAATTGTATTGCGCACACTGTAATTTAATGGCTTCAAATGAAACGTGGTTTAACTCCAATAATTGCCAGAATTTGTCTGCTACTCAAAGACATGTGCTCTTGTATTTAGTTCTGAGGAAACAAGTTGAGCTTTACCTGAGTTCATTTAATCACTTAATAAGCTTGAATAGCTTTTGCTCCCAAGGCTAATTATGCTAATTATCTTATGTGATGATTGCTTAATGTTCAAATTGTCAAAATGTCTGCATTTGTCCGATTCCAGGGAATAATAATCATAATATAATAAGGTTCCAATATAACCTCAACCCTGGTGGATACTATGACTATGTATTTTCCGGGCAAAACATGTATTTTTCTATTGAGGAGGTTTCACAAGACATTATTTATTCTGACAAAACCAAATGTTTGCAAAAGATAAATCGCAACATAGAATTGTTTGTGCAGTTTTTCAAATACTTATTTTCTTGGTAAATGGCTCAAAAAAAAAAAAATTTAACTTGAAGCAGTGACAGTGTCAAATGGGATATTGAAGAAACTGCCACAGAGATGCATGGGAATGCTAACGGATAGCCCTCTCAATGTATTATAGACAACACAATAGTCTGCTGTACCAAATGTCTAGAACAAATGAAAATGCTATCTAACAAATTTAAAAAATTCATTGATTGAGATTCATTACCAGAAAACTTAATTGTTCAGAGATATGTCTATATGAGAGCAATAGTGCAATAAACTGAATGTAACCAACAGTCTCATGACCTTGTTCTGCAGATTTGTGCTCAGTGATTTGAGAAAGGAAACTTAATGAGCCAAATGAGTTTTACCTACAGTCACATGCACATAAGCACCCACACACTAACACATCTAAATGGAGATCACTGAGGTACAAATGCAACTATAAAAGGAATTCAATTTGTTTCCAATGAAACAGAGAACAGTTCAAGAGTGAGAAAGAGGGCTTGATAGTCTTTCATTTGAATTTGGTAACCTGAGAACATTTTTTTGAAACATCCAATTATGGAACAACGGATGTTATTACTTGGGCCAATAAAAATGTGCCAAAGGGTAAAACTGAAAGTTATGAGGGTAGAAAGATCAAAAATTAAATCATTAAGTCTCTTACCTTATTCACATGAGAATAATATTAGTCCATCGTTAAAGGTTTTTAGAGCACACACACACATAAAGAGAGAGAAAACAGGCTGATCATTATTTAACACACTGATTGACTGAAGTTTCATTTTGATTATCATTTTTTCCTGTCAAACTGATCTTATCCTGTCCTGTTCTGTGGACTGTACAAGGTGTGCGAAAGTGGCTCAAGGACAAATAAATGTATAGCAGCTGGTGTTTTGATATCCTTTTGGCCACATTCACCAGGAAAGAGAATTTTAAAAGACTGAAACATGATAACATAAATGACACTGTTCCTTTGTTTTACTTTATGTGATCTAATGGCTCAAAGTATTGATTCTCCAAAACATTCATGAATGGGGAGAAAAGAAACCAAAAGATTTTAAGCAATTTATTTATTGTTGACTGGCCTTCCCTTCTTCCACGTTTGTGAGTGTCTGTAACTGTGGTTGGTCACTGGGTCATGTGATCTCTCTCTCAGACGTAGTGTGTGGTCTCCTTAAACACCATCTCAAAACCAGTGATGTGAGTAACGGGATTCTGAGAAGAACCTGCTTGAGAACTTCAACCTCACTCAAAGCTTCCACCTACAGTTTTTTTCTTTTTAAAGAATGAATTTTTTGGTATCTGTAAGCAATTACCCTGAATTCTAGTTTAAAGGAGGAGGGGGGGGGCACATGATGAAACCATACAACAGAAGTGGTTCTTTAAAATGAGTCCTGGAGGGGTATTGAAATGCTCTCATTCAATTTTTCCACTCTTAAAGTTCCTTCTCTGATACATTATATCCAGAGAGCAAGCCCGTGTGTTCCTCACACTACAGCAGGTTTGAAATCAGTCTGACCTTGCAGTTCTGCCAACACACAGATGTTAGGATACTGTGCTGGAACGCCACACTGACGAACATGTTTGCAGCCCGTTTCAATCGAAAACAGATGTAGAATATTTGAATCTGGCAGTACAACAAGGTTGTTGTGGTTTTGAATGCAAGATGTGATATCCACCTGCTTTAGGAAGTGAGGTTTGGGAGGTTTGGGACAAATCTGTATGATTTTTTAACATGCTTTTAAATGTGTCCATTGAGGGAAAACAGGCCTGAATTCGCTGCTGTTTCTCGTCAAATATACTGCACCTCAGGTGGAGGGGATTTATTTTCCCTGCGGTATTAGAGGTGAGCTCCTCAATCCCGAGGTAAATTTTGCTTGCCGACAAGGAAAAATAATGTATAAATATTTTCAAGGAAGCAGGCCCCTGGTTGAAAAAAAAAAAAAAAAAAAAAAAAGTGTTGGCTCTCTTTCCCCCCACACCACCTCCAGAAGCACCGGCCCTCTGCTGCCGAACCGTCACGATTGTTTATTTTTCCCATGCCTACCACAAATTCCGACATTTCCCCTCTCTGAAAGGATCCATGTGTTCCTAGGCCAAGAAATAGAAAGAGAGGAGGAAGAAAACAGGGGGAGGCCGAGAGGTTGGGCAGGAAAATATCAACAAGTCGTCATTTACATCAGTACAAAAACAAATAAACCATGAAGAAAAGAGCTGCTAAGGAGTTTGGGCATTTTTACGAAAAGAATCCATCTCATGTGGTTTAGGCAGCCTGCCAGCGAAATCTAATATGGTTTTATATACAAAGAAAGAGCCTAGTTTAACATAATGAATATTCAATCATGCATGTAGCCTATAAAACAATTTCACAGCAGTAACTGAAAGCCGACTTTGTTTATAACAAGATGGTGGGGGAGAAATAAAAAGCTAAACTGTTGACCCATTGGGGCCTGGAAATCTCACGCTGGATTAAGTGTTTATACTGTTGGCTAAATGAGGCTGAATTCCAGCCCTGGATCAGTGAGTTCTGTCCCCAGTGATTGTGTCACTGTGGGCTCCCAGAACACAGACGCCCCCTTTCCAGCAGCACCATCCATCCTGACATGGGCTGCAGGCCCAGTGCAGGATCATTCCAGTCCACAGGCCCAATTTGATACCTCCTTCTCCCTCTGCAGGCCATATTACGGTCATCAATTTGCCAGATTCCGTCAAATAAAAAATACATTGTCCTTACATCCTGAAAACGTGAGCATGTGCATCTTACTTTGTGAGAGCATGTGGTTAGGTTGTATGTGAAAAAATGTGTCTGTATGTTCATAGTTTATGAAATTAACTACCAATGTTCAATACTTTTACAAGTCATGTCTTTATCACGCTTTTCGCAATACACAATTTCAAATCAGCTTTACAGATAGACATCCTGCAATAATGCCTTAGTGCTTTAAAAGTTACTTCACCCAAAAATGACAATTATCCCATAATTTACTCACCCTCAAGCCATCCTAGGTGTAAATGACTTTCTTCTTTCACCTAAACCCAATTGGAGTTAAAAATAATTAAAAAAAAAAAAAACAATACCCAGGCTCTTCCAAGCTTTATAACGGGAGTGAATGGTACCCTAGAGTTTGAAGCCTAAAAAAGTGCATCTATCCATCATAAAAGTAATCCAAAACAGTAATCCTTTATTAACTCCGAGTGATTAATAAAGGCCTTCAAAAAGCAAACAGATGCGTTTTTGTAAGAAAAATATCCATATTTATATCATTATAACGCAAGTCGAGTTCTGGGAGAAGAGTGACCTCTGACCCGACGCTGGGCAACAAACTCAAGCTCCTCTTCTCTTATATCGAAATCCTCTGATATTTCACTTTAAAAATGTGTGTTTTGCTCCATCCTCCACGCTTCCGTATTCATCAATATGTCATGCGTCAGGTTAGAGGTCTCTAGACACATGAATGGCCATCACCGAAAGCTAGCGATTATAGTTTTAAAGTTATAAATATGGATGCTGTAAAATATTGTTCATTATTAGTTTTGAGTTTATATGTGTAAAGAAATTTCGTTATTTTGCGGTCATCACCTTTACATTTAAACTGAAATGAACGAAATACTTCAAACTCTCTGGTATTAATCTCCTTTTTCGAATGACTCCTTCCTCCACTCGGCAATGTCATTTGTTGCAAATTTTCCATTCTGACAAAATGTTTAATTACTTTGAATTTAGAATGAGTATGTCAATTACTTTACTCAAGGATAGGTTAGTTTTCACTGCCCGATGGATAAAGACTTTATTAATAGTTTACAATGACTTTGCTCAAAATATGAAAACAAAAAGGGAGTCATATAGAAACCCATTTCATGGAAAGTACATTTCATTTTAATTATGTAAAATAAAAACAGCTTGTAAGGTTTATTTTGAGACTCTAGGTGACCTTAATAAATCGGCTTAGCGACAGCCTAACAGCTTCATTCACTGCAAATCTGTCCTCCATAATAACATGCACCACTAATCAAAGATTAATTTAATAACTCTTTAATATTCTCCACAGAGAAGGGAACCTCTGAGTCCGCTACATATGGTCCTTTCGCTTTGTAAGAGAATGCTACAGTGATTTTGCCGAGACAACACATTTTGTTGATCCAGGAACAACAATTCTGTCCAAAAATTGAGCCCTAACTTCATCACTACCCCCAAACCCTGGTTGAAAGCCTAAACTTGACATAAACTGTAAACTTGTCCCTCAAATCTTATTGGTTGAGTGGAATATTGTTACAGGATCAACACAGACGTGAAATCAGGTTCTGCCACAGCGACTACACAATACAAATGACAATCACATCATGTGTGCCAAAAGTTATTCTTCTGTAACTGAGGTGACTCTTAAACATTCCTAAGGTGTCATTGTGATTGACGGCGTGCGGTCTCGCAGTATTGCCTTTCCCGTCACGTCTTTCAACTGTCATGCTAGGCAGCTTGGATATGTGCTTTATGTTTCAAACATAGTTCAGATTAATGTTTTTCATCTAATTTGGGATTTCCTGTGAATACCCCACAGTGCTTTGCTTCTCTGTGTGGTCTGTTTCTGGTTTTTGTGTCTCAAACAGCTCTGTCCCCATGTCACTCTGACAGTAGCGCTGCTGGCTAATTGCTATACTTGGTGGTTTGCCCTATTATGGTTTGCCTCGAAAACCTCAAAGTTTTCATGCTTTTCCTTTTCCCTTTTTTTTTTTTTTTTTTATGAGCCACTTAAAGCAAACCCTTTCAGAGGTGGTTAAAATAAGACTTGTGGTTTGCCTCACTAGACAAATGACTATGGAAAGAAAGCTAGGCCTGCCTGATATTACCTCAAGGATATTCAATATCCAGCAATCAACACAGAGGACAGCACACAACGGCTCTTGGTCAATGCATGCCAGCTAACGGAACAGCCAGCATTGGCTCACTCAACAAGAAAATAAACAGAGTGAACCAGAAGTTATAAATGGAGAATTATCTGCTTTTGGTGGTTTCCTGCCCACTAAATAGTCACAGCTGCCTGTGATTGGGTTAAGATACACAGTGGAGTTCAGAACAGGCAGCCAGTCAGATATCTGTAGCCCAGAGATTAAAAAGAATTCTGGGGTTTGCTGAAAATTCATTGCAATGTGTGATAATACTGCCATGGTAATATGCTCAATACATAAACACACGTACGTACAGAGCCTGCGTCTGGCACTAACAAACACATAATTCATGTACACAGTTATTTGCCATTTCTCACAAACTTCACTCTAGACAGTTTCTAAATAATCAGCTATAATATTAAGATTCTGCCACTATTATTTTATATTTATTATATTATATTGCATTAAACATTTTATTTTATTGCTAATAATCCAATAGAGGCCCGATGTTAAAATTCTCTATTATTGCTATGAATAATTTTAAGTAAATCAGTCATTTGTTAAATGCATTCACAAAATTATAATGTTCTACTATGAAAAGCATATACATTCATTGTGAGATTTGCTAAAGAATACGTTTAACAGTGTTAGTTTTAGTGGGCTTTTTAAGATTAACTTTAAGTACGTACATGATGATGGCAAAGGTGGTTTAAACGTAAAAAAGGGAAATGAGCAAGGTAATGTTGTATTCATATTTATTTAATTATTTATGCATTTATTTAAGGGACAAAACGAGTTTATTGTACACTGAGTCATTAGTTATCACTAAAGACTTCATTTGCATTTTTATAAATACACTGTTGCCACTAGAGGGAGTACGTTGTGGGTTGCTATGGTGATGCGCGTTGTTTTCTTCAGATGCTTGAAGAAAGAGGTTTCTTCATGTCATTTATTTCTCCTGATAATTGAGGTATATGTTCATAGAAAGTTAAAATATGTTCCATTATTAATATAAAAAACATGCCAGTTCACATTTGCTATGTGTTTAAACCAAATAACTTGTTCGTGTTGGTTAATGAGATGAAAGTAATTAATATTACAGGGTAAAATTGACTGTTGTGATTGTTGTCAACTGACCCTTCGCAAAACTCGCCCGTGTTGCAATGCCCGACAACTCATGCACTCTCTCACGCCACACATCAAAGAGGACACTGACAACGTATGAAACAGTTTCCGTATTTAAAATAATTTTGTTTAAGCAGTTTAAACACTAAATACCGTATAGTGGCTCTTCAATGTGTCGTGACAGATCCTTCAATCGGCTCGTGAACCGAAAATCTTCATACTAGTTCATTTATAGCGTCAAATAAACATGAATGAACATCAGAAGGAACTTTGTTTCAAGCGGGGAAAGACGTGAGTACACAAAATATTTCAAGTTTACCAACGTTAATCTACTATAGGCTTCTCCCTGACGGCTTTGTCGGATAAGATGGCGGATTCGGAGTTGTTATTGGTTAGATCGCCTGTCAATCAAACTGTTCGCGAAGGGTCAATTCACATGTGGTACATTTTATTTCAGTATGCGCTAATCAACCAAAATAAAAATGACTCAAGCATATGTTTATATTTGTTCAGAGTCAGAGTAACGCAATTTACATGAGTTATGAGAGTGTTGTGAACCATTTCATTTTAAAAGATACTGACGTTAACTGTTAAGATAATAGTGAATAGTGTGCATTTTGTGACATTGATTATTATAAACTCAAAATGATCAGATGTTAATGAGCAGCGCCTTAGGAAAGCCACCGAGGTTTCTTCTCGTCCTTTATTTCTCCTGATAATTCAGGGTGTTTGTAATCGGTTTACGTGTTGAACCCTTTACACGATTACATTTCCAATACATAATACTGACAAACAAATGTCTAATAATCAGCATGGTACATACTGTGCATTCCAACTTGAATATTGCATAAGAGTTTATTTCTCTTAGAAACCCAGTTTGTACTGCTTTTACATTTATATGCATGTTTATGCATTTGCCAGAGGCTTTTATCTAAGCACCTTGCATGTTCATGAATTCCATGGGGATTGATCCCTTTCCGGTACAACCGTTTGTTCTACTGTTTAAGCTACAGGAACTACACTACACCGCCAGGGCCTAAAGATGACTTAAAATAAGACAAACATTAAAATCTTTTTATCTCATCCTTCATTCTAATCCAGTAAATCATGTCATGGGGCTTTTGAATATTGTTGTGGACAATGAGAGTCAAAATACCACTGATCTACACTGAATAAGCTACTCTGCAGTCATTTTCATAACTGTCGTTCCACACACACACACACACACACACACACCTGTTCTCTTTCTCTCGCTGGCCCACAGCTGCGACAGTTATCCCGACGAAGCCTGAGAGTGAATCATTGCACCAATCACTCATGGGATGTGTTCCATTTAACAGGTGAAAGCAGCCTCTGAATGAGAAGACAGGAAACAAGTCAGGCCAACAAAAGCTTCAAAACCTGCTTGTGTACTTTCAAAACATCATGCTGGCTGTACAAACACACACTGTGTAATTAGGAAAAACAGAAAGAGGGGAGGGAAGGGATGGGGATATATTTTCTATCGCCGCTGAGTCGTAGGCTTTCATATGAGCAGTGAGCTAAGGGCTAAACAAACAGAGCCAAACTGAATCTATCAACGAGCACAAACACAGAGCTTCAGGACCGGCAGCGCGACTTTCTGGAGACAATCCAGCATATAGTCTACTGGAATGCAAATGACCTGAATGATACCGATCAAATGGCTCAACTTCAATTAATCCATGGAGTGAGCAATAAAATATGCTAACACATCTTTGGCATTTCACAAGTGATGAGGCAGGCCACGGCGCAAGCGGTTTAATTACCGTTGTCGTTTTGAAATTTCGTCCACCACATTATTTGTCTGTTGTCTCCGAATTCAGTTCCTAAACCTCTCAAATATATGAGAAATTAAACACCCAGCTGGCAGACACAGAAGAGTCAATCAGTCATATTTATCACAATGCTTCAGTAGATGTTTAAGTGGCCAAATGTGTGTGGTGTATGCTAACACAAGCAGGCAGCACAGGGAGATAAGAGGCTATTTAGGCAGTAATTAGCGAGTGTGAGAGTGAAATGGGGCTGCAGACAGCGGCAGCCCTGTGTGATATGTGCTGGTGCTGTGTTTAAAGGCAGCCTGAGTAAACAGTACAGGGAAGGTCAATATTAGCACAAGGAGGTCTTGGAACAGTGGGACTATGGAGCAGAGGAAGAACTGACAGCTGTTTCCTGGTTCCCTGATCAAACATGACATGATGTCAGTTCCTACATGTCATGAATAACATGACTTTGAAGATGAACTAGGATGTAATGCACCTATTAAATCTTGAGTGATGGATATACTATATCAGTAGCAGTTTCTAGCTTTTTTTACTTTTAATGCTAGAAAATCTGCAAACGCGTTAGAGATTATTAATACTAAAATAATCAGTAATTTACCAATCCGATTCTTCTTGTCTACGAGAACAAACGTTGTCCTGTGCTTCCCCCTGCTGATGGGATTCATAATTACAAAGTCCCCGAAGTCAAATCAATCTATGAGTATCAATACTTTCAGTATTCTCCGTCAAGGAACGTTTTCACACATTTTAATTTTGATGACGCATTTTTTTTTTTTTTTAATTTAATCAACTGTGATGGATTTCCTGCAGCATCACCAGCAAACTGTTAAAAACATGTTGCACTTGAGCAAAAACACTGCAATAAAAAAGATCAAGCTCTCATTTCATGAAGCCTCTTTGAATGTGTGAGAGTGAGAACAGCAGTTATATCTCCATCAACAAGCTCGCACTAAGTGGGGCACTAAAATATACTGTCAAATGTGTTTATGTGTGCTTTTGTCAGCCTGTGTGTTTGCGATTCACAATTTGCTTTGACATTTTTCATCTTCTGCCAACAAAACAGAATGCTGAGCAAACAGCATCAGTCAGAGTGTGTGCACAGTAGACCATGTGACAAAAAACAAAAAAGAAGAAGAGGGTGGGGAGGACGTGAGGCACATACACACACATTCACACAAAGGAAAGAGCAGGATTCCCCTCAATCATATACTACTTATTCAAAAGCAATCTGTCAATAACTCAAAGCATGAAGACAAACTGAGCACTTAAACCAAATAATAAATAAATCCAATAATACCTAACAAACTTTGTAAGCATCTTAGTTGTAAATGTGTAGGCCTACATAAGAGTAAAAGGCAAACAGAAGGATTTGAGTTAATTATTCATTTGCTACATTTTGCAAAAATATTCCCAATGGTCTCCACCTACTGGTAAGGTAACAAAGAAATCATGAACAAATGATCAATCAATCAAAAGAGTCGAATCACCAGCAAGATATGAATAGGTAAGGAATTACTTCTTACTTTTTATGCCACGACTGGCGATTATTACAACAATTTTACATTCTGTTGGTCCTCGTTAGATAGATGCAAAGACTTTTAAGCAGATGTTTGCCGTTTGGGCTTTTTGATTAATGTGCCAGTCCCTTTTGAAGCATTGCAACACACTGTGCTTTCTGAAAAAGGAAGAAAAAAAAAGAAGATTCACAGGACAAAAAACATTGATCTCTATCTATGCGCAGGCAGCTGAGAGACAAGTCCGAAGGGACCCTTTTCCAAGTGCAAAACCCGAAAAGCATTATTTCGCCCTCAGTAACTTCAATGTTTTATTATATAAACAATCATAAAAAATTATGCAAAAGCACATTTTATCAAACCACGCATTATAGTTTAACCAGCAGGAGAATATGTGTGAACTGAATTTGATGGCATTTCACTGCATAACAGTGAAGATATTGAATATTTTTTTTCTAATAACAGTGAACTTATTGAACATTTCTCAAAATAAAAGCATAAAAATTTAAAATATATATATATATATTTTTTTTTTTTTCAAACTAAGTGTTGTAGTATAACCAAGTAGGAGACCATTGATGTGTAAACTGAATTTGGTGACACTACAGTGTGTAACAATTTAAGTCATTGACTGTTTTTTAAATAGTTGGTCCCACAGTCCTAGAGGTCATAGAGGTCAATGTATTTTGACCCAGGACCATAACCACCATAGACATTGAGGGGGACAAGTCACCCCCCAACAATTAGAAATGTGGTTTACTGTTCACACAAGAAGAGCATGAATGTCAGGGCATCAGTTTAAAGCTGAAAGAGAATGAGGTAAGATGTAAATAATGACGCAATGCATGTTTTGCTGTAGAAATGGAAAAAGACTTGACAGTAACATTCAGTGTTACAAACTACAACTTTTTTTCTCAAATATTGGAATTTTGAATTGAAAACTGAGTGTGACAAGACACTTTTACGTTTTCGACACATACAAATAAAAGTGACGGACGTGTGCATATTTTAATGCAAATTAATGCAGATGTTATTTGCAAATAATTTTAAAGCGATTATTTCGATAAGAATTTCCTTCACTGTTCTGTTTATTCATGCTTTATTATTTATTTATGCCCCTACATGGTTGTGGCATTGCGTTGACCAGAGCGGAGGAGGGCTCGTTTTGAGGAAAATTAGGCTGTAGCTCGTTGTGCGTTACAATGATTGGAAAGATGAGCCATTTGTGTTTTAGCAACGTTTGGCTCAAGAGTTATTGATGCGGGAAATTCGAATCTGCAAATTAGTGATGGGCGAATTCGAAACACTACTTCATGAAGCTTCGAAACCAATCAGTGGTTCGGGGCGTGTTTCGAACTGCCAGTCACGTGATTTCAGTAAACGAGGCTTCGTTACATCATAACGGTTTCGAAATTTCAATGATTCACCGCTGGAGGGGATCTCTGATCCCATGACTCATGCGAATTCACTGAGATCGCCCTCCAGCGGCGAATCACTGACAAGTGTGTCTGTCTATTACCTGAATATTAAGTGTCTAAATTAAAAGTGTCCATTACCTGATCTCTGATGAGTTCTACACAATTGTAGATGTCTTAATGAGGTACTTGTATAATTTAAAGGAATAATAGTCTCGGTTTAGCTAACCCATCCGCAGAATAAACAAAACTAATTGAATAAAAGAATAAACAAAAAAAATTGATACAATACATATTATACAGACAATTCATATTTAATGATATTAGATGATAGTGAATGGCATCTGATAGATTATACATTCAATAAAACATTTCCAATGGTTTTGTAAAAGCTGTGCTCATGCATGTTTGGCATATTTCTTGCATTTACACAGTTTTGACCAGCTGGGGTCATCAGCGTGTGATGTTTCTAAAGCTTCGAAACAGTGAATCATTTTGCGAAGCAATTGGTTCAATTGATTCGAAGCTTTGAAAAGCTTCGTTTCTCCCATCACTACTGTGAATACCAAGTTTACCTAAGAGAATAAGCTAAGTGAAGACGAACAAATTACATTTACTACCACCACTCCTCGGTCATCGGGGCATCTCGGGCTTTGAGTACGGAAAAGTACCCACCCTGACAAACAGACAACAGTCGCCAAATGCGAATAAAAACGGCATTGGCAAGTATATGAAATTGTGTCAGTCGCCAGAAGGCCAGTAACAATTGTTTGAATTCTGTTGCGGACTCTGTACAGTTGACGGGTCAGTGCTGAATCATCACGAATTTTCAGCTTTCTAATGTAAATATTCAAGCGCTACAATACGCGAAAGGGAATTCGTTACTCACGCGCAATGTGGGAAGTTTAACACCCGAAGCGCGCGACGTTGAGCTCTCTTTCATGCCTTCCTGGGATTGAATGGACAAATTCAGTTGTCAAAAGAAATGTATATTTCGAATATCCTACTCAACACAGTCAGTTAAGTGAAAGCAAACACAATTGCATAATCATCCGTGCGTGTATTTGGTCTTAAAGTGACAGCATCCTAATAATACGGTGGCCGAGAGAGCTCAAGAGCTGCAACATGAGAAAAAACACCAGCAAATAAAGAAAACATCTTCATCAGTTGGACAACACATGTGCTGCTAAAGTTAAAAAAAATAAAAAAAATATGAAGAGATGTAGGCTATTTCGTGTTAAACTTTTTTGTTTTTTAAATGAGGAGTTATCTAATCCATCTTATTGCAGCGTGTTGGTTATGTGGTGCACTATGAAATAAAAGTAGCCTAATCATCATCATCATCATCATCATCATCATCCAGATGATCGCAGAGGGGGGCTTGAGATTGCCAGGCCTGGCAACTTCTGCAGCACATGTGTTGTCAAACTGATGAAGATGTTTTCTTGATTTGCTGCTGTGTGCGTTTATTTTCTCTTTTTTTCTACCATCGTATAATCCTGCTACTTTCTGTGTTTTTAATGTTAATCAAACAACAAAGGGCAAAGAAAAAATCACTCACTGCTCTTGAACTTCAAAAAGGATATGAAGACTATGCAGTGTTATTTATTTGATTAACCCACTATTTTAAATTTCGGTAATTGTGTATAAGGATTGTGAATTTTCGCAAGTATCTAAAATTTTAGTGTCATAACTGCCTGTTTTTGTTTCATATTGTGTCAAAATATTTTTGGCTGGTAAATTTTCATAAGTCACCGGCCACTGGCAGGTCAGTGTGGCAAAAAGTTAGTTTTATGCTCTTTTTATCCCCCTTTTCAACTCAGAAGTGTATTGCTGCTTACAAGCTGTAGAGGGCAGTGTAAATAAATAAATATCAACCTGAACTTCTCTGTGCATCTCATTCACAGGTCTCAGTTGGGAATAAAAACAGGACTAGGCTGTTAAGAAATAAATATTTTATTATAAAGAATCCTGGAAACAATAAATAGTTTTGGTTTGGTTACACAAGTTGTGACCTGATGTTATGAAAATATGTAATAGCCCCCACACTCTTTTTTTGCTGATACCACAAAAGTATAGTGCCGTATAACGGAAAAGAAATAAGATAAATGACATTTGTCACTGTGGACTTTGGCAGACTCTGCACACATTCCAAATCGTCCTCTCTCATATGTATCACAAGAAAATTTGTTTCATTCTAGTGAGTGAAAGTTCATCCCAACCGGCCCTTAGTCGGACGGACAATTCATTTAAATGAACCGATTCACAAAAATTCAACAATTCCGAGTCCATAGGTTTTTGAATAATTTACATACATTTCTGTTGTATTTCATCTGCATTTACCTGTTCAAGTTTGATACTAAACCTTATCATGATTGTTTATACACAAAAATTAGACCCCCATGACATCCTCCCATGACTTATATTGTCCTGATATTCAGTGCCTTTTCTTGCTCTCCTCTGAGAAGTAGTGTTCATGCAGTTAACACATTCATTACTCTTTGCAATCTCAGGTTGCATAGCTTCAGTAAACATACAAACCCCTGTTGGGTATTTTTATAATGTAATATCTAGCAAGAGTGTCCTAGATATTTTTACAATAACTTCGGTAACTTGTGCAAGACTGCAATCAATCTTTCAGAGACTCCTTGTTTTAAGGAGCATTTACGCCACCTTGGAATTGTAAGGTTCAATCTGCATTCTGGGCAGTTTTGAGATATTGAACTTCAACGTTTTTTGCATTCCATATAGCAAAAATTAAATGGGGAACAACTCTCCTTTATACATGCAAATGACAGAGACCCGAAGTGTATTCTAAAAGTACAATAAATCATCTCAAATTTGCAAATGGGGATTTTTTGGCATGGAATGCAGATAGAACCTTCTAATTCTAAAAATCTATCTTGCAAAACATTAATTGATGCAATATTTTAGTTTGCTTGTAATTTGCTTTAAAACATAAAATTAGTGTTGTAACAATGTGTCGACATGTATGAGAAAGTTAAATTGAATACGTTCTATGACATTTGTTTCATATTTTAAGATGGATCCATAAATGAGTCTATGTGGGCTTTTTACAGTTGGAGTTATTGCAACAGTCTTGGCTCATTGGTCCTCTTGTGAGAATTTGAAGTGCTGATTGGTTCACAGATAGAACCTTATAGAACCAAGTTAGAGTTTGGCTTTGCAGATAGAATCATTTGTTTTCTAAATAAAAAGTTCAAAAATGTACACAACTTAATGTAAATAAGTTGTCACAGAATAAGAATATGTGAATAACTCAATTTTGGCATGTCAGATAGAACCTTATATTTCCAAGGTGACGTTTAGTGCTTGCATTTCTTTCCTTCATTCTTCGTTGGGTGTGTATCTGGGTGGCTGTACAGGAGAGGTTGAATATAAAGACATATGATCCCCAGACTGATGCCGACACAAACCAGAACTGCTCCAATTGTGTTGTTAAAGGTGATAGGTGGAGCAGTGACCAGCAGCTGTGACTGTCTAAGCACCATGTCAGTTTCAATGGCCTTCATCTGGAAGTGTGTTCCAATTATTGCACACACGTGGAACAGCTGGTGGCTGTGGCCTGTAGGGGTCAGAAGAGAGCCATTCACATGAAAAACACTGAATGAAGATGTGCTGAAGAAACACCTGTGGACCTGTGTTAAAGGGATAGTTCCCACAATTGAAAATTCTGTCATCATTTACTCACCCTCGAGTTGTTCCAATAAAGTTCTTTTTCTGCTGAACACAAAGGAAGATATTTGGAAGTATGTATGTAAACAAGCAGATCTCGCCTCCCATTGACTATACCGGAGAACTACTTGGTTACAAACAATCTTCCAAATATCTTCCTTTGTGTTCAGCAGAACAAGAACTTTATTGGAACAACTCGAGGGTGAGTAAATGAGGACAAAATTTTCATTTTTGGGCAAACTATCCCTTTAAAGAGTAAGTTTCTTAAAGCTGCAGTGTGTAACTTTTTTGGTTAAAAATGACACAAATCAGTGACAGAGCAACTACATAAGGAATCAGTGTTCAAAACCATCTCACTGGTTCACCCTGATTCAAAATGGTACACTTATAAAATTGATTTATGATTTGAGCTATTGGGTTTGGTTTTGAGTAGCTTGAAATTTAAACTTTTCATCTAGATGTCTGCCTCCAGACAATCATTGTTGACATCTGGGGAATCACCTGTTGTCAAAACCAAGTACTGAAGAGAACCTGCAGTCAAAAAGGGAAAGTAACAGAGCCCGTGCTAAAATAAGAGTAAATATTGGTATGGTTTTGACAGGATTGCGACAATCAGGGACATCCCCGGTTGGCCATCACCCCCCACATAAGAAAACGTATAGCTCTGCAAGTAACATGAAAGCTCATGTTTCAAAGTACCATACTGTACTGTAGTTTTTTTTTGTAAACTTACTTCAATTTTACATCCATTATAATCAGATACTGTCTGCATTCTAAAACCCTCTGTACTCGAGTAGCTAATATTTACGTTGTCATCACTTACCTATGAAGTCAAAGCGTCCAGGTGCCAGTCTCTCAGGTAAGTGGGTTGCAAACAGGAAGCCGGTAAGAAATGCGAGCAATGTATGGTGAACATGAACGGAGTTCGCCTCATTATGAGTGCAACCCTCCCCTACGCACAGAAACAACTAGAAAGAGGCAACAAAAATAATTACAGGACCAGAACTTGGTGTATTCATATTCACTTTAACCCATAATTAAGTAATGTGCATAAACATCTCTAGAAACTTTTTTTAAACACTGAAATATGTTTAAAAAGAAAACTTAAAACAAAATCCAGAAAATGAATGTAAATTCCAATTCAAATCACAATGTTATTTAACATGACTCATCTGTGCATTTGTGTCGATGTACTGCACAGTATGCTGAAACTTACCCTGTAGAAGAGAGGAATGTTGTCAAACAGGTAAGGGTAGGCAAAGGCAAGAATTCGCAACACCTTACTCAGCCTTGGGCTCGGTCCCTCACATAATCTGACAGGTAGGAAGGGAAAGACATTGTTTAAGTTTCAGTGTTGTGGTGAGGTGTTAAAAGCTAACACCTGTAAGAACATCTTGTAAGCAGCAGTTAGAAAAGTCTGACTGTTCATAGTCAAAATAACGCGCACAATATTATATACACGATGAGGTGTGTTTTCCCATTAATAATTGCTTATGGAGAACCAGATTTAGAAAACAAATTGGTACAGATCAGAGAATTTTGACACATTATGTTTTTAAACTGTTACCTTTCATCGATGTCATGGTTATAGTGTAGGAATGGTAGGCCAAGCCTTAGCAAAAAAGTGGAAATAAAAATAACATTTATCTATGGACTGCCATGCTGTATCCCGTTTATAACAAGCCTTGTATTATTCACACACTTACTGTAGCACAGGCAACAAACATCATTACTTCACATGCAGTTACTACTAAAAAGTAGAGTACACGAACTACATTTTTCAGTATCATGATTCAGCTATTTTCAAAATAGTTGAACTTTTTCCATTAACATCCTACTTTTTACAACGTGTAGCAATGATCAATCGCTACATTATCTGATCTGAGGAAACAGCAACAGTCCTCTTTCTCAGAACGATTCATTTTACTTGTGAATGGCAGTGAAGCGACTCAACTGATGCTGCAGGTCACATGACAATGACAACGGATGAATTACACATTCATATACAGAACGTACTTATGAAAGTACCTGTTTAGAGAGTGAACACTATTTGAGACAAAGCCATTAAATACTCTTTCTAGTGAATCGGCTTTAACGGACGACTCAGTTAAATAAACATATTGACAAAAATGTTTCACCAGTTATATTTACTATTCCCTGCACTATGTACTAAGTTTTCGACGTGTGTATGTAAATAATGTTATACAAATCAATGGTGTTTTTGTAGTATTTACTATAACATTTGAAAATGTTACAATAATTGATGTAATGGTTATCAGAGGCTTGTTCCACATAGTTCTCAGCAGGACTATATGTAACCACAATCTGTGACCATATGGTCGTGTGTTAGCAATGAGGATGTTTGGAATGAAATGGAGTCTTACCTTGAGTAGCAGGCTAGACTGGTTGAGAGGATGGTGTTTAGTACAGCAACGGGGATGTAGCATGAATGAAAGGTGCTGTTCACCCATGCGTCAGGAAAAACATATGCAGAGTAGCTGATCGCTGAACCTGCATCAACATACAATCAGTCACATAAATACAACCCAGTGTGGTGTGGGCGATTTGGTAATGACGTGAAAGTGTGTCCATTTGTAGTGCGATTCTGTAAGATTTTTTATGTTAATAAATGCACATAAATACTACTTATTAGTTAATAACTTTCAAAATAGGTACTGTCACAAGCTGTCTGTATTCCACTTATTTATTTGCCTATTGAACTTAGACATATTAAATGACTTTGTTAAATTGATTAGATGCACAAAATAAGTCTGTACCATACCAGTTATTGTCTGATATTAGAGATTTTAAAACTATATTTATGTATATTTAACTGTGCATTTTAACATTTAGAGTACCTTTGCCATCATCTGAAGCTCACTTAAATTTAAACTTTAAAAACGTTAACCCCAGTTTCACAGACAAGATTGAAGCTATTCCCAGACTAAAATGCATGTTTGAGCTGTTTTAACTGAAAGGAACTTACACTGACATATTGTTTTGTCTCAAGATAAACGTCAGTAATTCTTTTTTTCTAAGCTATATTTATAAAAGCTACTTAAATGCCCTAACTGAACTAATCCTGGCTTAATCTAAGCCCTGTCTGTAAAACTGGGCCTAAAACTAATACATTAATAATGCTGTTAAATGTAATCTTTAGCAAATGTCAAAACAAATATCTATTTTTCCATACTGTACAATATGCTGTGATGCCCAAAGTCACTTGTGACATTTAAAATGTCTGATTTTAGTTTCTATTGTGTTTTATTTTTTGGATTTATTTACACAAAACATACATTTTAATTATTAAAAGTTTTTCTGTGTTGGATGGAATTTTATTATAAGCTCATCCCTAGGTTAATTGTGTAAAAAATCCATTGTGTCTGCTAAATATTGCAGCACAGAACCTTGAAGTTTGTCTTCATGGCAATATTTTCTGTAACAAGCCAAGGAACTAATGGCGTTTAAATGAATGTGTCTGTGTGTTGTTTTCATACCGAGACTGTAGAGGCTGAGCGCTCCATAGTCAAAGAAGTAACAGATATGGCGAGAGCGGGTAGACATGGTACTGAAGGTGTGGGCACAGCTGGAGGCCAGTGGATACACACAGCAGGAGAACAAGAAGACCAGCAGAGGCCACGAGTACACATCATACCACGCATCCTCCATCAACAACACTGTCATCAACTTCCAAAGAAAATACCTGACGGAGAAAGAAGGAGAGATGGGTGGATGCCAGACAATGATGTTGTCACAGCTCTGCAATGCTGCAACTCACAACAAACAAGTTATACAATGAAACAATTCCATGAAGTTTTCCACTGCTGAAATCAACATTATACACATGAGATTTAAAAATAAATGACGCTTTTGCCTATTGGTTAGAGAGTCAGACTGGTAATCCGAAGGTTGCGGGTTTGTTTCTCAATACCGGCAGGAAGGAGAGGCACCCCCCAATTGTTTCCAGGATGCCACAGCAAAATGGCTACTCACTTCTGCAGGTGTGTGTGTCCACGGTTTTACTGTATGTGTGTGTGTGTGTGTTCACTGCTCACTACTCCTTATGTGTGTGCACTAACTGGATGGGTAAAATGCGGAGGACAAATTACAAGTATGTATGGGTCACCACTTGGCCTTCACGTGTCACTTTCTCCAATTTCTTTTCCACACAAAGACAATTGACAATTGCATGATAGCTGATATTGAAACTAAAGAATCTATATCTTAGCAAAACGTGTTTTACTGTGGATATGAGAAACAAAACAAGCGATTAGGATGACAAAGGCCAGTAAGAAGATTGTTTTCAAATGTTAAACCTGCCCTGACTTGCTCAGAGAGTTTGTTACTAGGGATGTATCTGACAGGTGAATGCAGAAACAAACAGTCTTATCACTTTCTATAGGTCTGTGTTTAATCTCTAAAGCACACCGCTAAAGCTTGTTTCTATGCTGTGCAGTATGTACAGTAAAGATAAGAATTAATAGGTTTTGTGAAGGACTTCTGTGAAGTCAACATTTGTCTTGCAGTCATTTGGTTTTAAAAAAATAAATATCGATTGCAGTCACAAAGAGGATTTTTTTTTAAGAAAGCAATATATTCCTAAAAACTTTGCAGTTTCCGTGGGAACATAACATCTCCATCAAAGTCCCTGCACTGAAAAATGTGATATTAAGAGGTGTGGTACTAAATCTAGTTTCAAATCTCAGGATTATTAAGTGATGAATTTTACAGGTCTGATTTAATCTTGCTTGCTAGAGGGATCAGTGAGTTTAATATAACCAAACATTAACCCAGAGTCAAGTTACAGATTCCATGTTTTGTCCTATATTGATTTACTGTCGGTTGACTGTGTATTTAACTATTGTGTGGGATCAGAGGATGTGTTAGCTTTGAGATATGGCATACTTTAAATAGACGAGTAATGGAAATGTGTTTTTGCAAAGAACTACATTTACATTGAATCATTTAGCAGATGCTTTTATTCAAAGAAAGAAGAAGATTTAAAGCAATTTATTATACAGGATCCTGCAATACTGAGTTAAGCTATAGTCATTTACTAATAATAAAATCATTTTTATTATTCCATTGTGTATGTTTAAAATATATGTAATTTTACTACACAATTAATTAATAATATTTAGTATTAAATTTGCTCCATTTATTACATGCCCAAGAAAAATAAGGTTTTGAATGATCTCACTTCCTCTCACAGACCTGGATGGAAAAATAAGCACAACGAGCAGGCATGTATCTAAAAATGTTTACTTATAACAGCTTAATCATTACAGCCGATATAGCAAATACCAAGAGCATATGAAAAAAATTACAATCAAAGGTGACGTAAGCAGCTCTCTAACATGTTTACGTCTGGAGAAAGCTCCGGTGAGGATCAGGCCAGGAGCTCATTAACAGAGATGGCAGACCCTCTGTGTTCATCCAGCAAGATGAACTCTCCCAGGAGCGGCCCAGCTGGGTTAACCCTCGCTGAGGGACGTGACAACCCACTGTGGGGTTTCTCAGTTCATACTACTGTAAGTCTCAGCGCACCGCACACACATAGTCAATCTAAATACTGTCGCTATGGAACCCAGGGTTGGTCACTGTAATTGTGTACGTTTATACTATTGTCTGAGAGTTATGAGATAACAAGGTTTATTGTAAAAGCCATATTGAGAAGAGGTGGCAAAGAGAGGGCGACATGCATGTGTAGAGAGAAAGCAAACACGAGAGCTAAAGAGTAACAGAGATTGCTTCACCGTACCAGGTCGGTAGAAAGTGCGTCCAGACATTGAGCGTCTCATTGGTCAGCTGAAAAAGACTCAACACACAGTCTGTGGCCGAACTACGAGGGTGTCGATATCCAGAGATGATACTGTCCTCATGAAATGCCTACCCAGGGAAAAGAGTGACAGAAAGCCTTCATTTAATAAGATGAAGACAAACCAGCTCTTTCTACAGGTAAAAAGTCAAGCCAACAAAATAATGCAAAGCATTAATATGAATAGGGGGAGATGTTTGGCCACACACCTTCAAACTGTTGCACATCAGGTTGCACAGTAATAAAAGGGTAAAGAAAATACAAATGCTGTGATTCTTTACTTGTTTTTCTACTTCAAGAACACTTTAAACTAGTTACAATCACACACATCTGTTTGTTGTTTGTTAAAGGAATGTACTTACTTTGGGGACCTGGTGGACAGTGAAGACGCGCTGTAGCTTGATCAAGCTGAACATGTTCCCCTGATGAATGGCCTGACTCAGGAGAGAGAGGCAGATACAGAAACACACCTCAGGTAGAGAGACAAACGAACATTTAGACACTCTTCCACCCTACCTGATCACAGATGGGCCCGGTTAGCCCTGCCCTCTTCATCACACCTACAGACATAAACCTCTAACATAAACACACATACACACACCCACAGCACTGAACACACACCTGACACACACACACACACACACACACACACACACATACCAGACACACCGGCTGGGTGAGAACTCGCACAAGAATTCAGGAGCACATTGTTTTAGAAGTCAGAGGGTTTCACTCCAAACATACAGATAAATACACTCAACAGTCTCGCCTTGATGTCCGTTCAAACGTTTGGGATCAGTTAGACGTTTTGAAAAAAAAAAAAAAAATACTTGTATTTAGGACACATTCAATTAATCAAAAGGAAAGGAAAGAACAACAACAACAAAAAATTTACTTTTTAAATCAACTTTCTAGTGATCCAAGAATCCTGAAAAAACATTTTCCACAGCTTCCATGAAAAATATAAAGCAACACAATGGTTCTGCATTGTACAGACAGAAGAATGATAACGGTTCTGTTTTAGCACGCTATGGATAAGTTCTTTCACACCCTCCATTCATTACACAGATTTACCTGCACTGACTGAAACTGGCTGAAACACCCCACCCTGAATGAGCAAAGAGGGGTCTGTCCCAGAACAGCACAACCGGCTCATTTTCCCATGTGGACTGGGACAATCCTGTGACCTTGTTTGAAATGTAATAATGCTTTTATTTTGCATTTATTATGCTTGAATTTTTGTTATTCTTTACTAGTTAAGCATGCTTAAATCAGGCAGTGTTACACTTGAGTTCAAAAGTCACTGAGAAACCTGTTGAACCTGTTGAGAAAAGGGGGAAACGAGATTTCCTAAATACTTTGTCAACTGTTGCTTACATAATTCTTAGATATGTGTGTGTGTGTGTGTGGTATTTGGAAGAAGTCTCTCATGCTCACTAAGGCTGCATTTATTTGATAAAAAAACAGTAAACGCAGTAAAATTGTGAAACAGCATTACAATTTAAAATACATGTTTTCTATTGTAATATATTGATTTATTCCTGTGATGGAAAAGCTGAATTTTCAGCATCATTACTCCACTCTTCAGTGTCACATGATCCTTCAGAAATCATTCTAATATGTTGATTTACTGCTCAAGAAACATTTCTCATTATTATCAATGTTGAAAACCGTAATTTCCATTGAAGAACAAGTATCTTAAATGAACTGTATTTATTACATCTTGGCAGAGATGAGTTTTATGTTGGTGTGGTGAGCTAAGAGTGACATGGACTAGAAGACAAAGGTATGGAGGGAAATTACATTAACAGAATCAGTAAACATATTTCTATCTTTTGTTGAGTGACGTTTTTTGCTTTTCTGCAAATTAAGTTAGATATTGGGATAAATGTGATGCATCATATACTGTCAATCATATCCTGACAAAAGAGTGTGGAAATGTTTTTTTTTTTTTTTTCATAAAACATATCAGCAAGGACATGTTGTGATTTGGGTGTGCAGATTTTGAAAAGAAACGATGAATGACCGTAAAGCAGACATTACACAATATGGTTTAAATATTACAACAGAAGGCATAATGTAGAGTTGCTGAAGGTGTGAGTGATGCAGTTTTGAGTGGTTATGCAACAGTTAAACGGTAATACCAAATGTCACCCCACGATGGCAGCATTTTCCAATTTAAAATGACTGGACATAGTGTCATAATTGTCACAACTCGTATTCATCCAGCAGCTCTCAATTTTTTTTTCGAAAAAATGATTCGATTTATGGTTTAACTTGCCTCAACCTTGATCTGTATGAAAGAAATGTAACACAGTACGACTAAAACGCAGAAACGTTGATATAGAATACTGTAAATAAAGTAATATAAACTAAAATAAATATCAAAAACTAAATATAAAGGTACTAAACTAAAAACTGAAGTGAACAGCATCATCTAACTCAGTCTCTTTCTATTCTCCATTGACTGAGGAGCAGAACTCGATGTTTACTGATATGGCACGAGTAATGCTAATATTCTAGTTAGTTTTTTAAGAATGCTGCAATTTAATGTTATAAGACTCTTTAGATTGAACCTATCAGGGGGTTATCTTTTAAGAAGTGGGTTGCAAATGAATCAAGATGTAAAAGGCTATTTAAGAAACATATCCGCCATAACACTGGCACTTGTCCAGTCTTCCTAGATTAGCAAAGAAGGACGTTTGCTTTATCACTGCAGCAACTCTCTCTCTCTCTCTCTCTCTCTCTCTCTGTGTTCAGCTCAAACACTTTTCTTCTGCTTCATTAAGTGTGTCTGTGTGTTTATGTGTGTATCGTCTGGAGGGCAAACATGAGAGGATGTATGTGGGAGTAAGCAGGACTATGTGTGTTTTCGGCCTTGCTTGCTGCATAATTGAGCATGTGCAGCAGCAGCGGTGTGGAGGCCAGACGCAGACAGACCGAGTCAAGCAGTGCTGCAGAGGGCACGGCCTATACAACCCCCTAGACAGGTCCAATATGGCAGCGTCAACTCCTGCCTCCACATCTGTCTGTCTCTCTCTGCAGCAGTGGTATTTTTGTCCCTTCAGAAACAGTAATAGTACTCAGGGTAAAATATATCACAACATCTCAGGGTGTGCAAGATGAGAAGAGTCTGAACCCTGCATAGCTGAGGTATTAGGTCATAAATGGGAAATGACACAAGTGTGTGTGGGAATCTCTCACAGACACAAAAGCACACATCACTCACTGTGCCCTGTTACAATGCCAAACCAAGCAGACAACTGAAACGCCTGCTGCAGACATTGGGGAGGCAGACATGAGTTGAATGCAATGAAATGCTCAAGAATAAACTGATATTTGACAGCTCGGTGTTAGTCTGGGAACTGTTTTTCCTGTGCATTGCAGGTTTGTGTGAGCGAGTGAAATTTTACACTCCAAGGCAAGACATCACAGATAAACAACAATAAATAATAGATATCACCATATACTTCTACAGTGCATTAATCGCCGTAAAACATTGAGGTAATGGTTTTGTGTTAGATGTTTGAATGCAAATGATTCTAATTAAATAATTACTAATTTGCATAACTTTCCGAACATTGGATGAAGCCAGGTTCTTCAAATTCATTCATTTTAACATGTCAGAGTGAAAGATTTTTACAGAGGGTATTTTGGATCTAAAAATAAAACCACCATGTTTTTATTAGTTTTGGCAGAGGAATCTGTTCGTATATCATTCACCTGATTTATTTACTGGATATGGATAGAAATAAAACTGGAACGTTTGGTGTATTTAAGTGCTACTGAAGTGCATATTTCTGGCTCTGCACAGGGGGAAAAAAACTCATTTTAAGCAGATGCAAATAGAAAATGTTTAAATGTTTGCCTGTAGTGTCTTGCGTTTAAAAACTAAACTAGGGGTGGGGTGAAAGATATCCCTTTAACAAATAATCGAGATTTTCATCTGAATGATTTTATATATATATATATATATATATATATATATGTGTGTGTGTGTGTGTGTGTGATATGGACATTTTAACAAAAATATGCCCAAATAAATTGAAAAATTGAAGTCTGTATCATTACCAAGCCCAAGATTTTTTTTTTTTTGCCTCGTATAGACCACAGACCACAAGCGTCAGCTGGTTGAGTCTGGGTAAAAACAGTGATAATCTGATCAGACAGTCATTAAAAGATGAGCTCCATGGGGCGCCTTCACCCACAGTCTACCAGGGGTATGAGCTCAGCTAATGCTGGCTAAAATAACTACTGAGAGAGACAGAGACAGGACAGAAGAATGAAAAGGGAGTTTAATGTGCCGGATCTGACCCCAGGCTGCAGCTAGTAATTAAACTGCAGTGTCCATATGTGTGACTGAGATAGAGAGAATGTGGCAGGGATTATAGTGAACAGGGACATCTGAGATAAATGTTTTTGGATGGTGATGCAGTAGACACCTCAGGCAGTGTTCAACACTGGTCATTTCTGCCGAGCTAGTGAGGGAGTATGTATGACTGAACGGATATAATACTGTAATAAATTAATCAAAAACTAGTTATGGGACTAAATACAACTATAGATGATTTTAAACCACATACTCTATAAATACATGAGCTGAAGCCAAAAATGCTTCTTTATTAAAGCTGCAGTCTATAAGTTTTACCTCTTTGTCGCCATCTCTGTTCAAAATGTGCAATTGCAGTTATTTGTGTAATTATCTTTTCATGGGTTGTGCAATCGACAAGGCTCCTCCGCACGGATGAATCTAATGTGTTGAGATAATGTACAGGTACTTCAGAATCACAGATTCGATGTCTTTGAATTATGACCAAATAAGAATTTCACTGGAAAATGTCATCTGAACAAGTAACATGTCTGACACTTTTGTTCTTACCAACTGAGAAAAAAAACCTTACAATAAATCACGCTTTCAATGGTGATTAAATAGATCGCTTAGCTCAGATCCCGTCAAACCATGCAAATTATTATTACTGTTATACTTTGTTCTCAAATTGTTAATGTTAACATCAGCATTATATGTCTGTGTGTATTAGCATTACCTGTAGATTTTAATTTCTGAAGCCACTCCGCAGTCTGAAGTCTTTTGTTTATGACTACGGGTGACTCTCCAGTTGTCTCTGATGATTGTCATTTGGACTATCTGGATTACAATCCACCATGAAAATGATAAGTTTGATTATTCCAGCTGCTGTCATAAAAGGCTATAAATGATCCACTACCAGCAGCATCCTCACATGCCATTTAGCTACTAGCTGGGACTCGTTCTTTCTGTTCACAGACGTGACGTAATGACGCAAAGATGAACGGCTGCATGCTCGAAATTCCTGGGGAAACCCACCAGTACTGATTTTATTATAAAACGTTATAACAAGCTTACGTTTGTGAATCAGGCTAAAGTAAGGAGATAGTTTTGAACACTGGCTGGTTATGTACTTACTCAAATTACTCCAAAAAAAACCCAAAAAATGTCACAAACAGCAGCTTTAAATGAAAAAAAGTAGACACATTTATTTATAAAACGAAATGCCTTTATTTATACAACTTTTAAAAAAGCAATTTAAAGCACAAAGACTTTAATAAACATTTGTCCTGCATAAAAATGATCGCACATTGTGCTTCCTTTGCAAAGTCTGTACAACCTCTGGGTGTGCAGCTGTTGCGATCCAGTTCAACCATTTATTGCATACACATGAAATACACCTCGCATGTCAATTTGTAACTCAAGAATGAAAAAAAGGATTAAAAAAATGACCAACCACATTTCTACCGATTTACAATTCTAAACTGCAGCAGCTTGCAGAGGAAGGCTTTGCACATTGTCCAGACTGTAAATACATATATTAAAAAAAAAGAAAAAAGAGATGAGAATAAATTAATTCAAGAAACTATAGTTGTGCTTTAACATTGCTTACTCCAAGGAGTTCACTCCAATGCAAACACCGTTTGGTAAAACCAACTCAAAAGGGAGGCTGTTTTGAAGCAAGGCTTTCAAGATCAGACATGCTGTTCCAAGTCTCTCTTTTCCCTTTTTAAAATATGTAGCAGAGAGCATTAGCTCTACATCAAGATTTGCACACATTCCCATAGATAGCAGTGATTAATTGAATTCCCTGTTCCCTTCTATATCCACTCCATATTATACAAATCTAGACTGGAGGTGGAAAAAAAAAAAAAACAGTATCAAAAGGCATTTCTTTAGAGGAGGAAAGCATGTATATACCACCTCAAATGTTCAATTAATCACATCCTCTTTCCAAACTTTAATAAAAAGAAGAAAAAAAAAGAAAGAAGAAGAAAAATCCATGGTCTTCCATATAGCACAATAGAAAAACTATAGTTTCAGATAAAAAAATAACCCAAACTTTAAAGACTTTGGTACAGTATAAATGAAATGTAGCTCTCTGCCTCACTCAACTCCCCTTTAAACAAACTTCTGTATACCCATTAGGCGACAAGTATGAAATGTGCATAGTATTATATGTGAGATCTGTGTCGATGAAACTACAAGCAACCTGATTTTCATGGGAAAACATGATTTTTTTTAACCAAAAAAGGTCAACACAAAAGGTATGCCACCAGGCTAAAGCACCCATAGTCTGTAAAAGCCATCTCTGCCAATCAAACTAGAAGATTTGAAAGAAAAGCATTTAGAACATGTCACAATTCTGACATTTATGTTCTGAAAATCTGAAGCCAAAAGCTCACACTGGAATGTGAACATCTGTTTGAGATGGTTCTGAACAGCAGGTTGCCAGATAATGGGATAATATCTCGCCATTTTAACGGCTGTAGTTGGGTGAGATTAAGATAGTCGGGATTCAGCCAGGAGGAGGTTTCAACTGCTGAGGTCAAGTGGCTGACCGCTCTGAGAAAACATCCGGAAATGACATAGCCAAAACTCATTTGAGTTCACGAAAATATTTCCGTCTGCACTAGTTAGAGGGCTGCTGTAATTATTACAGTGCTGTGAGGAGAAGCTTTTGGATAAAAACAAACAAACAAAAAGAAAACAGATGCTATAGTCTTACATGCAAATCACTAATTTAATGAGGAAGTACTGACGATTAGTTTACTTTAATACATGAAACTGCATCTTTTCTTGGCCAAGATGCTAATTATTGAACTGGATGTGAAAGAAACATGCTTTTGCTCTACATAATGGCAACTGTGTTTTTGACACTCAAAACGAGACAGGGAATTAGATGTTACCCTAAAAAAAAAATAATATTACAAGAAATAATACAATTGTCCAAAAATAACTGAGGAAATGTGTGCAGCTACAATAACCTCAGCAAACAAAAGTTGAAAAATTCCTTGAATGATTCACTGCCATCAAGGCAAGAGAGAGAAAAAACAACGACATCAGAAATCAATTCACGATTCTTCACACGGTTGTATAAAGGCATCCTCACTACACACGCATGCCACACAAGTAAAGTGCATGACCAGTCTAGCACAATTCAACTGAGGTTTGACTTCTTTCTGGGATGAAGAACACAGGCTACACGACCATTCAGACTCCCTCCGACTGCTCAAAAAGCAACCAAACTGTTGTATTCTAGGCTTTGTGTTTGATAAACTAGGATAGTGGTGTCTTAATACCTATAGCAATGTTACCTGAAATCTGTAAACATGAAGCAAGTGACCTACGACCTACTGTCTAAAGCATTATTAAGTGCATTATGAGCAGGACTGGGCCGCATTAGTGACAACTCAATCTGATTGTGGCGAGGTTCTGACAGAGCAAACGATCATGAAATGCAGACTGAAGGCTGGACAGTGGGTTGAACAAAAGGCTTTGCGTTTCCCTCCAATGTCAAACCGATCAAGTAAACCTTCACTGCTCACTGAAACATAATGCTACACTTGAGGACATTTTCGGCATTTTTCTCCGTAGCTTATATGCATTTGCATTCTGCTCATGGGCTATGAACTCAAATGACTATTGCAGCTAAAGTTTGCTCTCTACGATTTATTTTCAGTGTTTTTACCTGTCTGGTGACTGACTATTTTCTGAGCTTTACTTTGGAAGAAAGTTCTGAAAGCCGCTTTGCAACCTCACATCTTGACTGAAGAGTGCCCAAATGTGGCAAATCTCAGCGGACATGTTTCTCACTCAAACCTGCAGATCTGGAGCTTTGAATATTAAATACCTAAGCCCTCCCTCTTCCTCATCCAGACACATGCTGCAAACAGCTGCGTTTGTACCTAATTAAAACCTCAGCAAAGACACAAGAAGCTCTGCAATTACTGTCTCAAACAGAAAAATCAGAGGGCTACCGAAGTGTTCAGACTTTTTTTTCTCCACGCTAGACACAGTGGCCCTCACGGCGGCAATCAGGATGAGGACGTGAGGGTCTAAAGAAATCTTCGAGGTGTGCTCCACTCTAGTTGTGCTTGGCCCTCCCTCCTTTCAGGTAGCTTTTCCAGCGCTTGATGAAGTCCCTGAAGATGGGCGAGTTGTCAATAGTACCCAGCAGCTGGAGCTGGTTGATGTGCGTTGTATGATAGTCCCAACGGGCCAGGTTGGGTGCCGTGCCCAGTATAAAGTGGCGCAGGTCATAGATGGTGCCCGACCCGGTGTCATACAGGGGCAGCATAACTTTTAGGGACTCCATTCCCTTGCTGTACAGCTGACCTGCATCCCGACCGAGTTTCTCACCTGCGGTTTGTGCCAGATCATACAGGCCTATGAGGGAATAGATGAACCCGTTCAGAACGAAGGAGCTGGGGATTGTGGGATACTCCTCATACCAGTCATACTTATTCATGAACACAGCTTTTACACCATGCTGCTCCGACGGCAGTTTGAAAGGTCCGGTGGCACGCAGGGCAGCCTTGAGGTACGTGTCATCTTTTGTCATCAGATAGGCACGTACTAGAGTGGACATGGCCTGCCCCTGCGCCATGGCCGAATACCAACCCGGCTCCAGCGCACGGAAACCCTCCCCGAGTTTACGAGTCACCATGATTGGCCAACCACCATGCTCGTCCTGGTTGCGCACCAACCAGTTGCTGGCGGCGAAAAAAGCCGCCATATGTGAAGTGGTGGAGATTGTGATGTTGTCTATCGTCCCGTGGCCGTGCACCACTAACTTTACTACACGTCGGGGCATGGTCTTTGTGGCTTTGACCGCTTTGGTGTTGGAGAGTCCAATGCCTTTGCGGAGGTCAGTGAGAAGGTCACGGGTGACCGTGGTCCATGCTGTCCGAGGGCCGATCCCATAGGTGATGTCACGGTCCTTGAAAGAAATGAGCTGGGTAGTGGTGACATAGTGGATAACAAATGGAGGCCCTTTCTCTGTGGTCTCCAAGGTGACAGAGACACTACCATTAGATGTGAACTTCAGGTCAAAAGAGATGATGAAATCTTTAGTGTTGCCAAGAGGAAGTGAGACGCCCTCTGAGTTTTCTAAAACACAAGAAACAGAAAAAGGAAATGTTACAACAAGATCAACAGTCTGTCTACTAAGGCTGTTTTTTGTTTTCCGCATTTTTTGACAAAAGTTTTATTTAAAAAGGATTATAAAATGAATGATTAATTGTTGGCAGAATTTTCTGTTTTAGATGAAATATCAATTTAAAACATGTTTGATTTCGCCGAATGCAGCTTAACTAAATAAAATTATTATTTTATTTATAGGGAATCTCAGCCTGTGTATGCCAGCACATTGGCATGAGGTGGTATTTGCAAACTGCTGCCGTTTGGTTCGCCAATTTAATTTTGTCTGTACACAAAAAATCCATAATTTACGTTATCACCATTTGTTGCATGTCACACCAAGTAAGCTAACAAACTGTTGACTGGTAACAAAATTTGTGCAATGCAAATATCATATCATTTAAAATGTTTGCAACACAGCATTATTACCAGTATAAAACAGGTCTTCACAAACTTTCTCCTGTTTCTTTACAGTATCATATTCATAGACACACTTGTTTATCCAGATTCACACACACTAAGAGATAGTTCTTGTGAACAGTGATGGTACAGGTTGTCTCGGAACTACTAGGTTCCATTTGTCACTTTCTCCTGGGATTAATTAAACAGACACATTGGTGTCAGAGAGGCAGAAAGGCTCAGACCGTGAAATAACTTTAAAACAATCAATCTCACATTGGACTGTGCCAAAACTCATTTCTCCTCCAGAAGACCGTTTGGTACACACTGCAGTGAAACTTACTGCAAAGTGAGCAGATCAGTTTCCCAACTCTCAAAGTACTTTATCTCTCTTTTTACAGAAATGCACATTCAACACTGCATCCTAAAGTCATCTCTCTTTGTTAGAGTCAAATCCCTCTCGCCGCCTCTGTCTGTGTTGCCTTCTGACAAGGTTATGCAGAACAAAAAGGAAACCTATTCATACCCTCTACTGAGAGGAGAAAGGGAGGCATGAAACAGAAAGAGAAAAAGAATGAGGTTGAAAACACACAATACAGAGTGATAACAACATTAAAGCAACACAAAAATGGGAGAGGAGAGGGATAAAGGACAAAAGCAAAATCAAAGGAAAAGAAAAGAGGCAGTGGAGGACATTTTGGCTCTATCACTATTTAATGCACTCATAAATCCATTACTTAAGGCAATGCAGAGACTAAGTGGATTTGTACTGTCCTGCTCTGATTACCCAGCCATCAATAGCAGTGATGTGGAGGACGAATGGAGCGGGAGGGAGGTAGCGCCCTGCTGGAGCCCTGGACCCAGTGTGTCCTAGTTGGCTCCGCTCTAATCAATGCTCTGGGTGATGACACCAATTACTGCCTGCCAGCGCGACAGCCCTGCTAATTCTAATGGCTATTGATTAGCTCAACGCTAAAAAGCAGCACGGTGTGTCCAAGACCTCAGAAATGCTGCCTTATGCAGTATCCTTAGGGAGGAACAGAATGTACTGTCTACTGTGATGCCTCCATCTGTGTGATTTCTGATGACACCATAGACCATAGACGTCTCCTTCCCTACTTTCGACACCCTATAATCCTGCGTGTGTGCAATTTTGGCCAAAAATGTTGAAAGAAAAATGTCTGATGAAAGAAGTTTTTTTCCAGCATATCATTCTATTTTTACAGAAAAATAAGCATTGTAGTCATTAAATAGCCTCTTTGTTCATTTTGATAGATGACAGTGGTGCTTGAATTTGAATATATTTTTAAGTGTAATTTATTCCTGTGATGGCAAGGCTGAATTTTCAGAAAAATTCTTGAGAAATCATTCTAATCATCCATTCTAACATTCAACTCTGTCCTCAAGAAACATTTCTTATCATCAATATTAAAAACAGTTATGAGGAAACCATGATTTTTTTTTTAAAGGATGCTTTGATGAATGGAAAATTTAAAACAGTGGCATTTATTTGACAAGGAAATTTTTCTAACACAAAACTTTCACATTTTATTCAGAAAGGAGGCATTAAAATGATAATTTATTTAAAAAGTATATATATTTATTATATTATAATATATCATATCATATTTCAATTGTGGAGCTGCAATTTTTATCTGGTGTAAAGATCATTTTAACTAAAGATGGAGGAGTCTGAATTGACTAAACTTACATTTTTTAAAATAAGCCCTTTCAATAACTGACTAATAACCTTTTCATTGCCATTAAACGTACATTTCTGAACCTAAACATAGGGGAGCCTGATGAAAAAATGTCTCAAGTCCGTCTGACATTTCTCTTTTAAATGAGCATTTTTTTTTTAAGCCTTCCTGACCCCATACTTTTGTATAGAAGTATGAGAGGCAACATTTGTAGAGTGTGTTTTGACATTCTGAGGGTGTTTATGTGCATGTCCAGTGGAGCAGGACTGTAAGAGGCCATGCAAAGATGCAGATGGAAGAATACAGAAGAGATAAGGAAACAGATAGGGAAGCACAAAAACTGTACTGGTTTGATTTAATCAGATTTAAAGTGTTTACATGGCATTTTAAAAAGATACTGGAATTGAATAGTAAACATACTAAATGTGAAGCTGGACGACAGAGAATCCTTGAGAAATAAAAAAAATGGAATGCAGTATATGAAGAACAAAAGAATATTAGATGAAATGAAATAAATTGGAAGCATGTAGATCAATCTCCGTTTCTGTACCTGGAGCGCTGAACTGTCGTACTGATGTGGCTCTGGTCTTGTCGTAAACTCTGATGAGAGAGCAGCCCTTGGGGACAGTCCATGTGCTAGACCTGCTGTCTCTCTCCTCCGCTGTGTCATACACCTCCATGTGGGGCGGCCGCTCTGTCAGGTTCTTACTGTAATGACTCAGGCCATACTGAGCTATCTGGATAGCATAGAAATACCCTTGAGGGCCCCATTGTGTGGACAAAGGTACTCCTATAGGGAATAAACAGAAGAAGCGATATGAGATAGTGGGTGTTACACTGAAAAGAAAAGTAGCTAATTTATTTTTACACGACCAATCAATTATTATTCTTATTTATTTATTTATTTTTACAGAAGTTACAGTGGTCACTACGCTAGTACTCATAGTGGCACATTCATAATGCAAGCAAACGCATTCAGACCCAGAAGTATGTGACGCACGTAATGAAGCAAAGAGTCTAAAAGCCCTCTTAAAAAGGCTTTTCTAAAGCAACAACAGCAAAATAGACCTAAATGTTTAATGCATAATTGGACTCAAAAATAAATAAATAAATAAATAAAAAATAATAATTATTTCACAGAGTAAGACAAGGTTATTAGCCTTTAGACTCCAGTTAATTTTCGGTTGCTAAGCAACATAGCAACTTGCCGTATAACCACTAAACTCAACATTCACAAGTGCGTATATACTGTTTAGCTTGACCGTTTTCGGCATCATATGCGCTTTAATATATTAACTGTTAGATAATGTTAGCTTTACTGGGGAGTCTTTGGTTTTTAACTCAAGTCACTGTGAAGCAGTGGTTTCTGCACTGCTGCCATCTTCATTCATTAAAAGTCATGAAACCAGAAACATGATTATTTATAAACAATTTAGTACAGATACACAATCCAGAGCACTAACAAGGGAAAACATTCAAATCAATTAGCCAGACATACAAGCGAAAAAGTGGTGATCACTGGGAGAAGCCACTGAAGCAAATAGTCTTTAGTTGATCTCAAGTATGAATTTGTGCTGTCTGCAATAACAAAAAATGCTAAGAGTTATAGGTCAGCAGGCTTTTATTAAACCTCTCTCCATTAGTTTTTTTTTTTTTTTTTTCCATTTAACCACAGCTCACCACTGCGTTCTACAGCCTGGCATGACAATAATCAAGCCACAGGCAAAACACTGTGGCCGTGCTGCTGGTTTATAGCTCACTTTGAAGCGTCTATCTTCAAACATACACATAAAAACCCACATGCAGGGTTAAACACAGACATAACAAGGCAATATAGATGACAAATACACCAATGAGACTGCCTTCCGATTTCCAGGATGCGCACACACACACACACACACACACAGGCTCTAAGTGGGATCTGTATCAGGAGGCATATGGGCAACTGTGGAGGCGCTCTCTGGCCTAGATACTATTCAGAGCACTCTGATCCTCTGCTGGAGGAGAGGCCATCCCTCAACCTGAAGGAGGAGGAGAAAGGAGCTCTCTTTCCCCGTCACCCTCTGTACTCATCTCCTTTTCATTCCTTTTATTCTCCCTCATTCTCTCTCCTTCAGTGGAGACTGATGAGTCTGTCCACTGTCTCTGAGGCTCTCTGCTCTAACACACTGCCGCAGGCTCATGTAGGTTATTACCTCGGAGCTCAACACACTGTTTTTGTGGCTCTTTGTGCTTCGGGATGAGAACAAGAGGAACAGAACCTCTAATTAGTCTTTGTTTTGAGCATTTGCAACACCTTTCAAAAATGAACATATTTCATACTACAGAGAATTAAATCTGCTGAGGAGATTAAAAGCACTTTCTGTTTGCATAATAATTTGGTGCTGTACATGCTAACACATTACTACCTTAGTGAGATCCAGCAATGATGGACACCGTGGGACACACACCCTTCCCACTTGCACCATAACATTCCTTGAACACTGGGCTCAAGCCTGTACTTAAATATTACGCTTGCACTTTGAGGCAGAGCTCGCTTTAATTTTCCATGGATACCGGAGGAGAATCAAAGGCAATGCTTCAAACCTCAGAAGATTCCCTACAGGCACCTTCATTCCAACAGAGTCATTACCGCTACAGCGCTTCTTTGTAGCGCGTAGAACAGAGAGAGGCTGCATGTAAACAGCCTCTGAGTAACGGACAGGCTCTTAGTTATGGAGGAGAGGAGGCTAGAAAGGAAACAAAACTATTGCTTTTGTGCTGCTACAGACATTGAAGATTTCATCTCGACTCAGACAACCCAATTTTTCCACTTGCCACAAAATAATACTGTACGAATGGGCTTCTTTGCGGAGATACAAAAAAACATGGTTATTTGAATGGGAATATTTTGACCAAGGTCGACAAGCTTTGACCAGAAAAGAGTTGAAAATGGTTTAATCCTGAATGCTGATCAATAACTTTTCAAAAAGTGAAAGCTTTTCATAGTGGCATGGCTGGATGTGCTGCATTTCAGCATTTTAATAGAGAACTGGAGAATGCGCTCAGGTTTTTCGAGCATGTAAAGTGTGAAATGGTTTGTTCACAAGCTTGTCATTGGTTACTCCGACATACACTCACATGAGCAAACAAACTCAGTCTGCTTTGAATTTGATTCCTTTTTATTTCATTTGACAATTGTTCCACTTCGCAGTCTTCCCCGTGAATAGTAATCTTGTGGTTTGGAAGGCATTCTTTAACCTCCAGTATTGATCAGACAGACTTCATTTTCAATCCTTCCTTAAGAAGTGATCACTTCATTTCATTAAAGGAAAAATAGCGAAAGGGACTGACTAAATCTCTATTCTCTTAAGAAAGCACCATAAACTGTGTTAAAAGGTTTGAAATGATGGTGGTGGCAGAGATTTAGGCTCCTAACACGAAGGCTACAGGTTCAATTTCAGGTAGGGGTGATCCAAGAAATGTAGTGAGACTGGGATCAGCTCTATCACTGTGATGCCTCAAACAGGGCACTTAACCCCATCTGCTGAAGGACGGCCCTCACGAAGAGATAGAGAAATGGAGAGAAGAGTGAGCCAGCAGGAAACGGTTGAAAGTAATCTGTCAGGGCAGAGAAACAGTGATGGATCACTGACACAGCTGAGAGACAAATGTGGTTCCTGGACAGTAAAAGGCCTCTGAAGGACAAAACCTAGACCACCATAAGCAGCTTCTTCTCATCGAGGAGTGTCATCTCTCTGTTCATTTTTGAAATGCTTGTCATTTATGTTCTTTAACAAAAAAGGAGAATGATTCTGCTTTAATTTGGTTTTGCTCTTTCTCATTGACATTCACTAGAAGACGCATGGGAGCCTGAGTGCAAAATTATTCTCCATTACGTTTAAGGTCATCAAATCAGCTCTTGTGATTCAGTTCTTGGCTGAATCAATCCCACTTTCATTTGCTTAATGTATAGTCCATTGAGGGTGCATTACTCACTAAGAACCAGACGTAGATCATTCAAGCCTGGCTTCCAGGAAACTCCTCTTGGACTGCACTAAATGACTATTAATGGCCACTAACAAGTTGTGTTAGAAATGAGGCAGGTCGCTTTGCCTCTCACTTCTCCCAGTGTGCCACAATTAAGTGCTTCTTTAATGTGACATGCATTTAGGTGAATCTTGACGATGAGGGAGAAAGTAACTATGTAATTTTACCGAGACACATTAGGAGAGCCACTTATGAGCAGGCCCAGGCAGAATCAGCTGACTTTTCTCACATTTCCTGCTCCAATAATGAGGGGGAAACCAGAGGAATAGATTTAAACATGGTAAAATGGTGGCTCTGCGAATTCTATACTTTTATTAGTAGCTGAATACATACTGATGACAGAAAGTATGCTGGAAGGTAGTTATTTGAATTTATAACATTTTTAATATATTTTTAATATTTTTCTTCTAAAAAAACATCACCTTGCTTCAGAAGGCCTTTATTAATCCACTGGAGTCGTATGGTACTTTTTTAATGGATGGACATATTATTTTTTACTTCAAAATGATTTTTTTCTTATTCTCTTTTTTTGTTTTATAACCAAAACTGAGAATACATTTTTGGTACATTACATTTGGGTAACTGAACTCCGTATGCTGTTCAGGGTGTTGTTTTCTAACATGATAAATTAAACCAGTCATAGCAAAGTTATTTAACAAAGAGCTGGCTCTCGATATTTCATTCAAACACATTTTTTTTTTTACCAATTTACAAATTTTAATTTTAAATTGCTACCTCTACCATAATTTTTGGTTTAGTGCTTTGACACTGTTGACGTTTACTTGTCACTTATTCACGTTGTGTGCATGAAACAGACAATGACACAGTCAAAATGTGTCATCACAGAAATGCTAAAACATCAATTAAATGATTTCGGCGCTCCGAAACCATTTCACCCGAAAACAGAAATGAATGTTTTTGCTGTTTTAGTCAAATATTTTCAGCTGCCAAAACTTTGAAGCATCACTGTTTAATACGGTTTTAAACAGTGCCTAGTTCATGAATAGGACCACATTTGACACATGTTAATACACACATTAATAGCAGGTGTAACCTGCAGTGCATCTCAACTGATTACTTGTCTTCAGACACCTCAGCATAGCAATGCTAAAAGCAACCATTATCAGATAAGATGGACCGATTGTGAAGAGGTATCACTATTAACTGTTAATAGTTAATAGTTAAAATTAATAGTTTTTCTCCATTTGTTGGAGTTTTGGTTCCTTGCCGCTGTTGCCTTTGGCTTGCTTACGTTGGGGACACTTGCTTGATATTCAGCAGTGTTTTTGATATGCCTGCATTGGCGCCGTTGTATACAAACTGAGCTGAGCCGGACGATTACGTCACTGTTTTCTGCAGTGCTGATATACCTAAATTAACTAGACTAATAACTATTGATATTTGCAACGGAATGAATCAATAATACATAGAATAAGCTGCACAATGACACCATTTTCTTATTAATGTAAAGCTGCTTTGCCACAATTTGCATTGTAAAAAGCGCTATATAAATAAAGATGACTTGACTTAACACAAAACTCACCTTCAACTCCACTAATGCACTTGACTCTGTCACGCACTTCCACGTTATACCCCTCAAAGGACATGAAGACTCCGTTGGGGTGGTACGGCTCTCTCTGGGTGTATACTTTGGAGTAACTGTGCGAAAACTCGAATCGATCATAGCCGTCGTACTGTATGACCTTGCCATACACCTCAAAGTACTTCTCCATCCAGCTGAAGGGCAGATATACCTCGCTACCTTCTCGACGGCCCTTAATGGTGACCTCATCGTTGATCAGGCAGTCAATCTCTTCGTAGCGTACTCCACCGACCACAGGTGGAGGTTCAGGAGGCTGGGGCTGCTGCGGAAGGCTGTCTATTTTGGGCTGGGAGGGGGCTGGGGGTGCCGGGGCAGGAAGCGCAGCGCTTTCTCACTTGTACACTTGTTCCACAGAACCACAGTGAGCAGAGAGAGAAGAGCGCAGATCACTATCAGGGTCTTGTAGTGAACACGGGCTGCCAGACAACGCATCATCACTGCTTACCTATAATGTAAACACAGACGTACATTAACACAAATTCTATGAGACAGCTATTGCCTGAACTGCAAGAACAGGCAAACATGCAAACATATACTTACACTCCCCACAATGCACCAGTGACATTTCAGACTTAAGCTATCGAGTAATCAGTAATCCATTCAGAGGAAATTTTATGCATACCTACATGGAATTAATCAGAGTTTAAAAGGTCCAATCAATTTTTTCCCTCTGCATGAATAATCAAATGCAGCATTAGAGAAATTCAATATCTGTCTGGATGCCTGTGTACACGGTTTTGCATATCGCTCCCAAAATACATAGCAGCAGGGGAAAAGCATTTCTTTTTTGTTCTACTACATTTATTTATTGTTAAGGGTATAATGTGTAGCTTTTTACTAAAAAATGTGCACAATGGAGACCGTTTCGGTTTCTGTGTCAAAGGCAAATTCACTTCTGTTGACAACGGTGGCAGCATTGTTATTTTCAGAACCATTTATGTCCTATTATAGCGTTTATCAATATTTTACATTATTTTATTCTGAGTTGTTTTTATTAAATTGTTTTTTATTTGTTTAGTTTTGTTTTCTATTTAGATTTAATTTGTTTTTATTTCAGTTTTATTAATTTATTACTTCAACTTAAACATTTAATTTCAGCTAGGCAACATTTCAAATTTTTATTGAATTATTGCAAGTTAACATTTATTCATCAAACATTTATATTTCATCTTATTTTAACCTTTATTTAAATTAACAAAAATAATTTTAAGTTTTGGTCAACAATAAAAACCCTGCATAAGATCACAAAAATAATTTGTGAATAAAGATTATGAGATGCTGTAAAATGATACTGGTCTGACAATATTTTCATTTTCAAATAAATTATTAATTCATCTGACCTGTTGAGGCAAAGTCACATGACTTTCTGTGATGCGAATCCAGTAACTTGTACAGTATATGTGTTTCCATTTCAGTTTATGTGGTCTTCTTATCAACAAAAAAAGGTATCCATCTCAAGACGGTGAGAATTATTATTTTTTTTGGATATTTTTCACATTTCGTTCGTTTCATCCATCATTTATTCCAAAATGTGGGTGCAAACCCAAATGGTAGTTTATTGTGACTACTGTTCTTGCAATAAAGTGATACGTGTAACAAGAAAGAAAATTGTCAGTGTTCTCTACACATCTTTCCTCTTTCACAAATCATATTTTGCTCCTGCGGTTTCGGTACTAGGGAGAGAATCACATTAACTTTGTAAACGCAGCTCATAACGCAAATCAGCAGCCTCTCGCTCATATCATCTCTTCTCTCTCCGGCATGTTATCTTCCTCGCAGAGAATAAAAATCAATAAGCAGAACAGCACTGCCTCTCACTACAGCTAATTACTGTGCTGGGTTTAGCCACTGCCATCATTAGCAGTCCACACCACTGTCAAACTGAAGCTAAGGTCAACAGAGAATGAAAATGCATCAATCCATCAACCCAGACGAAGTGCCACACACTCCATATTTAACGAACAAATCAAAAAGCATCCAGATATGATGAATGGTAGCGGTATGTACACGCCTTCAGCCTGGAAACGCGATTTCATATAGTTCTGAAATATTCACTGCTACGGAAGATACTGGCAACGGAATCATTCTTTCTTCCAATCTTCCCGTTTAATCCTCTTTGCAGAGTTTGCACTTGTTTCACAGACCTGCGCTCAATCTCTTTCTAATCTCTCCCCCCGTTACTTCGTCTTCCCCACGTCGACGGCTTACCCTCTGTTCAGAGTAGAGCAATGTCTGACTACACCATGAAAGATAAGCAGCTCATCTCATTTGCAGAGGCTATAAATAATTTGATCTTTTTGGCTTTCACAGGCAGAGTTCACATGCCATTACTCGGAGATTCAGGGACATGCTCAGAAAGTGCTCTCTGAATCCTAACGCAAAGCACCTGATCAAGCCTCCCTGATGGAGCATCTGGATCAGGCGGCCCACCGCAGTGCAGGGTGCATCTGTGTACAAGGATAATTTGCATTCAAATCCACTAATATGCAGGAGATATGGCTGAGCTCTGTATAATCCAGAGATCAAACTAAAAACAGGAGGAACACGGATGTAATCCCTTCTCTGAACAAGTGGCATAGCGGACTTAAAGGAAGAGTACACCACGTCCTAGAGAGCATCATACCATGCTAGATTTAAGAAAATGGCTTTTTGTAAAGGGGCTTACAGCTGGTAATAGGAGTCAGGGATGAATGCAGGTTAACATTGTGCCGTCCCCAGAGCTACAGCTGCGGCCGATCGGCTCCTTTGAGGAAAACAGAGCTGAGCTGACTTATTAAACGCAGTGCTCTCAAAAACTGAATCCAAAACAAGCACATGCATCTCAGTAAAGCGGTCTCCATTAGAATGCTCTTAGTGCCGTCTCAGTCGCGGCAACGTCTCGGCGCTGGTCACGCCCACTCTGAATCCTCATCACGTTGATTCATGAGCTGCTTTTTCATCTAATGCAAGCTGCTATCAATTCTCCACATCTTCAGTTGTTTCTTGCTACCTGGTTCAGGACCTCGACACACACATGGTCAATCCAAACACAGCAGTGTAACTGTAATCTTATTAAAATAGCTATATTAAGTAATATTTTAAACATAGTTACAATAGTTAGTGTTATGTTGGATAAGCAAACAAAAGTGTTTTTATCCGTGAACACCCCTTAGTAACAAACTCAGTCTGTATAGGACTGCCCAACAGTCAACTAACCATTAGTCGGTTATTCGCAGAAGAAAAAAAAAATCCACAGGAAGTGGCAAAGTAATGCAGTAAAGAGATTGTTTACGGTAGGAAATCATTCATCGACCTAAAATAAATAAATAAATAAATATTCTCAGACCATGTAATCCGTAAGAAACATGAATATAGTCCACTATTGCGGAGAGGACGATTCAGCATCGTTGACGATCTCTGCAGCACAAAAACAGAAAACATTATCAATAAATTATTAAAATGTTTAATCTCCTTGCAGTTTTTTTTCACGACATGCTCATAATCATTACATTTGCCGCTGCGCTGTGGAAAACTTTGTGTGTGTGCTTGAGCGCTGATTATGCTATGGATTATATTTAGCCAATTAAAGGCTCATCTTTATGACTTATGGGTTATTAATATAAACACATGATTAGTCAACTAATGGCTTAAATGAACTACTAGTCGACTAGAACAATCTTTAGTCGAGAGCAGCCCTACCACGTATGAAATCTCTACTGATTGACGAGATACGATCGCATGGTATATACAGCCTTACCGCCCAGCCCAAGGCCGCACCATCCCAGGCTGCCGTCCTCTGCTGGCACCTTGAGTTCAGGGAACAGTGGGAGGTATTGTTGACACATGAAAGGCCGTCAGTGAAGGGGGGGACAGGGCTGGCACAGGAGAGCTGGGTGCAATGAATACCAAGCTTTCAGCTCATTTGTCACCACAACCCACACAGACCTGCTCCTGAGACTGCACGCCTGTCCTCCCTACTCAGGCCTGCCACGGGCTCTTCATGCAACACCAGACAATGCAGAGAGGAGCTGGAGCTTATAATGTGTAAGCTATGGTAATCACAATCAATTCTACTAAAGAGAATGAAAGCTTTAAAATGAAATAAAAATTAGAATGGCAAACAAAGTGACAAATCTAACCACAGGGTATTTACTAATGTGCATGTTTAATCCACTATGAAACTTCTGTCAAACCAAAAAAGGTTTTGTGACAAGGGTTTGGCAGTTAAAGTAACAGATAGAGAATCTGAGACCTATTTAAGGAAACTTAATAAGGGTTAAACGGTATCTAACCGCATTTTGAAATGCCACAGAGAACAGGATTTCCTGCTCTATTGCACAACACATTAATCACAGATTACCTCAAATATGAACCACTGAGCTGGCTCATACATCTCAAACAAAACACAGGAAAGAAATTACCTCAAGTTTCCTGTGGTAAGATTTTGATCAATGGGTTTTCTGGAAAAAAAAAAAAAAGAAGGGCTGTTACACCCATGTTGAAGTCTTCCGTAACTCATTGGCTGGCTTGAAATGTAGACTGAAATTTGCTAACTGCATGCAAATAGCTGAACAAAATTGTTAGCATAACATAAATCCCTGGATAAAGTGGCAGTCAGAATCCAGCCCTGGATCACGGCAACCCAACTAGAGGTGACGAGGTGAGCTTAACGGCCGGCTTAAGTTCTTTTAAGTGGTTTCTTATAAGGCTGCCATGCAGTAAGCACGCTGCTATTCAGCTTTCACACTCCACACAAACACCTGAATAGCCCACATTTTTCTAGATTAACGTTAAATCGAGCAGTCATGTAAAGTTGCTGCTACTAACATGTTTCAGATAAGCCATATTTGAGGTTGATGAATGAGAGGCGAGCGTTTGGATGTCCTGTCCGACATACTGTAATTACCACATAGACCAGCTATTGACAATCTGTTCCTCACAGACTTTGCAACTTCTTGTGGAATTTTTTTTCTGCGACTAAAAATTTGTCGTTGAGTAATGATTAGTCGACGATTAGGGAGCAGGCATCTTCAATCTTTATGACTGAGAACTATAAAAAGTTCTCTTCTATACACACAAACCACCATTATTCCCTCCAAGACAACACAAAACGACATTTCATGCAATTAGCATACAAAAAAACATTTTTATCCATTTGAGTAAATCATTTTGACAAAACAGCCAGATTTTATCCATCAGGATTTGATTTAATATTTTTGTTTAGTTTCCCCCCCATCCACAGGGCCTTGGTTACCAGAAAATAATCAAAAACTGTGCTTTAGAGATGGTTAACGTTAACGCATTTTGATAAAAATTTTTTTTTTAAAAGTTCAATGTTGTCTTTAAGCCAATTTTAAAAAGCTTAGCAAAGTATACACTCTACTAAAAAAACCAAAACCGAATATTCTGTAATGTTCTTGAATAATTTACCGCAAAATTTGCTTCAAAGCACAATGGTCAGAATCAGGCGTTGGTGTGTGCCTAGTCGAGGACAGAGTCTGACCTGCCAACAACAGCAGAAATAGTACAAGTCCGATGCCATGGAAATGTGTTGCCCTCTGGCCAACACCAAGAATCGAGTCATGCGTTCGAGCTCAGGATTGTAAGATCTAACTAAACTCTGGACATTTCCACTCCTCTGAACTGCTGATCAGCCTGGGGACGAATCAAGGGCAATCAGCAGCTTCAAAAGGAGCGTATTACTGATGCCAGACATAGCAGAGCTAAAGGATAGGTGAAAATAAATGAAAGTAGTAAACCAATGAAACAAAAACACCGATCCCCTCTGTTCCACAGTGAAACAGCTACATTATTAGGCTCATTAGAGAAAAAGATATTGCCAGAGGGACATCACAGGGATTCCCCCCTGTGTAACAGTTGCAGCCCATAATAAGCACAGTTGTCAGGCTAATAATAATGCACTGGATGTAATTTCGTCTAATTCTCATTAGAAAGGGAGCATGGAAGAGCTCTCTGCAATTATTGAGGCCACGCACAAATAACTGCCAAAACGGCAGTTACAGAGGACACGCACAACATCTGGGGTCAAGTCTTAAAATTACCCCTTAATTTTGGTGTAATACCAGGAGAGTAAGGCTCAAGCACAGCCGATCAGAATCTCATTGCAGGTTTGATCTCATATTAGACAGAGGTACAGTGCCATTACTCTCCTGCGGTGCAAAGCCAGAGTTTATAGCTGGAAAGGCAAGATCATCAAAGAGCAGATGTTGATCTCCTTCTGGCTGTGATTCATGATCTAATCAACACACCTGTTCAGCACATGAAGGCTTTAAGAAAATGTTACATGAATGCAATTAAGAGTAACACTAAAGACAGCTTGAAAGAACTAAGGTATGCGATTCATGAAAATACCTGACTGATAAGAGAGAGATGGCTCAAACTATAAATCCCCTTTGTTTACTCTTAGTACACTAGATATAAACTAGAGGTTTTCAACCTGAGAGACACCAAAAATGCAGATGGGTCATGGGAAATTTTTATGAAATGCTTCTTATATATGGCATATTTTTTTTAAAAAGATCTTGAGCTGAATATTCAAGCTTAAAATATGCAGCTTCTCTTGTGCTCTACATACTGTGAAATGTAGGCGAGAGAAGACTGCTACTCCTGCTCATCCCTGGAGGAACAGTAGTTTGTTGCAGTGTCTCTTGAGTGCCCTAAAACCACGGTTATTCTTTGCTACTAGCATGTGCCAATGAGATCCTGAGGTGTATATGTTCATTGAATGACCTGGCTTGTCTCCTAAATAACAATAGTTTCCGTTTAATTTCCAGTTGCCTTTTTAAAAAAAAAAAAAAAAATGATTTAAAACAAGGAACTGTCACAATTATAGCAAAAATATTGGAGGGTAAACTAACCTAAATGATGGGGGTCATAATTACTGCTCTACACATTACCTCATGGAAAAAAAGTTCTGTACGTCCCAAAATCCATTGTTTCATGTTTGGGGGAATACAATAAACAGAATTATTATGGACATTTCCAGCATGACACCATTATGGCATAGTATGACTGCACATTATTTGGGCTCTTTAAAAAAATAAATAAAACAAAATAAGATAAAACAAAATCAAATTGCCTGGTCAATGGTCTATTTAAACTAGTCTGAGTGATGTCTTCTTGCAGTGGGTGAACAGAGAAATTGCTTTGAAGGTAATGCCCCTCACCCAATTCATCAGCAGTCAGGGGATTAGAGCTGTTATGTTACCAAAAAGCTTACGATCTTACGGCCAACGAGGGGATTAAACACTTCTCGTAAAATGAAGATAGGAGAAGCTAACCATCTGACAGAGCCATTATAACCCACACATACACAGCAAATTCATCAGTGTTAAATTTCAAGTGTTAAGCCAATTCAGAGTAAAGTGTTGAAGTTTTAGTGTTAGAGTTAGAGAGATTAACACTATCAGTGTTAAAAACTTGTTCGCTTTAGTGTAATCACTTAGTTACAGGTATCCAACACCTCCCAGTGTTAATTGCAACATCCGGGCATTAGTTCCGCGATCTCGGTGAAAACTTTTCAGACGCCATTTTCTTTTGCCATGCGGAGGAAAACGAGAAAACGACAACTGGTGAGTAAAGCTACTTAAAAGTTTGAGTTTGATAGACATTATATATCAAAATTGTTATATCTTAGTGTTAGTTTTAAATATTTCACATACAGGGATGCATTTACATGCGAATGTTTTATTTGTCCTTGTTCGCTACACGAGGCGAGGGTTCTCAGGCGATTTTGAATATTGCTCCTCCATTTTTACTCGCTTTCATCCTGAGTAGGAGATAGTTGTTTCATATAGTTAACGCGTATTATTGTCTTTTTTGTTTAAAATTTGAGACCTTATGAACACTTGTGGCATACCGTTGACTAAGAGTTGCTGTATGTAGTTTATTAATGACCTGCTGTTTCGCGAGCTTTGTAATGTCGCGCGCAGTCTATTCAGCAACATTAACGTTGTCACTTCGTGTCACTGAAGAAGTTAAATGTCAGTAAATATCCTATCCCCTTGGGGACTCTGGAGTGAACAGGGCACATTATGTAGTCGTTCAGAATGCACTTGGTGAAGGGAGCGTAATTTCCTCAATCTTCAGCTGGGATGTTCCCGTGACAACGCAGCACTGTGTGCGTCAAAAGATTCGCTGATGGACAATCGCATAAAAAAATATATATATATACATTTTAATATGTTATATATATGTGTGTGTATATATATACATATATATATATATATATATATATATATATATATATATATATATATTATTAGCATTTATTTAATACTTAGTATATTTTAAAAACTTTTTAAATTATAAAATGTATGTTTATTTGCAGCAGTTATTAGCTTTAATTTTAAAAATCACTGTAACTATTCTAACCCCTGACTTTTATTAATACTGTAAACATGTTGTTACAAGGGGGCTCCTGCTATATGCCGATTATAAAGTTGAACCCAATTATCTCTGTCTTTTAAGAACATTTTTGCGACATTCAGAGTGGTTCCGGATTGCTTGCCTGGTGACTCAAAACCATCCAGAGGAAGACTATACTTGAGTGCACAAAAATGAAAATGCAGACCACAGGAGGAGATGGTCCAACACAGGAGAGGGAGCTGCCTCAGACTGGTGATCAGTTGGATGAAAAGTATTGTAAAGAGTCCATATGAACCACACCATGGACCGGGAAATTGTCAAGCAGAATATGAAGACGACCTTCAACTATAGACAGATAGATATTCTGATGAATCGCATACCATCCTCACTGTGTTTCCAAGTCTGCTGGACACTAAAGGACTGGTAAGTAATGACATCTCTTTTTTTTTTTTCAAGTACAATTCATATCTGTAATCTTTTATGATTGACAGAAATATGAATTAAATAAAATTTCTGCTTTTGTTGCTGCAGATAGCTCAAGATTTTAGCCTCCTCTTTGGGCCACATGCATACATACCACCTTGGTGCTCCAGAATTTTCTGAAGTCTGCCAGGAATCAGCACGGTGTTGAATCTACAGAGGATCACCAAGGTATTCATTTCACTGCAGTAATGTGACTTAACAAAAAAGGGAAAAAATTAATCACTGTTTTTGTTTTTTAGAGTGGGACAGTGATATGGCATCTTTTCTGCTGCTTCTACATATTCTCCCACCACAACCTTCCAAAAAGAAAAATCTGAAGATCAGCGCAACTCAGGCCATGGACCATCTAGTTTTGTTTCACAAGGTATGTGCCAGGCTACAGTTTTTTTTGTTTTGTTTTGTTTTTGTTTTATTTGCTAGCGCAAAATGCTAGCATTAAAAGTCATTAAACGTTTTTTTTGTAGGAAAAAAATAAGGCTTTAAATGGCTTCAAAAGTAATTATATTTTATTCTTGAAGGCATTAAAAATATTTAGATGGGTTTTTAAAACGTTTTTGCTAATTTATTTTGACTATAGCATTCTTAATTAATTTCCCACAGTCGATCAGGAGCTTAGAAGAACACTTGGAGAAAGTGGAGGGACACCGCCAGCCATACCTCCTTGCCTCTGGAACTCACAAGTGTACCATCAGCAATTACTACATTGTGATTGACAAGATGCTTGTTCCTTGCCAGGGAACCACATCGTTGACAGCTTTTGATGAACTATTCGAAGCCCACTTCGTTTTCTGTGTAAGCTACGATGATGCTCTCAGCCACATGTACACATTCCTCCAGACAACAGTTTACGGTATAGATGGTGACACCACTAAACAAAGTCCAAAGGTGAAGGAACTGAGAGCCAAGGTCATGAACAGGAACTTCGAGTCAGTGAACAATGTTTAGGTGTTACATTTGTAGAGCATTGCATAATACACCTAGTACATTAATTCAGCACTTGAAATATTTTCATGGCTTATATCCGGGCAGAAAATTTGTTCTTGTTTGTGCTCAGGAGCAGTGTTCATTACAGTATAACAGTTTTAAAGGTTTATAATGCATTTAAATAATTGTCATAAAACTGTTCACATGGACACAAGCAGTGATGTTTTGCAGTCAGTGCACAGAGCTCACAAGAAGATGTCTCTGAAATGAACCTAGATGTGATAAATGAAACATCAACATCTCATATTTCAAAAGAACAGGCAAAAGCTATGTGTGCATTGATAGCCAGCAGAGCTGAGCTTTATGAATTTGACTGAATGTTGAAAAAGGTAATTGTTTTAAAGAAAAATAATAAAATGTATTAATTGCAACACTTTATGGTCTGATTATTGGGATGGTAACACTAATAGTTGGTAACTGTTGAAACTATAGTGTAAACCCCAGTGAATTTTGCTTGCAAGTTGGCAAAGTGGTTCAAAAGTGTCTCCAACAAGTTAACTTTCAACACCGATTTTGGTGTTCTGATCATCCATTGTGGTGTTAAAACTTTACACTTTAAGATTTGGTTAGTTAACACTGTCAGAGTGTTAATAATGTTAACTCTTTCAAAAGTGTTAATTTAACACTTTACCAGTGATTCCCATATGTACTCTGGGCAAGTGTTAATTTTAACTCTGAGGGAGTTAAATCCACTCTTTAAAATTTGCTGTGTACACAGCGCAAGCAAACAGACAGCAGTCACTCTTAGTGGCTATTCAGACAAAATGTGTTTTTCCATTCCACTGAGCTTCTTTTCCATTATTTTTGGAAACGTGCTAGTCTTTAACCATTGCATTCATGTCTCTTTTGCACCATCTCACAAGAAACAACCACCAAAAGTGCAGACAGGACACAGGCTAGATATAGCCTGCTTGCATCCATTACCACAGAGGTAGAGAGCGAATGATCATCAGATCAAGATGAAGTCAGATGTAGCATGTGAAACAAGTTGAAAGGGCATTCATAAGTTTAGTCTCGCGTGGCTGAATAATGAGGCATTTTTCTTGGGTTTTTTTTTGTTTTGCGTGCAATACATGTACAAAACCGTCCAAAGTCTGGTTGGAGTATAATTTTTGTAAGAAATTAGTAGTTTAATTAAGCAAATTAAAATGTTACAAAAGTCTTCTATTTCAAATAAATGCTGTTCATGATGAAAATGATACACAGTTTATCACAGGAATAAAATATATTGTAAAATATTTTAAAAATTGTAATATTTCATCACATTACTGTTTTTTTGTTACTGCATTTTTGATGAGCAAAAGAAACTTTAAAACAATTTTTTAAAACTTACTGACCCCAAACTATTGAAAAATAGCGTATTTAAAAGAGTTAGTTCACCCAAAAATGAAAATTCTTTCATTAATTACTCACCCGCATGTCATTCCACACCATAAGACCTTCACTCATCTTCGTTCCACAAATTAAGATATTTTTGATGAAATCCGAGAGGTATGACTTGTCCATGGACAGCAATATAATAAACACTTTTAAGGTTCAGAAAGGTACTAAAGACATTGTTAAAAAAAGTCGACGTGACTGAAGTGTCATGACTTTGAAAGTGTCATATACCTCTCGGATTTCATCAAAAATATCTTAATTTGTGGAACATGAGGGCGAGTAATTAATTTTTATGTTTTATGAAACTCTTTTGTTCTGTTGTTTGTACAGAGATTTCAACCATTTCATATGGTACGACACTAGAGTGAATCTCTGATCAGAAGCAGTATCTAGCAAAAGTGACAGGATAACAATAGTGATTTAGCAGGCTTGTAAATGACAATACAGGGTCTTGTTTCTTACCCAACTCCAATCATCAGTGAACGACTGACTGCGCCGTCATTGTGCTCTATGCCACAGTTAAGTTTCTCTTCTCTGGTTCATTTAGGGATCTGCATCACAGAATAGTCTGTCATACCTGAAATAGTTAAAACAGAAACGGTAATGAGGGGAGCTGTGGAAACAGAAAAATCCATTTTTAAACAATACATTTTCCTTATACTCAAGAAACTCAGTCTTCAGGTAGCAGAACATGTTATGTTCATAGAATTGACCAAGTTATCACTTATATATTATGAGATGGCCAATTCAGATATAATCCATTAACACCAGCTAAGCCCGTTTATTGGTTGTCTGTTAGCATTGATAGCATATACACTTCCTGGGAAAACATTGATTACAACAGCTTTAACTGCCTCCACAGGAGGACAAGTTATTCAAACCACAGATTAAATGTACTATCAAATATCATCTAATGGTGTTGGCTGTTGTTGAAGTTGACTGCATTGTTGTAGGATGTTAAGATGAGATCAACTCCAAGCTAATTGGGCAGTTATCCATAAATGAAATCTGTTGTGAGTGAAAATGAAACTGGCACAGCACATTTGGCCTAGGCGTTAAGTACACTTTCACGTCAAGGAACACTGACTTACAGTCTTTAAATAGACCATAAATGATGGAAAAGAAACAAATACATATTAGTAATTGCATTCATGATGAATTTACAAGCTTTTCGACAGCCCGGTCGTTAATGTAGTGACGATCCATCAGCCACAGTGTGTGGAGAGTGACTGCAACTCTTCACCCCACAATTAATCTCCGCCATAACAGTCTTCCAGCACCCGAGGAGAGGCTTGTTAAATTAAAAAACTGCGGTAAATCACACCGTAAAGAGCCTATTGATCTTTTTTTATTAAATGGGAATATTGACGAAGCACTTAAATCAGATATTTTCTAGTTTATAACATTCTGTCGGCTACAAGGCTCATTGACAGGGCTCCCATCCGTCACGACGTAGCAATGTTATGGCATATAAAACAAAAAGATATACCATGAATTATTAGGCATGTAGATAAATTATGACAACTGAGCCAAGAAGGGTTTTAAAAGGCTACATAAGCAACACAAATTTTCATGGTAAAATGTATTTAATGCTTCTCACAGCACTTCACGGATGCTGATCTTCTGGTTGTCTGTCTGGGAGTCACAGCAGCAGAATCTCAGCATGTTAGTGCTAGTTAACACCGCATTTACGTGCGGCTGTCTACGGGGCATTGTCGGCAGTTACTATTAAAAGCCTCGTCTTTCATGCCTGCTTTCTCACCTAAATCACGTAAGCTCAAAAAAGAAAATCCCAACCATTTAACAATTCTTTCAGGTCATACTCTGATGGAGTAGAAAGGAGGAGGGCCACAAGAAAAAGCAAGCATCATGTATCAATGAGAACTTGAGCAAAGCTCAATGTGCCAGGTCACTTACTATTGTTAGCAAATCACTTAAATACGATGTCCAATATGTGAAATGATCATTGTTTTTGAGCATGATCTTTTCAATGAACCAGTTCATCTAGTTTGCAAATTCCTTCTGAACAATCGAAGCAGCGATATGCCTGACCCAACAATGCAGAAGAGCTGAAGGCCACTATCAGAGCAACCTGGGCTCTCATAACACCCAAGCAGTGCCACAGACTGATGGACTCCATGCCACGTCTCATTGTAATTCAGGCAAAAGGAGCCCCAACTAAGTATTGAGCGCTCCACATGCTCATACTTTTCATGGTCATACTTTTCAGTTGGCCAAGATGTCTAAAAATCCTTTCTTTGTATTGGTCTCAAGTAATATTATAATTTTTCTGAGATACTGACTTTGGGATTTTCCTTAGTTGTCAGTTATAGTCATCAAAATTAAAAGAAATAAACAGTTGAAATATATCAGTCTATGTGTGATGAATGAATATAATATACAAGTTTCACTTTTTGAATAGAATTAGTGAAATAAATCAACTTTTTGATGATATTCTAATTATATGACTAGTACCTATACATGTAATAAATTGCAACATTCCACTTTAAAGGGTTAGATTCACCCAAAAATTCTGTTATTATTCGCTCACTCAAGTCATTCAAAAACTAAGACTTCCATTCATCCTTTTATTGTTATTTTTATTTTATCTTGTTATTTTTTAGTGGGACAAAAAATGCATTCAAGAACAGGTAGTCAACCCTGTCAATGTTTAATGTTCTCCATACACAAAATAAGGATGTACTTCAGCTAAAAGCCCTATGGGTTAGTTACTGTTCAGAGGACATGCCATATGCTAGATAGAAACAGAGAGACACTTTGACAATTCCTTATTTACAACCGATTTTAGATAAACATTGATTAAATATTAAAAGAAAATAAAAATAGAATAAAATGAGAGCGAGAGTGAGAGCCAGAGAGGCACTCTCACTCGTTTACGTGGCAGCTCCCTCGGGTCACTTATCTCGCTGGAATGTGTCTATGAATCTTCTAAATCCAGCCACCATCACACCTCTACACGCACACATACACACTCTAATGAACAAAATCTAATCAAATTAGTATTGAGATAAATCTCAAAAGAAGAGAGAGTTTAAAAGACTAAGGAGAGAGGAGGAGTTTTTGAACAAGAGTTGATATGTAAGGAGCGGGGTAAAGCAATAGTTTGAGGTTGCACAGTTCACTCTGAAGAATACGCAACAGCAACGCTTTTTAAAATCTCCTTTTGTAGAGACAGGAAAAACTATTACCAACACACTTCCAGCTGCAATATCTGGTAAATTTCTCAAACAGCATTACAGACTTAATCAATGGCCCTCACATTAGGTAGACATGCATTGAATATGGAAACAAAGAATACCTACACTCGTATACTCTATAAAATCAACTATGATGTTCATGAGAACAAGAACATATCCAGGAGTCCTTGTCAAGTCCGTTCACAATGTGCAGTAGTGTGGAATCCATTAAAACTGAGAGTAACAAGAGTCAGCACATGGCCACATTCAGAGAAAATCATCTCACACTTCATCTCCCCAGCTCTGCGTAGACTGCGTTCGAGAATAATGGAGGTTTCAGCTTCAGATGATAGAAAGAATGAAAGCAGGGAAGGAGAGAGAGCGGTAGAAAGAAGCCGAAAAAGAAGAGGCGGATAAAATATGGCCAGTTATCAGATGTGCACTTGAAAGCACCCCATTCTTAACTTACTGTGGGCTGGCAGATTCAGTGCCTGTGAGGATGGACTGGACAAGAACATCTTAATTTCTGATTCAGAGGAGTCTGGAAGCAGTCAGCCTTCCATTCAAACAGAATAGAAAAAGAGAATAAACTATCGAAAACAGTCAGAAACCAACCCCTCCTTGAAGTTTGCACAGCATCAGTTTACTTCGTCTGGCCGCATGTTTACCACGAACAACATTAAAAACACTGACAGAGCCAAAAACAACAGCAACAAAAGCAACATCAAGTGTCTCAAAAAGAAGAAAGGCCTCTTTGTTTGACCCTGTGGACACATATCCAGAGCCCCAGCACTTTTTTATGGCCCTATAAATGGCCCGTGTGATCCGGCAGCCCCTCCTCCAGTCAGACCCTCTCGCAGTGGAAATGTGACCCTCACCGTCACAGTGGATTATAGGAAGAAAGAGAAGCTGGAGTTTGAGTGTCGCAGTAGGGGAGATGTGTGGGGCCTGTCATAGTCTCTCAGGGATATGGTGCTCATCTGTAAAATTCCAATGGCTCTTGAAGAGGCTTTGCATACATTCTCCCTTTTTTCTGCACTGCCTCCAGGGATTCTCAGTCTCATCTCACAGTCTTAATCGGGGTCCAAAATTAACTTTTTGCAACACATGCTAACAGCGGGTAACTGGTCATAAATGTTTCATACCAACCATGAAAATGTATTTTACATCGTTTTAATTAACAATACATACTTTTGTTCAATCTTGTGGGGTCAGTAAGATTTTCTTTTTTTCTAAGGGTTCAATTTGAATTGCCACATATCAGAAATGGTCTGTCGTACCACGAAATGTTGCAGTTCTTAATAGAATTACTGCTCAACTGAATTGATATAAAAGTCATACTCACATTTGGAGCTTGTGAGCACTAATTTTGGACTCTCTCTTACCATCTCTCTCTATATATGGAAAAGGGAAATCTGCACTCTGGATCAAAGGCCTGCGACACTTTAGCAGCTGCTTCATAAGAGCTTCCCTGCCGAGTGTCTCCACCTAAAGATATCCCATGATTTTCAGCAACTCTCTCTCGCAACCTCCCCCTCTCTCATTCATCCATCGCCCTCTCCTTCTGCATGGTTTCTGAAACATGTTTTAACTTAGTTTCTTATATCTCTGATCTGTCTCTCCTCTCATCAGATAATCTCAGAGCCCTGTGAGAGTTAGGCATGGTAAATTAGGCAGCTTCAACAGAGAAAAAGTATGGCACAGAAGGAAAAGGATACGCATTTTCCCTTTCGTTTCTTGACACCTTGCACTAATGTCACAATCAAGTTCAGTTGAAATTCAAATCAATTCAAAGCAGAGTCATTCCACATTACAAGAGACCTTTTCCGCAGCACCACTGTGAACTGACGAGCCAAGGCGTTCTTCTGAAAACTCTTGCCACGAACAAGCTTATCCAAAGAACACCCTTGAAGGAAGCTCTCTTGGAGTGTGCAGAAGGGCTCAGACATAAGAGCTCAGAAGGAAACTCAAAGGCTACTTTGAACAAATGTAGACCAAATTTACACCAAAAACAAATGTGGATTGCTAAGTAATAATATCTACATAGAGTTCCAGACAATTTTAGGAACACAAGAAGAAAATTTAGGGGCACACCTTAAATGCAATTACTCACATGTAGAGCTTTGAAGTGCTGGGAAAAGTTGTGTGAAGCACTCGAAAAGTATCTGAATTTCACTCTCAAATGGTTGTATGAACCCTGAAATAATTGATGTAAATTTTGACATTTGACTTTCTGCCACAATACCATGGTTACAGTTAGCTTTACAACATTAAATCCATGGGGAATGGTGATTTATGGACTGGAAAGCTATCTACAACTTTTCATCTATGGCACAATGTTTCTCCTGGTTTACAAATCAGCACTGTTTGATCAGATATGGTTTATAATTCACAGCTGAATTCGAATGCTTTTCACTAGATTTCACAGCAATGTTATTAATCCTGCAGTGAATTTAAACGCTTTCTCATTGGATCTCCCAGCGCGGTGTTGTAGTGGTGCTGTGTCGTGAAAGATTGGCCCATGAGTGCCTGTTCTGAGCTTGTGCTGTGCTGTCTGTTATTGGTCCAAGCTGATAAATGGTCAGCTCTGAAACCACTCAAACGAGTAGCACAGTTTTGTTCCGCTTTTGTTTCATTCACCATTTCTCAAAAGAAATGGCAGCTCTTATTAGATCACACCAGTGCGATCTCTAACCAAACTTAGTCGCAATGGCAGGAAAAAAGGACGCAAAGGGCAACCATTCGGTCACAGTCTGGAGCCCTGAGTGCAACAACATTTTCTTGTACATTTTTTAAAGGCGTTTCTTTAACTGTGGGAAATTGGCCCGTGGACTTTTAGAAAATAATCTTTCTGAAAGCTCACACTTTCACTCTGGTAAAGTATGCCAGATTTCTGTAATTATTTACTCATAAAAAAAAAAAAAATAAAAAAAAAAAGTAGTAATTTGAACGAATAAGCCACCTCGTTGAATATGTACGAATTGCGATGAGACCGGGTTGAATGTACACGAACTCACGGTATAAACAATACATAAAGGGCAGTTATGCAAATACAAAAAGTAATGTTGCAGTAGCAAAAATGCATTATAAAAAGTTTAAGGCTAATGTTGCCTTCTGTAACAAAAAGAAAAAGTTGAAATCTGTTTTAATAAAAATCGTCCCCACTTTTACCTTAAAGACAGCAAAACACTGAATGCTTAAATCCGCAGAAAAGTCTGAAGCAAATTCAAGCTCTGTGTGAACCGGACCGTAAGGACAATCTGGGAGCGATTAGTTCCATTAGAGTCACCAAAGCCCAGCAAATTAAAAAAGAAATAAGTACCTTTTTAAGTCCAGGCTAGATGCACTGCATCTCTCTTAATGCATAAACATCCTCGATCCCTCACACATTAAAGAGCTGCACCAAAGCTGAGATTTCAAAGCTCTGCCTCAGGAAGATGAAGCAGCCTCCCTTCAAACCATATACGTGGGATTACACAAACAAAACAAACAGACGTTCGGTCAGACGGCCGTGGGCTCGTGCCTGACTGCTGGGGTATGTGTGCGATTATTCACTGATGACGAGTTCAGATGGGCTAATGCTTCAGTGATGGCACCGAGCAGGCCCACTCGCAACCCACCAGCTCGAGCAGAGTGTTACTCATGGCAGCCTTCTGCCGATTACAGAGATACAAACCCGAAAACACACAAAGGCACAGGTGCATCTCGTGACCTCCGACCCACGTGTCGCTCCTGAGAGCGGAAGGGAGTCTTCCGGCTGTCAGCGAAGAGATAAGTGCAGCATTCTCTGCACCTTGTTTGCTTATGAAAGGAACTTGCATGGAATACATATCAGCTGATGCTTGAAATCAAAAGCCTTTGGAGTGTAGAGTGCTTCAAAAAGTCAGGGCCATATCACAGCATCTCTGCAAGGGTGAAATGAGGGCAAGGACAAAATGGATTGGAGCCGGAAAGAGCTTCTGGAGGAGCAGACAGGAAGAGGGAGAAGATTATTCATCCATATCTGAACTTTGCATAAGCGCTAGGCATTATTTACTAATCAAAGGCTTGGTATTCATATCAGGATTTATAATTCATTCTCCATGAGAAGAGACTGTCACAGTGTGGAGGGGGAGAAATCAAAGAGAGAGAGACTAGGGGATTGAAGAAGCAGTTTCAGATATAGATGATGATGATCTTCAGCGAGCATCTGGAATCAAGTCTTCCCATCAGTCTCTCCTGAGGTCTTTTCAGTGCAGCAAATGAATGTTACCAAGCCTGGGGCTGACACCACACAAATCAAATGCTTGAAACAAAACCCCACAAGCACATAAGAACTGTCGAAAAATCCTATTCTTGTCATAGTGACAAAGCTTCTCTGCACAGAGGCTGCAAACGACAGCTGGAAGTGTTCTAGCATGTCTGCACTGTTGTCTGTCGGTTTCTTAATGCTGTTTCTATGCAAAAATCAGCACACACAGAGCTGTTTGATGTGCAAGACAATCCACGACTACTTACAATCTAGCAACATCAATAGTACCAGTACTTGGGCGATACCAAAACATAAAATTACAGTGTCAACTTTGTCAACCTGTAAAAAAAGAACAAAAGAAAATGTGTGCCATGGATTAAAATCTTACAAACTCTGAATAAAGACGTTAATTTTACTTGTGTTGAAAATGGGTGGGTCATACAGAAACAATGTAGGGTCCTATAAGGATGTGCATAAATTAATTTGATCTTTTACATACACACACACACTGATAGCTAAAACAAAGCACATTTATGCGGTTATACTGATATGACCTGTACGTCGTGAATTATAGTTTTAAGAAATGGTTATGGGTAGGTTTAGTGGCTCAAACTATTGTTTTAATGTTATATTTTTACTGAAATTGTAATTTTCCTACACATTCCCATCCATTATGTTTCATTCTTTTAGCATTCAGTATAAAATGGGTATGTTTAGATTCGAGGTGTGGTTTAGGGATCTTACATTTTTCTACAAAACGATAAAAAGGGAAATTATACATATTATATCTTTATGACATGAGAGAGTCGTAACTTGTCTTTAAAGCACTCAAACGTAAAAATATTTAAGTTTTTTCTATGAAAAATACGTCAATATTGTGCATTTCAGCACCTTTCTAAACATAGAAAAATGTATGTTTTGTGTCTTTGAAAGTTACACATATATACCTACGTATTAACAAAGAGACCAGGCTGCTAATTCTCATTGTAAAGCAATCAGGAAAAAAAAAAAGGAAAATGAAATGGCAGCTCAGACAGTTTCTTAACAGATGTAGAATCAGGAAAGAGTTCATATACAGAAGTTCAGAATACAGTGACGAAAAGTATTGAACAAAGAAAGTCCTTCCGGATGGGTAAGATGAAGCACATGACAGAGGGTGACATTTAGGAATTAACTTTAATCCCAATGCTGAGACTTGCAACACTAGACATTTCAGAGCTTTTTCCAGTGTTTTCAGAGGTTACTCAAACAACCATTGTGACAAGTCAGAACCACTCAGAGACATTAATAAGAGACGACAAAACACAAAACAAAACGGAGTTAAACAGTGCTGACACATCAGAGAGCAGGTCTATATAAAGCCTTTGGTATGCGTTCAGACAGCAGCATATGGCAAGTTCTCACAGGCCAAACATGAGTGACTGTGACAGAAACCACGAGCACAAATGCGAAAACATTGACGCATTGAGGCTAACTCTGCATTATACCCCCACCCCCCCACCCCACCACACACACACACACACACACACACACACACACGAAATGTATATAAACATTCAGGTTCTATTTCTGCAAGGCTTACTGGCTTTTCAAATTTTTACTTGCCATGACAACATTTTCAATGGCCTTTCCAAAATAAAAACAAAACAATAAATGTTAAATATAAAAGTAAAAATTAAATATTTAATATATAACATATGTTTTGTAAATTGCAATCGCAGCAGGCACTCCATCGAGGTGTGACAAGATCTCGTGGCTCGTCAAGCTGAAAGCTGGCTTGCGTTATATCAGCACGGCGAAGTTGAGTTTGTCACTGCATTTGATAATTCATACACAGAAAGTAGAACTAAAGTGACATGCTAAAGTAGCTGTAGTATTTATATAGTAAAGATGTGCCCAAATATTAAAGATTAATTGGACATTTGAATTAAATGTTGTTTGGCCAATATTAAAAAAGGATTTGATCATGCTGTAACGTGTAACAAAGCAGTCTCCAGGCCATTGGCGCCCTCTGCAGGCATTTGTTATCATAATGTACATTAGTTGACTGTGTTTGTGTATATTATGCATTTATCAGTGTTGTTCAATACAACCATAGGATTACTTGCTTTTGATACTTTATTTAATCTAATTATTACAGCCTCATTTGTTATTATATATATATTTTTTTAAGTCATTTTAAAAGCTATTGTTAACTTAGGTCTATTTCTATTATCCATTGTTTTGCATTTTTCTTTCAGTCAAATAGACTATTTATCCAGTCATACATTTCTTCATTGCAGACTTTTTTTTTTTTTTTAATAAATATTATTAAAATATTTGTCTCGTCTTGTTCTCATGAACCCAGTATTGTGTGTCCTCTCATCTCGTAAGCTAAGCGTATCGTCACACCCCTATAACAGCTATAAATGTATGATCTACTTTACTGGAAAACTACGTCATTGGGTGCCAAAAACTACCCATTTATTTATAATGATCAAATAATTCTAATTGATGCTTGCATGCCTATCACATCTCATTCTCCACAAGAAAAACTATAACAAGTCTAGAAGACGATGTTAACTTTCTACAACAAGAAGATTTAAAGTGTTCAAAGCATCACAGAAATTCAGATGTTTCAGTTATCAAAGGAATTAAAACACGGTAAAATATTAAATCACTGGAACGCAAGTACCCTGAGCTGAGCTACAGCTCCATCAACTGTGGTCAGTTGCATAAACAGCCATTATGTTAAGAGCTAGTCTGACCAGCTAACAGTTAGCCAAGGGGCAAGCAGTATCAGTAACTTTTCAGTATCAAATTAGACCAATCTACATTTTAAAAACTAACTCAAGGTTATGAACAGTCTTAAAGAAACAAATTGATGACTAGCTTGTAAGCCTTGGAAGTTTATGCAACTGACCCCTAGTCTGAAAGTTGATATTGGTTTTGATATTACCAAAAGATACCACAAATCATTCATGAATATTAATTAAGCAATGTAGATTTCTTCTTTCGGTTTGTCTCTGGAGCACCGATGAGCTAAGGAGTCATAAAAGGTGATCTGAGAAATCCGCTTGACTTCTTCACCATGCCCATCTTCTAAACCTCCTGACAACACCCACATCCACATTACTGAGCTCCCTACCTGGCACCATGGCAGTAAACAGGGAGAAAAATCCTCTTACTGAGCATGTGAAAAACTGTTCCCCAGTGAGAGAGAGCCCACGTTGGGCTCCCCACCCCCATCCTCCAAACAGGCTGAAATATTCCACATAGGCCTGCGGGGAGAGAGACAACTAACTAGGTGCAATGAGTTTCTGAGAGCGTGTGTGTGCATGCAGTACAGCACTACGAGGAGCAAAGGGAAGAATTTTAGAGTATGACTCTAATACCATGCTAATGTGGGTCATTTTGAGGTGAAAATGTGCTTCAGTCCTTCTGAACCTGGAATAAATAGGCAAAACTCACACTGCACGGAACTGCAAATTAGAAAGACAGATGATGCTCTATTGATTATTAAAACAATTTTGACATGATGAAATCTAATCCTAAAAAAATCTCAGCTGAGTTTTAAGGCCACTTCACGGGAGAACACAAACACAGCAAAGCAAAGCAATCATCCACCAATATGAGTCATATCATCCTGAGTCCACAGAGAGCTTTTTCCAGATTTCAGAGCGTTCTTTGATGTACACTGCTGGAACGGAATCTAACTTCCTGCGTTCTGTGGAAATGACACATTTCAGTCAGAGGGCTTTCAGAGTACTCACCACATTAACAGATATCTAAGCTGTTGCTCTTCTTCAAAGGGAGTGCAAAAACATATTTGCAAGGTTTACAATTTCCATACCCGTGTTTCTCTGCAAAATATCTGAAGACAGGATGCACAGCAGGATTTATTTCAAGGCTGTCTGCTGGTGAAAACCCTCAGTTTTCTCAACAACTCTACGTCTTGCCAAAGAAAAAGACAACAGGCTTATTTTGAAAGCAATCATCAAATAGAGACAATACCTTTTCCGTTCATTATCACAGCTGGTGACTTTCCCAACTTGTCTGAGAGTTGTTGTTGTTGTTTTTTTATTTTAAGGAAAAGGTCATACAGGATGTTTTCTAACAAAGTCTTAAAAGAATCAAACTCAGTTTCTTTAATTGAACCAAAAGTGAACGGAATGAGAAGAGGTATTTATTACACTCACACTGTTCCATGCCTTGGCTCAAATCTCATTTTGGTTCACTTGCTGTGACAGGGCCTCAGTCTCAGTTATTTTTATTTTTTTATTTTTTTTGTGAATTAGGATGATAATTAACTTATTTTTTATTGTATATTTGAGTTTAGTAAGGACCACCAAATAAAAAAAAAAATCCTTTAAAAGAAAAAAAAATATCTGGATTAAATGTTAATATAGTTTAGCACTGCTACTCACCTTTTGATGTTGTCTGGCATCAATAATATGTCTTTATTACATACTTTATTGTTTTGTTTTCTAAAGCCTAAAAGATAAAATGAAGGCATAATAATAGAACACACTTGAATATAGAGGCAAATTTAATCTTGTTAGATTAACATAAATGGCTTTTCTCCTTGGTTTTGCATTCAGAAAGCATGTTAGAAGTGAACCGCACAGGCTTACAGCAAACCACAATCAGACCACTTATTGAAATGGTCTCAGGGAACAGTGCTGGACAATACGGAGCCAGCGTTCGGATGCAAACATGGAAGCACTGAACTGCGTTCACTGCGTCAACAGTGTACGAGACTGACAAGGTAGAAGAAATTGTTCAATAAAGTCCTTATTTTTGTTCTGTGAAAAAAATGTGTTACTTCAGAAAAGTAGTCATTTCCGAATGACTAGTCACGTTTACTATTTTAACGATTTCTTCACTACTTTTCTGGACCTTGAATGATGGTTATTATGTTGCTTTCTATGGAGGATAAAAAAAACAACTTGTATTTCATCAAAGATACCTTAATTTGTGTTCCAAAGATGAACGAGGTCTTTACGGGTTTGGAATGACATGAGGGTGAGAACTTAAGAAAAAACCCTGTAAGGTAGGAACACACCAAACCAACACCAAAGAACTAATGATGATGAAAGCCAACTGTGGTGTCACCTCGCATCGGGGCTAAAAAAAAATTTGATTCATCTTACTAGATCCAACGGTGCAAAAAGGGCCGACCGACGCTCAAAAAGGGCTTGGCCGACGGCTGACTGTTGGCTTGGTGTGTCCCGGGCTTTAGACCCCTGCAACGGACTGTCCCCCACATCTTCTCTGCAACAGACTGAACACTTGCAAGCAGGGCAACACATGGACCTCATGAAACAGTATTTTTGCTTGCGTTTCTGCGATATGGCGGAGAGACATAATACCCTGTTTCTTATCACATACACGAACTGGAGCTTCCCAAATCCATTTACCTTTAATAAACTCCAACACACTATAACTCAAGAATGCTTTCTTTTGATTAGTCAGGCTCATTATGAGAGAGATCCATTTAAGGATTGCTTGAAATGCTGGCTAAATGTGCTTTTCAAGAACTCTCCTATAGGGTTCACTGAAGAAGGCCTGATAAATAATGGTTCTCTTGACCTCAAAGCACTCCCATGAGCCAAAGGAGCCAAAGCAGCACAAAGGACGCTTAAAAAAAAAAAAAAAAAAAAAAAGAGCTATTATGCATGCAGAGAGATGGGCAAATAAGAGCAGACGACTGAGCTGCGCACTTTGAAGGGATTTTTCAGACAGGTCCTGTGAAGCTCTGTTAAGAAATCATTACTTCCCCCAGAGGAAAAAGGGTATTTAACTGGCAAACTTTATAAACAGAGGTTTAGAAACAAGGGGACCTGAATGTATATGCACTATCAGTCTTATTGCAGACACAGAGGGACGCAGGAAATTATAGATATTAGAATTCAATATCTTTATTCTGCTAAATGTGATCTTATATCGGTTCAATGCATGAATATCTTTGATAATGTCAGGACAATGCCATCAGTTCTCTGACATTTTAGGTGCCAATTTTCTTAAGTTGCCAATTTATAGAATTGCTTGATATACAGTTGTGGTTGAATTGGTTAAAAATGTACAAATGGAAATTATTAATTATTAATAATAATCAAAACTAAACTTTTAAACTAACTCTCTAAATGAACTGGTTCAAGAGGTGTTTATGAGATCTAAACAGTGTCTGTGGAACTACTCCATCGACTTTCTGCATCCCTTCAATAACACCAAGACTTCAAAGCTCTCCTCCAGTACTCTTAATTGCTGTAGTCTGTTAATTATATGGCTAGAACTATAAAAGACAAATAAGTATCAACCAGAGGATAGATACATAACATAGGAAGGAAGGAAAGGAAGTTTCGTGCTACCGTCACTGGGGGTTTAAAGCATTGATCTTTCTAAAGCCGATTTCCGAAAACATGCAATGCAAAAGTTACCATAAAATGTCTTGGCAGAACTGTCTTTTTCAAAAATGCAGTCTTCTCGGTCAAAACAAGTCAACATCAAATCAAATCTAGCACATCAAAATTGCATCACAGATTTGTGAAATTTTCTTTGTATTAGCTGAAATAAAAGGGTCCATCCTTGTCATGAGACACCGAAACTCTCATGTGACAAGCCTTTGATGGATTTTAAGAGGCTTCAAGTTAATCACCAGCACAATGTTTGCTGAAGATCAAGGCAAAGATCTACAGTTGCACCTTGTCTTTCACAGAAATTCACATTCTTATTCTCTTCACACCTGCAAACTATTGAGAGGCAACATGGCGTGAAAGTAGATCCTTGTAGGAGGTCTGAGGGCAACAAATCTTGGCCAGAAACTGGAAAACTACAAGGAAAAAAGTACAATGTTTAAAGGACTCTTTTACGTTTAAAATATTTTGGTTTCAAAACAGCAAATTTTGTCCAAAAAAATGCCAGAGTGTGACAATATAGAGCAACAACTGTGATGCCTTGACTAGTTTGATCAGGCATACGCTATTGAAATCTCACTGGAGCACTAGGGCTGGTGATATGGCGATATCCAATATAATTATAACCAGACGATTATCGACAATATCAGGAAAAAATTTTTTTAAAAAAAAAGGCAAAATAAAGCTGCAATATATATATATATATATATATATATATATCTCAGACTAAATGTTTTCTATAATAGTTTGTAGCCTATCGTTGAGAATCGGACTGGGTGATAAAACCATAAAAATAATTATCATGATACATTTCCTCGATAAAACGATAACAAAAGCTCGACAAAATGTTCGATATAATGTAAAATGTGGTTCATTAGTTAACAACATAAGTTAAGATGAACTAATAATGAATTGCACTTATACAGCATTTATTAATCTTTGTTCATGTTAATTTCAACATTTACTAATACATTAAAATCTTGTTAACATTAGTTAATGCACTGTGAACTAACATGAACAAACAATGAAAAACTGTATTTTCATTAACTAACATTAAAGGCGATTAGTAAATACAGTAACAAATATATTGCTCATGGTTAGTTCATGTTAGTTAAAACATTATTTGAACTAAGTTTAACTAATGAACCTTAATGTAAAGTGTTACCGAATGTTAATGCACCAAAGCGTAACGAAAAAGCAGTTCTCATTCACAGACATTTTTTCCAGCAAGATGCGTTTACTCGCTGTCTGATAGATCCTGGTCACGCTACCACTAAACACAGATCCGGTGAGGAGCACTTGAATTCAGCGAAGAATACAAATGTCTTGGTGATTCTAAGTAGTTTAAACAGCGCTGACAAACAGGAGAAACGCTGTGTGCAATGATACAGTCAGAAGGTTTTCAATCTACAAATCGCCATCATTTACCACTGCAGTAACACTAACTGTACCATGGTATCGTTGCAGAAATGTGGGATATTCATTTCAAATTGTATTATATTATCAAAGAAACGTATTAAATGTATTAAAGAGTAATGGAATATTAGAACAGTTTTTTTGTGATTAAGCTATAATGTTTGTGCATTTATACTTAATGTATTTAGGCAACTGCTTTTCTATATACCATAGAAACCACAGTTACATTTTACCATGGTAGTGAGGTGCTATATTCGTGGTTTCAACCGGTTATGAAGATATGCATGAAAGTCAGGCAACACATGCAGAAACAACGAAATGATTTTTTATATAAAAAGACATTTATATTTTTTAGGAAAGATGACTGGAAAAGTGTAAATGAATGGATAAATTCACACCAAATATTAAAATATCCCTGTAAAACAGTCGGTTTTGTCTTAAGGTAACGCAAATAGTTGAAAGAATGTGTGTAACAGTAGCCTAGAGGCCGATATTATCCTTATTTTTGTAATTTTGTCAAATATTTCTTCATGATTACACATCTTGATTTGATGCTTTATATTCCAAAGTTAATGGTGCTATCCAATTTATTTTGTTCTGCAGACAAAGAAAATTAAACTAGATCCTATAAACTTGGAATAGGCTTTCTCCCATTTTAAAAATAAGATCACGTATTCTTCTATTTTGTTCTGTAGTCCAATAAAAGTTAAACAGAAAAATGATAGCAGCCTATGTAACTGAACCCATTTCTGAATACTAAACAAAAGAATACATTATAGATTGACTGAGTATAAAACCAGTGCTACAAATGCTGTAATTAACAAAACTAAACTTAATATCATAAAATGACAAAACAATAACAAAAAAGATATATTGGACCTTATGAAAAAACAGGCCTACTTTATGCAAGACATTACTACGTGGCAACAATTTTCTTCAACAGTTCTCCGCACACAATGAAATTTACTTGAAACACAAATTCGATAAGAATAGAGGTGTGTATGTTGCAGTGACGTCTGTGAGTGGGCGGGCCCAAAATATCAATAAGATATTTTTTTACATATTGCCCAGCCTATAGGAGCACTAAAGAGACTGAAAAAAAATCAGGAGTTGGGACGGGTCCAGGCCCTTGCATCTGATCTCAGCTGGGTGGCGGAGCAGAGCAGGTGGGGTGTGACATGTCCAACAGTCATGTCAATAGCTTGACAGCAGGAAACATAGCAGGCCAACGAGAACTCCTCAATCAAAACCCAGTGTGTGCAGTCTGATCACTTCCATAACTCTGACAACATCACAAAGCTGGCATGCACTTATAAAGTCTGGCTTGTGGCTGCTTTGCCAAATAATAATTGCTAGCTGAACCCCAACACCCCCTCCTTTTGCTTTGTTCGTTCAGCAGCTAAAACGGATAAGAGAAAGAACAACACCAGCTGTATTGTTATTAAAATACTGTTTTTTTTTTTTTTTTTTTTTTTTTTTTTTTGTAAGTAGACCAGACCCAAAGTCTTTGCTGGTGGGATTTGGACTATTGAAGCTAGGCATTATTAAAACTATTTAGTCGGGCATTGGACTATTTAGTTGGACATTACTAAAATATAAATGGGTGCGTTTGTAAACCAAACTGGGTTGGAGGCACCCGGGTGACACAGCAAGGGGCTCAACTGCCAGGATAAACAAACCCCCTTAGATGATCCCCATGGACCATGAACGACACATCTGTTGTACTATAGTACATAAGGTGTCTACAGTCCCTCTGTTTGTTATGGGCTGAGCTCAAACTTTGTTATTATTTATTTAGGTTACAAAGCAGAAAACAAAAGAGCATGTTTATTTTAAAATAAACAAAGAAATTGAAACGGCAATTTAGTCAGGAATCTAAAGACCAATTTGTGATCTACACAAGACAGCATTTCAAAGAGAAGCAAACCAGATCTAAAAGAAAAACAAACAAACAAACAAACAAGGCAGCACTGCACTAAAATGGCTTCATTAAAGGCCTCTGACATGCAGAGCTTAAAAGACTTTTAAGAGCAGACCTTATGGTTTGAGATGAATGTCATATACCAAACAGACAGAAACTGTCCAGCAGTGACTGCTAACTATGCACACTGGCTGTAGAGAAAAAAGGCTGGAAGACAGCCCAAGATGTACCAAACACAAGCAGAAATACTAAGATCAAGGCTTGTCAATGCATATCTGAAAAGGGGATATGAAACTGAGGACAAGTCAAGACGAAGATTTTTGTTGTAGCAGACTAGAGTAAGAGAAGGACTGAAACCCATTTCCCCCAATGACGATGAGCAACAGCGTTCTTCGGTCTGTTTAAGAATACATTACACAATGTGTCCATCAGAGCAAACTCTCAATGGTGAGGCCAACAGTATAAAGAATACATGCTTGATGAAACCAAACTACAGTCCCATTATTTAGGTCTGATATTCAAAATTCTCAAAAAAATAACAGATAGAATTTAAGTCCAACATAGGCTCGAATAGACTACATGACTTTTAATAGTTCAACAGATTTTAAAAACAAAGTTGAATATTTTTTGCGAGTAGGCGATAAACTGCTAGACACGATTAACCGGTAGAATTTTGGACTATTGTCTCCATCACGGTTACGCCAAGTGATGTTGCTGTGCGGTAGGGCTGCAGAATATATCGTTTTAGCATCGAAAACACAATGTGCACATCAATGATAGTCACATCGTCGGATAAAGCTGCAAAGAAACAATTTTGATAATAAATTAATCTAACGATTATTTGGTCAATTAATCGACTAATCAGTATGCTTTGTTCGATTATTCCACTTCAGCAATCAATTAAAATATTGAGCTATACCAGGGGTGGCCAACGTCGGTCCTGGAGAGCCACAATCCTGCAGAGTTTAGCTCCAACCCTGATAAAAACTCACCTTCCTGTAGCTTTCTAGTAACCCTTAAGACCTTGATTAGCTTGTTCAGGTGTGTTTGATTAGGGTTGGAGCAAAAATTTGCAGGATTGTGGCTCTCCAGGACCGACGTTGGCCACCCCTGAGCTATACTTTAACTAATAAATAAAAATCCCTTCAGCTTTTGAAAGTGTATTTTTAAGCTTTATTTATGTGTTTTAGGACAATGTTACAAAGAAGAAAACAAAACAAAAAAAGATGACAAGATCAACTTAATACAATTTTAAAATAAACAAAATACAAATAAATAAGTAATCAAAAGTGTGGCTTTGCAAAACAATGAAAGTGCATAATCTATATAATACCATAAAATTTAAATGAAGGCAATAAAAATGCTGGAACAATATAGTAGTGAGTAGTCACCATCCGACAATAAAAGAACTGATTAGACAAACCTCTTATAAAATGTTAGATTATTTTAGATTATTTAGGTTAGGTCCGTTATTGCAGGACCTTCAAATGGGAATATGGAGATCAAAAGACTATTCGACAACAAAAATATTTGTCGATAAGGTCAACTAATCGTTTCAGTCCCATCATCCGTTCATCAGTACGGACAAAAATATGGTAAAAATGCATCCTCGTAAACAATTGCTGCTAAACTTAGGTGAACGAAACATTTGAGAAAGAAACCCGGATGTGTAACAGTATTTTTGGATCGCCGCTGAGCTTTTGGTCACAGAGTGGCAGCAGCCCCTGCTGCTTTCTGTGTCATGAATGTTAATCAAACAACAAAAGACAGACAAAAATCAATTTTGTAGTTTTATCACAGATTAACGGTTTATTTTATACAGTGAGACTATGCAGTGTTATTTTAATTTTTCTTTACCAGGACACTGTTAGATTTACATGGAAAATATAAAGCCTTCAGCCTTTTTTTTTCATATCACAAATATATATATATATATATATATATATATAAATAACAGAAAAACTAAAGATCGCAATGTCAGTTTTTTCCAATATCGTGCAGCCCTACTGTGTGGTCACGAAAGTATATTGTTTGCATGCCTTTTAAAGCATTGCGGTTTAAAAACGAGTGCTTTTTGCCACCTAAAATGGGTTTGAATGGTTAAATACACATGCCTCTGTGTCAAGGTGACCATTTAATTGCAAGTAAATAGAGCCATTAAGGTTTTAAGTGAAGGTTTTTGAGAAAGACAAGGCATGAGTATAATGGATCCATGTATTCGGTCTTAAAGGGACAGAATTCTGTCATCATTAATGACAAACAACAAAAGAAAAAAAAAAAAAAAAGCCTTGCTCGCTTTTGTAACTATAACAAGAATAAATATGCATTTAATTTACACAATGAAGACCATGCATTGTTTTTTATACATTTGAGCACTATACATTTCATGTAGTATTTCTAGAACTTTCAGGTCCATATCATTTGTCTTTATTCTACTGTAATTTTTATTAGGCTAGGTGTTAATTAATTAAGCAAAGCAAAAACAACTATATTGTGATATTGTTATTATGATATAAAATTACTCTTATCGTGATAAGATTTTGGTCATAATGTCCACCCCTAATACACTTACAGACTTTATAAATTGTTACGAAGAAAAACTGGGGATTGTTACGGTTGGGTACCGTTCACATTTTAATCTGTACCAGTATGGGTACCTGAAATTCAGTGCCGGTACCCAACGATACCTTGTTTCGGTACTTTACTCGTGCAATAAGAAAAACATTTATTTCAGTGAAAAAAAAAAAAAAAAAAGCCAAATCTCTCAATTTCAACATTTTTTTTTTTTTTTTACTTTTTAAAATTTTACACACTAGACAAACTATTATGTGTGCGCTGTAGTAGGCCTATGCTTGAAATCGCATTACAGTGGAGAATTCAAATGTCATTGTGGGGAGGCCGACCAGTTGGAGTGGAAAAAGTAAACGGCGTGCTGTACAAAAAGTTGATGTAAGTCCAAAAGGGTGATTTATTGGAAGTGCCCAAAAATATTTACAGTTCAGGAGAACAAAAAAAATAAAATAAAAAAACTGTACAAAAAGAAAATAAACAGCAACAATGTGCTAAATTTGGCTATACCATAAAGGTCCAACTTTCCAACACTGAGTCCACCATCAGACTGCACAAATTTAGCCAGACAGCCTATTTATAGGCTGAAGCCCCACCTACAAGGCCTACCATCACCATAACTAAAACTAAACATTTGTAACAATGAAATTAAATTACCTACACCAAACACAAAAAGACTTAAACCTCCCAAAAAGCTAATACTACAACTATTAACATAAAAAGAGCATAACAACAAATTAAATGGCAAAAACAACAGTTTCTAAATTATCCCCCTCTGACATCACCAAAAATGGATGTTTCCACAGGAAGTGATGTGGCAGTCCTCTTTAAAGAACAGTTTGACCTGGATTATGGGTTTGGTTGTGCTTGGTGTGATCCGGTAAGTTTAACAAACAAAATTTGAGAAAAAACTAATGGAAAAATAAAGGTAAATGTTACATGAATTATTGTGTTTTGGTATTTTGTTCATTTTGAAAAACTAATGACAAACTTTAAGAAAACAAACTATAAAGACTTGAAAACAAAAACAGCAGTAGCAAACTATAACAGTACAAGTGAAATGGTGGTATGTTTGTAAGTCCAAGTTTATAGTCAACAGGTTAACCTGTGACATTTCTCCCCCCTTCCTCAGACACCTGAGGTGTCCTAGAGAGGTAATCTGCTGTACAATTTTGTGACCCAGTTTTGTACAAAATTTCAAAGTCAAATGGCTGGATGGCTAAAAACCATCTGGTAATACGGGCATTTGTGTCCCTCATACGGCCCAACCAGGCCAATGCCCGGTGATCAGTCTCAAGCTTGAATTTGCGTCCCACCAGATAATATCTTAAAGAGTCTAAGGCCCATTTAATTGCCAGGCACTCTTTCTCAACTGTAGAATACCTGGATTCACGTGGAAGAAGCTTTCTACTGATGTAGGCAATTGGTTGGAGCTGCCCTTGACCTTCTTGAAGTAGTACAGCCCCAATGCCATGCTCAGAAGCATCGGTCTGCACGGTGAAAGTCTTCTCAAAGTCTGGACTCTGTAAAACAGGCTCTGTACATAAGGAGTCCTTTAGGTCCTGGAAAGCCTTCTCACAGTGCTGAGTCCAGTTAAGTTTATTCGGCTTGTCTTTTTTAGTTAAATCGGTAAGGGTAAAGGCTCGTTCAGAGAAGTTGGGAATGAAACGCCTGTACCATCCCACAAGTCCTAGGAAAGAACGGACTTGTTTCTTGGTCACCGGCCGTTCTGCATTCTTGATGGCCTCCACTTTCCCCACCTGTGGGCGTATTACGCCATGACCCAGCACATATCCTAGGTATTGTGTCTCAGTCCTAGCTATGGTGCATTTGTCTGGGCGGATGGTTAGACCAGCATTCTTAATTCTCAGCAGGACGTCCTTCAGATGACCCAGATGCTCCTGCCAATTTTGACTGAAGATGATGATATCATCCAAGTATGCAGCAGCAAACTTTTCAGTCCCACGGAGGATCTGGTCCATCATCCTTTGGAAGGTAGCTGGTGCTCCATGAAGCCCAAAGGGAAGGACACGGAACTGATAATGTCCAAAGGGTGTTTTAAAAGCAGTCATCTCCTTACTCTCTGGATTTAGTGGGACTTGCCAGTACCCCTTGCAGAGGTCAAGTGTGGTGAGATACTTTGCTCTTCCAAGACTCTCCACTAACTCGTCCACTCTTGGCATGGGATACGGGTCAAATTTACTCACACTATTGAGCTTGCGGAAATCCAGACAGAATCGAAGACTGCCATCCTTCTTAGGCACTAGAACAATGGGATTGCTCCATTCACTGGTTGAAGGTTCAATTACACCAAGACTCTGCATGGTCTCCAACTCTTCCTTCATAACTGGCAGAAGTTTCTCAGGAACCCGGTATACTGGCTGACGAAAGGGTTTGGGATCTTTGAGAGTGATGTGATGGTGGATCACGCTTGTTCTGCCTGGTGTCTCCATAAAGAGTTGGGCTGGGAGGCACTGTAGAAGTTCCTGCCTTTGTCCCTCTTCCAGGTGCTCCAGGCTCAGCTGACTGTTGCCCTGACGACCAGGCAGGTATTGCTCCTCCATTTCCTCCTCTCCCTCTACTGATCTCACAAACAAGGCTGTTGTTGTACCAGGTACTTCCTCAGATGTAGGGTCTGGTTGCGTAGAACGAGCATACCACTTCTTCAACATATTGACATGGAAGATTTGTAAGGGCTGGGTCCTTGATGGGATCTCTATCTCATATGTCACAGGACCCACTTTCCGTTTTATTTGGTAGGGACCCTGCCACTTAGCCAACAGTCTATGCTCACTTGTGGGTAACAACAACAAGACCTTCTCACCTGGCTCAAAAGTACGGGATCTGGCTGTTCGGTCATACCACTCTTTCTGGCGTGCTTGAGACTGCAGGAGGTTTTCTCGTGCCAGGGCTGTTGTCTTCTGCAGATGTTCTCTCATCTTTAGAACATAGGAGAGAATGTTTTTCTTGCCTGGTTTATCAGGTGCTTCCCAACTTTCCCTCAGTACATCCAGAGGCCCTCTGACTTTATGAGCATACAACAATTCGAATGGCGAGAACCCTGTAGATGCCTGAGGTACCTCCCTATATGCAAACAAGAGGAATGGAAGCCACTTGTCCCAGTCCTTGCCAGTGTCAGAAACATACTTCCTCAGCATGGTTTTCAAGGTCTGGTTGAAACGTTCAACCAAACCATCAGTCTGAGGATGGTAAGGGGTGGTTCGTACTCTCTTTATGCCCAGCAATTGATATACCTTGTGGAGGGTGCGACTCATGAAGTTTGTGCCCTGATCTGTGAGCACTTCCTGGGGTATGCCAACCTGCGAGAAAAATCGTAGGAGTACAGTGGCTATTTGCTTAGCTGTGACCTCTCGTAGTGGGTATGCCTCAGGGTACCTGGTAGCGTAATCACAAATAACTAAGATAAATCTGTTCCCTCTCTGACTCTTCTCCACAGGCCCAACTATGTCAATTCCTATTCGCTCAAAAGGAGTGTCAACAACTGGAAGTGGTATGAGTGGTGCATAGGCAGGGGTACGGCCAGTAGTGAGCTGGCATTCTGGACATGATTTACAGAACTCTTTAACCTCACTGTACATCTTTGGCCAGTAAAATCGTTTGGCAATTCGCATTAATGTCTTCATAAAAGCCAAATGACCTGCCCAGGGAATAGAATGCCCAAGCTCTAATACCTTCTTCCTGTATGCCTTTGGTACTATCAGCTGCAGTCCATCTTCCTTACTCTGTCTATATAAAAGACCATTTTGCACGACAAAAGTTTCACCAAGCAAAGACAGAACACCTCCATTTTCCTCAGCCTGTTTAAAACATTCAGCTAAGGTTGAGTCCTCATGCTGAAGCTGGGCTAGGTTACCATAGACAACCATGTCTGCCTCAGTAAGTTCGGGTTCTTCTGCCCCTTCCTCAGCTTGCTCCGAAGTTTCTAACAACTCCTCAACCCACTCCCTACGTTTCTGCAGCCTTTCCTGCTCTGTAGGCCTTGACTCACCTAAACTAGTCTCAGAGCTGAATGGCATTTCTTGCAGTGTGTCTGGGTTTGTTTCTTGGGGCAATGGACTCTGAGTAGACTGCTTTGCTTGGGCTCTTGTGACAACACCACACCATACAGTGTCTTGCAGTAATTCCGCTAATACAGGGAAGTCGACACCTAACAGCACAGGATAGGGTAACTTGGTGGCAACACCAACATTCATTAGATATGACTGATTACAGACCTCAATATAAACCTCAGCAGTAGGCAACTCAGCGCTATCCCCATGCACACAACAAACTGTTACTGCCTCTCCTTCACTCCAGGATTCTCTGGGTATATATTGGGCCTGTACCAGCGTTTGAGAACAACCTGTGTCCACCAAAGCTGAAAGGGGTTTACCATTTAACAGTACAGTGATTATTGGCTCCCTATCGGGCTGTATTCTTAACTGTTCTGGCCGGGGTACATAACAAAGACCAGTTGCTTTGGGCTTTTTAAGTGGGCAGACAGGCCTAGTATGTCCTGGCTCACCACAGTTATAGCATATAACACTCTCTCCCTTAACTGTTGTCTGGGGTGTTGTGGCATATGTTGGTGGTTTCACATGATTGGGCTTTAGGATCTTAGGGCCACTTTGAGAGTTTGAACCCACCCCCAACCCTTCAGACTTACCCTTCAAAGGCTGTAGGATGCCAGCATATCGAGTAGTTCCTGGTCCCTTTCGTGCAGCAATGTAGGCCTCAACCAATTTTGCAGCATCTGCAGCAGTGTCAGGATCCCTTTCTTTTACCCAAGTCCTCACCTCAGGGTACAACACTCGCAAGTACTGCTCCAGCACAAGGGTCTCCATAATGTCCCTCTTATTACTTTGCTCATAGTGTACCCATTTGAAGAATAAGTCCTTCAGTCGAATGTAGAGCTCGGTAGGGGTCTCATCTGCAGGGCAACTAAGGGACCGGAATCTCAACCGGTATGTCTCTGCACTGATTTCATATTTTTTTAGAATTGCAGCTTTCACTTGGTCATAGTCTCTGGTTTGTAAGGGGTTCATAGCCACAAAAGCACTTCGGGCCTTGCCCGCTAACAAGGGAATAAGGCGGACAGCCCAGTCCTCCCGTGGCCACTGATACACCTCTGCAAGTCTTTCAAAAGTGGTCAGGTAGTTCTCAATATCATCGCTGTCCTCCAGCTTGGCTATTCGAGGTTCGTGGTCTATCAACCGCATTGCAGGTCTTTCTGAAGCTCCAAGTCTTGTCCGCTCCATGTCAAGCTGCATTTGGGTGACTTGGTGGCTGAGAACCTTGTAATTTTGCTCACGGCGAGAAGCCTCTTTCTCCTGCCTCTCATCCCGGTCCTTTTGATACTGCATGAATGACTGGAACATTTGTGCCAGCGCTGTGATGGCAGCATCTCCTCCAGTGGTTGAGACTTCTGTAGGTAGGAACCGCTCCTCTGCAACTCCTCCAACAGCACCTTGGTCCACCTCTGCATCTCTGTCCTCCATAGGCTGACTCCTCGTTTTTGGTGGCATGTCAGCAGGGCAGTAATTTACACAGGCACGTCACTCACTGGTGAGAACATCCCACTTCTGACACCATATGTGGGGAGGCCGACCAGTTGGAGTGGAAAAAGTAAACGGCGTGCTGTACAAAAAGTTGATGTAAGTCCAAAAGGGTGATTTATTGGAAGTGCCCAAAAATATTTACAGTTCAGGAGAACAAAAAAAAATAAAATAAAAAAACTGTACAAAAAGAAAATAAACAGCAACAATGTGCTAAATTTGGCTATACCATAAAGGTCCAACTTTCCAACACTGAGTCCACCATCAGACTGCACAAATTTAGCCAGACAGCCTATTTATAGGCTGAAGCCCCACCTACAAGGCCTACCATCACCATAACTAAAACTAAACATTTGTAACAATGAAATTAAATTACCTACACCAAACACAAAAAGACTTAAACCTCCCAAAAAGCTAATACTACAACTATTAACATAAAAAGAGCATAACAACAAATTAAATGGCAAAAACAACAGTTTCTAAATTATCCCCCTCTGACATCACCAAAAATGGATGTTTCCACAGGAAGTGATGTGGCAGTCCTCTTTAAAGAACAGTTTGACCTGGATTATGGGTTTGGTTGTGCTTGGTGTGATCCGGTAAGTTTAACAAACAAAATTTGAGAAAAAACTAATGGAAAAATAAAGGTAAATGTTACATGAATTATTGTGTTTTGGTATTTTGTTCATTTTGAAAAACTAATGACAAACTTTAAGAAAACAAACTATAAAGACTTGAAAACAAAAACAGCAGTAGCAAACTATAACAGTACAAGTGAAATGGTGGTATGTTTGTAAGTCCAAGTTTATAGTCAACAGGTTAACCTGTGACAGTCATGAAAGACCGTTTCAGCGCTGCTCTTCACCTCTGCTGTTCAGCGTTGCGTTCAGACACATGCAGAAAGTGTATGTTTCCTCACAGTGTCGAGCTAATAAGTACGTTTCAAGTTATTGACATTGCAAATAGCCTTGTAGTTTTGTTAAATTTAACCACACTTCAGCACGTTCAGCCAATGTCCTGTGTGTTGTGTTTGGAGGGGTGATGTTGCATGATCTCACTCTCTCTCTCTCTTTCACCAACCTTACTCTCGTGCCCAGATGCATTCTCAGGTACCGAAATTTGGCAACGATTGATTTAATATGAATTTGTACTCAGTAGTACTAATGTAATTCGGTCGGTGCCCTTAAAAGTACCAAGTTTGGTAGCCAACCCTAGGCATCATACACTAAACGACTGAGGATCACACACTACCAGTCTTTCAAGATGCAGAAACGTATGCCTCATGGCTAGGAGACGTGTGCAGAAGAAAACAATGTGTTCTAAAACCTTATTGAAATACTAAGCATGTTGAATATTATCCGACTGGATGGAAATAGAGTCCGTGCCCATCAGACACTATGCAATTTTCTGGGAAATCGGTCAACTCAGACTGGCCAAAATCTACAGACTGGCTCGGACTTTCAGCTACTGGCATCAACTTGTCCAGACCAGAAAAAAAAAATCTGAGCAAAAGTCACATAGTGAATTCTAGCCATATATCGCTAGAATCTCAAAAAGACAAAATTACTTTAGTCTGACAGAGATTTAACTTTTAAAGAGTGCACAGTGCACTTATTGGTGCAAAAAGATACAAAACAATGAAAAGACCTGTAGAGTATCTCAATACATGCACAAAACACACAATCTCTACATTGAATAATAATAAAAAAAAGCTATGAAGAAAGTGAATTCATCTTTTAAAAGAGTGGCCTCTACTTCAAAATACAAACACTCTGAAAAAATAATGAACATCTTTCATAGGAAACAAACAGAAGAACATTCGCTCTGCTGAAGTACAACCTTCTATTCCTCAATTGAGAAAAATGTCGATTTGGAAGCCAGCAACACAGTTAGCATATTGCTTACAAGAAAGCCATAAACCTTTTCTGTCTCCTGGTGTAATTGATCTCGGATGCCTGAAATCCATTAGCGCCCTTTACATACAGCGTTTTCTGTCCCAGTTCGGTAGAGCAAGCTTTTGCTCGGGTTTCCTTTAAACCTTCCTGTGCGGGGGGAGAGCGCAGCAGCGGTGAATTAGCAATGCCTGCGCCAGCACTACACGTTGGCCAGCTCTCCAGTCATCATTTGGATTGGAGAGATCCAAATTATGAGTGCCCCCGGTGTCCAAAGGCTAAGGAAGTGTCCAGCAAGGGCCAAGTGGAACAGACGTCCTACATTTGACCATTATTAGTCCCCACAGGAGACCATGGCCATGTGCTTACAACAGTATCACAGAGAACCGGACTCTGTCAGCTCAAGTATGGCACACAATTTCTTCCAAATCAACATACAATTTTATAACAGGTGAACAGGGTCTTTTCATGCTGAAGAATAATTGCAGTGAATAGTAGCCTGAAAGCATTCTCTGCAGTTACTTTATGTAGACACTTCCCCACATGATAACTATAACAGTGCTTTATTGTTATGAACAGATGAAGGTCTTCTTCCTCCACCCACAAAACAATACCGCCACAGAAGCTGAACACCAACATACTCTGAGCAGCCTTTTGAAAAGCAGGACTCATAATGACAGTCTTTTGTGCTCCAAATTTCCCCCTTGGCCAAAATCAACTAGAATTCCCCCATGCACCTTCCACTATAATTAGTGTGACAAAATATCATATGCCTCTTAATCAAACTGGGGTTTGAAGTAATCGCGTTAAGTTGTGATAAAAGGTTGATTAAAAAAAAAAAAGAAAAGAAAAAAAAAGAAAGACCAGTAAGGCAAGAGATCACATATATTGAAGGTGATGTTTTGTTCTCAGAGGATGCTTTTGTGCGAAACTGGATTTAGATAGTTTTAAATCAGTTCTTTAAAAGTGCAAATGTGTTGCATGTGATAAAGCAGATTAGAAACAGTGGAACGTGACAAAGCCATTGAGAATTGTTCGCCTCAGTTACAGATCAGATATAAAAGATACATTAACAAAGTCAGGGTCACTCTCCCTCCCTATTAGAGCTGCACAATTAATCAAAATAAAAACCATATTGTGATATGGCTTAATAACAAAGGATGTGATCAAATTAAAATAAAAATTTGTGAGAATTTTTAACATCTCAGAGTGACTCCACCCCATCTCTGAACTGGGAATGGAACTTGCGCCAATCCTTTTTCCAAACTTGTAATTGGAAGAGCTCATAAACCAGCTGTTGTCAACAAAAGTGAAACTATAAAAGGCTAAAAAGGCCAAAACAATAATAATAATAATAATAATAATAATAATAAACAACTTATTTTCTTAAATACAATTTTTTTATTTTACAGTGAAATACTACAATTGTAATAATTTTGTTTAAACTTCATGTAATAATCATAGTCATCATCATCATCATTATCATCTTTTATATTTTTGGCCAAATTGTGCAGCCCTACAAACAAGCACAGAAAACCTGGAGCTTTTTTCCCCCCATCACAACTTTTCAGCAAATCGTTTATTTTGTGTACATTATATATACACAAAATATGTATATTGTATATTACTACACAAATTCATTAAACAGATCTTTGAAAAACACAACATCACCAATTAATCACCCAACGTTTAAATCTTATACTTGTGAAATTAAGACTTCACCAACTCTTTACTGCCCCATTCACACCTGAGTGGTGACTCCAGACCCTCTATTTGAAGAAGAGCAGCACAGAATAGCTATTTCTTTCTTTCTGAAGAAAGTAGAGCTGACACACCCTAAACTAAAAAAAAAAAAGAAAGAAAAAAGTTCTACAAATCTTTCCTAGACTCTTTTCTGCAAGTGAGGCTGTCAGATGGACAGTTTGCCAATTCCACACAGCTCAAATATGATGACTGCGCTCTGTCCAGTTTAAACACCTGATCCCTGAAACTATAACTGACTCATGTAGCCATTTCAGATAGCATTTAGCTAATGTAAAGCCCAAACTGCAGCCAATTTGTTATTGGTCCAGGTGTCTGCCATGCACAAATGATAGTGTTAGCCCAGCATGCATACTCAAAATTGGGTGCTAGCCGCTTTTCAGTGGCAATGTGAAATGATACACAAAAAACTGTTCATAACTTTCTTGATCTAAAGTCCTTCACTACAATATCTGACTCTTTTCACCTGAATGATTTTGCACTTTATGGATGATTTTCACATTTTTAGTTTGAAACATTTAAGTGTAGAACTATAGCAGGCTAAACTTCAGCAGAATTCAAATTCCCATTTCTTCCAACAGCAAATTTTGCAATTGCATTTCCTCAGCTTTCCAAAAAGGGAATATACAGAAAGATTGATTATGCCCGTGAGAAGAGAGGATGATGGCAACTTTACAGTCATTCCTTCAGCAGCTGTTTTACAAAACTCACTGCTGCAGTCTTGACTGTGTTTTTGTAATTTCATGCCAGAACAATATAACAGTAGTATAGTATAGTGTTATATACACACACACACACACACACACACACACATTATGTATGTGTGTGCTATTTTTTTGTGGGAATGCATTAAAATAAAATATAATTTTAACAAATATGTAGAAAGGAAGAAAATGAAGTGTTGTCTTGGAAAATAACTGAAATAAATGCAAGCTGAAATATTGAAATATGTATTTTTATTTCAGTTAAACCTACAAAATTAAAAAAATAGTTTTAGAAACGAGGACATAAAAATACTAATACTTAAATAAAAAAAAAAGAAAATTAAAAATGTAAAAAGAAACGTTAAAGATAATAAATACTATAGTAATATATAACAACAGCAAATACGGACCAATCAGAACCAAGTATTCCACAGAGCCATGTAGACATAATATTACTGTTGCTGCCATTATTATGTTGTCAATATCTTACTGTATAATGCAACTGGTCATGTGATGTCTCATGACGAATGCATGTTGACATGTACAACAAAATAGTTTGTAGCAAAAAATAGTTGTAAAAGACTGATCTTGACTTTAGGTCTAGAGTCTTAATGTACACGTGAATTGGATTTTATTCCTCGTCTAAACTTTATTTATAAACACATTACCATGCACACCTTCAGAACACAATGGTAAACTATTAATAATAACATTTTCAGGTACAGTGGGGAGAATAAGTATTTGATACACTGCCGATTTTGCAGGTTTGCCCTCTTACAAAGCATGTAGAAGTCTGTCATTTTTATCATAGGTACTCTTCAACTGTAAATCTAAAATAAAAATCCAGAAAATCACATTGCATAACTTTTAAGTAATTAATTTGCATTTTATTGCATGACATAAGTATTTGATACATCAGAAAAGCCGAACTTAATATTTGGTACAGAAACCTTTGTTTGCGATTACAGAGATCATACGTTTCCTGTAGTTCTTGACCAGGTTTGCACACACTGCAGTAGGGATTTTGACTCCTCCATACAGACCTTCTCCAGATCCTTCAGGTTTCGGGGCTGTCGCTGGGCAATACAGACTTTCAGCTTCCCCAAAGAATGATGTTTCCACCTCCATGCTTCACGGTTGGGATGGTGTTCTTGGGGATGTACTCATCCTTCTTCCTCCAAACACGGCGAGTGGAGTTTAGACGAAAAAGTTCTATTTTTGTCTCATCAGACCACATGACCTTCTCCCATTCCTCCTCTGGATCATCCAGATGGTCATTGGCAAACTTCAGACGGGTCTGGACATGCGCTGGCTTGAAGCAGGGGGACATTGCATGCGCTGTGGTCCCAGCTCTCTTCAGGTCATTGACCAGGTCCTGCCATGTAGTTCTGGGATGATCCCACACCTTCCTCATGATCATTGATGCCCCACGAGGTGAGATCTTGCATGGTGCCCCAGACCGAGGGAGATTGACCGTCATCTTGAACTTCTTCCATTTTCTAATAATTGTGCCAACAGTTGTTGCCTCCCTGTAGCCCATCCGAGCCTTGTGCAGGTCTACATTTTTCTCCCTGATGTCCTTACACAGCTCTCTGGTCTTGGCCATTGTGGAGAGGTTGGAGTCTGTTCGATTGAGTGTGTGGACAGGTGTCTTTTATACAGGTAACGAGTTCAAACAGGTCCAGTTAGTACAGGTAATGAGTGGAGAACAGGTGGACTTCTTCAAGAAAAAATAACAGGTCTGTGAGAGCTGGAATTCTTACTGGTTGGTAGGTGATCAAATGCTTATGTCATGCAATAAAAAGCAAATTAATTATATAAAAATCATACAATGTGATTTCCTGGATTTTTGTTTTAGATTCCGTCACTCACAGTTGAAGAGTACCTATGATAAAAATTACAGACTTCTTCATGCTTTGTAAGAGGGCAAACCTGCAGTGTATCAAATACTTGTTCTCCCCACTGTATGTGCTCATTTAACATGTTATCTCAGCACTGTCAAGGACCACTCCCGCTGATAAAAGCACTAATCAAATGTAAGTTACCCATCTTGTATACAAAACCATACATGCCAAAAACGATTGAGAGCTCAGCTGTCCGATCAATGTAAGAGCACAAGCCAAGTCCACGAAAGACAAACACCTGACAGACCGTGTAGAGATAGAATAAGCCAACTAATTTCGGTTGTTCTGTCAATCTCACGGAGCTGTCATCACACAAATGTGAGCTTTAACTTTGTTTATTCCACACTAGCACTGATTAGCAAGGGTACAGTAAGTTATTTATATTCCCCGAGAGTCGCAAGGACATGCCTTAAAGGGACGAATTCAGTGATGTTGCTGTGGAAATTGGAGTTGATCGTTCATTGATTTTCAGCAATTAAGAGTTTAACGAACTAGAATGACTGAGACTAGCTGCTAGCAGTCCTGGTGCTCAATTGAAAGACACTGCACTGTCGACATGTTAGCACTGCGAGAAAATGAGCAAAAACCCTCCTATTCAACAAGAAGCAATATTCACTCACCTTAGAAACATTCGAGCACACTGTTCCGCTGGCCATTCAAAAGTTAAAAGGCAATGTAAACAGTCTCAATATCTCAAGTTGCAGTTCGCTTGAGAGAGAGACGGTGGCTCCACTGGCAGTCAAGCACCCACACTCTGCCCGCTACAGCGCTGCAGCCAGACAACATATGCCCGAAATATCGCGATATCACAAGACTACTGACGGCACTGGACTGACCAATCATACTCAAGAAACGTCGCCCAATAAGGAAGTGGAGAGCAAGACATCTTCGACAGGATTGGTCAGTTCAGAATGATTGACATCTTCGACCTCAAGAGTGTTTTATAGCGCTCAATCTTCCAATTTGTTTACAGTATTAAGAGACTCTGAGGGAGCGGGAGTGTGTGAGATGTCAAAGAGTTTTGCCAAACCAAACACAGGAATACCGAAAAGCAAATTTGCAGACTTTACAACCAGGGTGAATTCAGGGTTTTGGGGACACTTTATGCCATTGAGATACACAATGTCACAATTGATCTGAATTCGCATGTATGCCAGGCCAGAGTGCGCTGTTGTGGAATAATCGGAATAATCTGGATTTTTTTATTTAATTCACCCTATGTTTTATGTTTTAAAGTCCCACTGTGGTCAATAGTTTTATCCCTTAAAACTCATAATTGATCACCAAAATGGCATAATTAAACGTTGTTTTTTTCCCCAGTGAAATTCAGTTAAAAGTAGTGGTGTCAAATTAATTGCATCCAAAATAAAAGTTTGTTTATATGTGTGTGCTCTATGTAAATTTATTATGTATATGTAAATACACACACACATACATGCATATATTTAAGAAATCTTTACATGTGTACATGTATATTATCACAATTTTGTTGTTTAATTTTATTCAAGGACTTTTAGCTTATAATTCCTCTGTTCCTGTGTTCCTTTGTTTGATTTTCTTGCCACTAATCTGTTATTATCATGGACGTTAACTATCATCACAGCTGTTTGTCATTTAGCTCAACACCATTGTGTATTTAAGTTCCTGCTGCTCACTTAGCCTAGAATTTGTCTGGTGTTATGGTGTTTCTCTGTCTATGTTGGGTAGTGTTGTTTGTTTTGATTAAAGTTTGTATTGGATTTTTATGCGTCTGCATGTGGTTTGTGTTAAAAAATATTAAAAACACATGGTTTTCACCACAGGTGGGCTTTAAAAAGTTTGCATATGTGTTGTATCATATTGTATATGAGGCTTAATGGCTCATTTAGTATGATATTATGATGATATGGAGCTCACACTCGATTTTTTTTTCTCATCTCAATTTTATTCATAGTGGAAAAAATGCAATTTTATTTAGTTTTTATTTATACGACTAAACGAAGATGAAAATATGTTATAATGTAAATCACTGAGATATTTTCTAACACTAGCAGACTACTTACAATGCATATAAATATCAGTTGTCACTACATCTTCCAATAATGTCTGAGCAGAGCTTGGTAATCAATCGTGAGGGCAAAATATATTTTGCAATGCAATACAATAAATGAAAGATGTACAAAAAGCATGTTGTATGAATTTTATAAAGCATTTATGGATAATCACATAAAGTTTCTTCAGTCCAGTAAGTGTTCATCTTGAAATTTAATAACAATATAAAGGTATTAGGCCTATGTTTATAAAAATCATTAAACATTCCACAACAAAAAGACACAGGTAGGTTACCACAATCTGAAGGTGGACATTTTTAGAATTAAATGGTCTTTTACTTACTAAAACAATATGAAGTATAAATCAGGGGGGTATCCGGAAAGCAAGGTTAACTTTCCGTCACACATATCCTGAACTATTTTAGGATATAGGATTTTATTTAAGGATTAACCCAAACCTTGCTTACTCAAAGTATGCTGGTTCCAAAAACACATCAGGGAGTAAGTTCAGCCAACTCAGAGTATCCTCCCGGTTAACACACAAGACATTCTCAACCGAGCAACGAATCGATGATTCACAATGGAAACAGACGTTAAGAAAAAGCACGCCATTCCACTTCCTCCTTCTTCTTTTGTTTAATGGAGATTTACATAACCTACTTAGTGCACATTGCCACCTATTTTGTGGTTGTGCAATCATTTACATAAGTGTAATCATGCAGAATAAGTAACCTTTATTCACTGAGGATGAGAATTATATTGTTTGTTTGATGCTAAATACTTAATAAGATATCACATATGTATTTTATTATAGAAATAGAAATTATAGTATAGAAAATGTCCTCCGGAGCATGTTATGTTCAGAAAGTACGTTGCTATGGCTGCTTACATACCCTAGTTATAAGTTACCTCTGTTTTTGGAGCCGAAAGTTGAGGTTATCGGTTTTATTACTCTTAAACATACCCGGGTATGTCACATAACCTGCTTTCTGGAATACCCCCCCTCCGAAGACAGATGGCATACAGTAGATTATGTGGAACAGGTTTTGATCATGTTGATAATTAAAAGGCTGGAAATAAATGTATTAAATATAACACATTATGCTTACTGGGTTAAATTATGTGGAATCTCTTAAATAGCTTATGGCTCTTAAACACAGCTCCAAATTCATGAGGAGATTTAAGGTGTCAAATGTCTAGCGCTCTCTGCTGAATATAGTACCAAGAGCTTTAACTAAGCAAAACACACACAAATACACATACAGTTTCATATGTTGCTAATTAATTTGCTAAATCGGTTGCTTACTTGATTTGTTTTAATGCATCCATCAATGTAATTTTTCTTACATTGTTTTTATTTATTTTATTTCATTTTATTTATGTCTTTGTTAATTTTCTTTTGTATCCATGTAAATGTCTGTGTAATATGTCTGTAACTTTTAAAAGATGCTAAATAAATAATGTTTTGCCCCACTGTGAGAGCATAATGTGGGCCTTGATGTGTTTCAAAGTGTCAAACTAAATTAAAGTGAAGAAAAATATTGTGAATATCATATACTGTTTATTACTATTCCAAGGTCAATATGATGTTCAACAAATAAGCAGCATCTGTGCATGTTGATTAACCCAGAATATAAATAATTTCGATGCTTCAAATCAGTATTTATTTTTTTGAAACTGCTGCTTCTGTGGATAGTTTGACCCAAGAGACTCATTATTAGAAACACTGACGTCTCTCCAAGAACATGTGTGTGTGGTGCAGATTACCACAGTGAGTCAGTTTTCAGAGTGAAGGAGCATGACAATGATCATGTACCCTGTCACTGTACTGCATCACTACCCACGATCCTTCTGGAAGCAATCCTAATGACCAGCCCCATGACCTTCATGAGTTCCCCAGCAAAAGCATGTCAAGCTGCGGAAGTCACAAAATGGTTGTGATTATGCACCCACACATGTCCTGGCACAGATTGCTGTGAGGTTGAATTACCTCCTTTAACATATAATATGCAAAACTTGAGAAACAAAAGGCATTAGAACAACTTTAAAAGCCTAATCTTCTATCTTGACAGCTCTCTCAGGGAAGTGTGGGAGTCTTTTTGTTTTTTTATATCTGTGTTCAGCTGTAGACATGACATGTTATCCTAATAAATGTCCTGAGCTATTGTACTTTTTTTCACATTTTTTTTATAAAATAAAATACTAACTTTAATAATAATAATAAATATATATATATAAATTATTATTATTATTATTATTATTATTATTAATAAATATTTTTACTTATATGTGTCACGCTCAGACGACAGGAGACGAGGATGAACATTCAAACAGGCGGGTTTATTCCAAATAGACAGGATCAGACACGGAACAGAGTGCATAGCACAAACAATTACCGACAAAGACTAAGACAAGGGGAGGAACTTAAATACATTGATGACGAGGGTATGCAGGTGATGACAATAACTAATTACAAGAAAGCAGGTGAAAGACAATGACAGATACGAACGAACTAAACATGACGGAACTAGACACGTGTGACAATATGAGCTATGCTATTACCAAACATTGTTTTCTAGTCCGTGGATTCTGTCAGACTCTAGTCATGCAGCTGCAAATTGGAATATGTACTCTAAATTTGAAATAATTTCTATGAAATCTGGATGTAAAAAAATATTCCTGAAGGGCATTCTTGGGTCTGGAAAATTGCATTCAGTTCTTGAATCACCACAGTCAGTGCAGTCCTCAGGGACTGTAGTTTCTTTGCTCCCGCACAGCTGCAAAAGAATTATAAGCGAGAAGGAAAAAGCAGTTTGGAAATGCTCAATACAAAGATGGCTGATGTTATCTCACAGTATGTGTGTGTGTGTGCTGGCCTGAGCGACTGGGAGGAACAAAATGCATTGTTCTAGATGTATTTGTAGTTTCATCAATTCAACAAAGAAGACTGAAAGACAGAGATAAGGTAGACCCTGGATATTTATAGTTCACTTCGTCTTCTCATTTTCTCCCAAACAATGTTGAGGCCCTTGTGCTGTATACGCGTAATACGCCTTTACGACACAATCTCGTCAGTTTAGAAACTTAGTCAGAGGAAGTAGCGTTTGCTAATAATGCAAATTGTGGAACTGCCACCTGCTTATTCGTACAAAAGTGCCATTTGTTTCGCCACAATGCTACAACATGCCAAGTCATGACAGACAGAAATCTAAAATCTCAATACTTAATCTCAATACACCTGCTCCATTTATTGTGATTTTAGTATGATCATATCCTGATGCAGATTTGCTGAAATGTCAAAAACCTCTTAATCAACCGGTGATAATGATTTCAGAAGAATTTTAAATAAATCAAAAGAATTGCAGTGAAACTGAGACCATTTTGACAATCACACAGACTTTTGAAATGATACTAAACATGAACTTGGTAAAAACAATAGATTCACAAGTTGCATCATACATAGAACATATGGGTTCTTGGAGAACTTCAGTGACCTGGATCAGGGGGGAGGGAGTGGAGGGAGGGGGGTTGGTTGCATAGATGAGTGAGGGCAGTTTGAGCAAGGCTCTGTCCTATTCCTTTGAAATCTTCTCTCCAGATGGGTTTTATTGCTTTATAGCAGGATGCTTGATCTCAGCTTTTGTCTTAGCAGGAAAATCAAACCTTGCTCCATCAAGCTAAGTCATCTTCTCTGTCAACCTACTGGTGTCTACTCACTCTTCATCTTTCCCTGTTATTCTGTGCCTCCGTTTAATAAAGGCTGCTATTTGAGTTACATCCTGTCTGATCCCTTCTGTTCTGACGGGGTTCTTGTATTGTTTATAACATAATATATTTAAGCAATATCACACAAGTGAGAGTGATATCTTCTCAAATATCGGCATGATTACCAATGCGATATTCATTTTACATCAATTCAATAAACAAGTTGATTATGTGAGTTAACCATTTTGTAGACACCACTTTCACTGTCATTTTTGCCAACGAAAATAGTTTCAAACAAAGCAAAAAAGTTGTCTCCTAGCAACACACAACTAGCAAAATCCTTCAAGAAAATAATAAATATAATTTGAAACTGAATAAAATGTCTTTGAAACTGAAGAAAAAAAATCCCAGGAAAAATATTTGACTTCGTTTTTAATACACTGCATGTTTGGTTACTTATCATTTTTCTTCTGCAGATCTGTATACAAATGTGTTTTTATTTATACTTCTGAAGTTTTTTTTTGTCATTACCTTTAAAATGCAAAAGCACGTATACAGAATACATGTATAAAATTTGTATATTTTCAATGAAGCAATGATCCTTTGAACAGTTCCCGTTACAGTACAAGGTGACAAAACAGTGACTGAATGATTGTGGTAACTGAGTGCAATATTAACCTTTACAGGGATTTTTTTGGGATGGTCCACCCAAACATTTTAATTCTCTCATCATTTACACACCTTCAAGCCATCCCAGATGTATACGACTTTTTTTCTTCACATAAACACCAACAAAGATTTTTCAGAAAATATCCATCTCTGTGAGCCCATCTAACACAAGTGGATTGAAAGCCATGCACATATGGCAGTTGGTCTGAAGCGATTTGTTAATAGTTAAAACAGTTTAAATTATTACTATTTTCTTATCTATTGTTTCACTTCAGAAGACATTGGTTCATCCACTGGGATCACATGAATTACCGTCATTGCCGCTGTGTGTTTTTTAAAGTGTCTTTGGACTTTGTTTATCTGTATAAAAGATAGTAATATGCATCTGGGACAGCATGAGCGTGAGTAAAATATGAATATTTAAATAAATATTTGTATTTATGGGTGAACTATCCCCTTAACATTCATATGCTGTTGAAATGCTAATCAAAGATCAGCATAGACTAATAAGAATAAAGTGCAACCTCTTGTGTATTTGTGAACTGTTTGTTTTGATCTAGAACTCCAAAGAAATTAAACTTTTTGCATAATATCAGGTGCCTAAAGCTCAAGATCCCAATCATTCACAAGTGACGAGTCTGAACAAGATAAGAGATTCTGGTCTGATGGGGACAGTGGATTGCATTTATTAGGTTTTGCATTTGGACAAATATGTATTTTTATTAAATACATATTGTTATTAAAGACTTCTTTTTTCCCTTATGATCTAATCAAAGACTGTAACTGTTTGTACATAACCAGGTCCTGTAATGATTGGGCTAAATCAAGACATTATTGTTGTTTGTGGTTTATTATTGTGGGCTCTAAATGTGCTTTAAAATACCTCTCCACCTGAAAAAGCAAAAGCAAGTACTTAAATTGATTTTTTTTTTTAACTTAAATAAAGACTTACCATGACTATCCAGTATCCTGATAATGGCGATAATTGATGGTAATGATAATTATATCGTTCGTCTGTGGCTGTGCTATTCCTAAGAAGTCATCTCAGCATAGTGTAGCAGTAGATAAAATAATATACTTAAATATAAACTCCTATCTTTATATCACTAAAATGAATTCGGAGGCCGCTTGCAGATGATAACATCTACACATCATCCATGATGTCAACACAACACTGACGACTTCACTTCCAGGTCAAGAAGCTGTCAATCAAAAACTCAGTAGCCAATGAGAACACAATACTGATAGCCCCACCCCCACAAGAGATGTGCCAGAATGGCGAACGAAAACACAGGGATTACTCTGGAAACACATTTATAGGTACAGATCAGTGAAGGAAAAAGGAGAAAACATTTACCAAAATATGCAGTGTATTCAGTTTCAGATTTGATACATCCTGTTGGTCTGCAGAGGGGGGGGGGGGGGGGGGTGGGGGTGACAGCTGATTGATTTCAGGGTTCAATTGCTGTGTGTGCTTGCTGCAATCCTTTTGTTGTATTTTATTGTCGTTGACCTCCAAGAATATAAAAGATTCATGCAGACTGCTTACTGTGTTTGTTAATGTACTTCAACGCACCGCATCTCCAAGCCAGAGAGCATCAGCAGCCCCTTCATAAATATTTACTATGCCTGGCCTCTTCTTCCTTCTGCTTTCCTCTTCTCTGTATTTCTTTGCTTATTGCTGTCACACTCTTTCTGAGATCTTGCTGCTATGAGGAGGGCAATGTGACACTGGCTGACAACATGGCAATCTGAAAGAATGTAATAATGACAGAATGGAAAGAATGTCAGCTTATTTTTAGGAATTGTTGGATATTTCTCATAATAAGTAGGTTAGACGTTTGATCAGTTGCAAAGCATACACACTTAATTACACCCAGCATGCTTATTTGTCAGTGAGAAATAAATATGCATAGACACACACACACACACAGGTTTGTTTTGCTATCAAAGTGAGGATGTTCCATAGGCATAATGGTTTTTGTACTGTACAAACTGTACATTCTGTCCCCCTACACTACCCCTAAACCTACCCATCACAGAAATCATTCTGCATTTTTACATTTTTAATAAAACATGGTTTAGTGTTTTTAAAGCTATTTGAAATATGAGGATGCATGAAATGTCCTCATATTTCACTTAAAGTTGTAATACCAGTGTAATACCCATGTCATTAAACAAATTTGTGTCCTTATAAATCACAAAAACTCACACACACACACACACACACACACACACACGGTTTACAAAACTCCTAAAGGAAAGTAAGCAGGTAAAACAGCTGCGGGTCACTGCATGAGACATGCTTGGTGAACTATAGGCAACCTGTCAGATCTGATTAAACAAGACTGATATCACCATGACACCAGCAACAACAGACCAAGCGCTTGAAATGTTCTTTTTGTCATCAAATCCTCTACTGGTGGCATTGAAGCATGTCATCCAGTGGATGTTGACATATATTCAAACTTATAGCATAATGGACAATAAAGTTTATTTCCACCAATCATCATCATCATCCCATGGTTGAAAACGTTGGGCCTAGTCCTTTCCGCTTGTTGTTACTTTCCAGTGATTTCGGCTTTAGGCGCGGTGGAAGGCCTCCTGGGCCGTGCATTGACACCAGTCGTTGATATCGTCCATCCAGGCACGTGCGGGCCGGCCTCGTTTGTTCTTGCCGTCCATGTTTGATGTGAGCACGTGCTTGACAATCCAGTTGTTATCCATGCGGCATATATATCTGAATAGCGTCAGCTTTCGCCGTCGGATCATGTCGATGACGGTGGTGTGTGCGTTCAAGGTGTTCCTGATCTGTTCATTCCTGATTTTGTCCTTCCACTTTATTTTTAATAATCGGCGGTAGCAACGCATCTCGAATGCCAATAGCTTCAGTGTTCAGTGCAAAGTTTCAGTGACGCCAGGGCTCCGGTGGCTTTGGCGATCCTGTTTTTGATCTCCTCTGAGCAGTTGTTGTCCCACGTGATGGTGCTTCTGAGATACTTAAAATGTGTCTTCAACTGGTTGGTTGTTGATCTAGATTTGTTGTTCGATGTTGCGTGCTCCGAAGACCATCGTTTCGGTTTTGCTGATGTATATTCAGAGCTTGCTTTTCTTGGCAGATGCTTGCAGGGCGGTTGCTTGGTGCCCTGGATGGTGACTCCGAGGTTGAGCTTGTTGACGCTGTGCGTTCCAGGTAGGGGATAAACAGGAGCGGTGATAGTGGGTTTCCTTGGTGGCTGCCGATCAGCATCTTGAACCATGTCCCAATGTCTTTTCCGATCTTGACGGTGAGCCTGGTCTTCTCGTAGATGTTTTGTAGTAAATTAACAAGTTTCCTGTCAACCCCAAAGGAAGCAAGTACTTCCCAAATCCGATGTTGGCGTATTCTATCGAATGCTTTCTGGAAGTCAATGAAGCAATTGTAGATCTTCTTGCCTCTCTGCTTTGCTTTTCGGCCAGTAGTCGGACCAATAGGATTTGTTGCACTGTACTGCGGTGTTTTCGGAAGCCCGCTTGTTCTTCGGCCAGGTACGGATCCAGCTGGTGTTGTAGTCTTCGCAGTAGGATGATCAAGAAAACTTTCTCCAAGTGGCTGATTAATGATATTGTTCTGTAGTTTTCGCATTTAGCTAAGTCTCCTTTTTTTGGTATGGGTACTAGGATGGTTTTCCCCCAACTTTTGGCAGAGTTCGTGCAAGCTTGCTGTTATTTTGGGTCCACCGGCTTTGATCATTTCTGCTGTTATTTCATCGGATCCGGGACTCTTTCGTTGCTTAAGTGTTCTGATCGCTGCTTCCACTTCGGAATGGAGGATGTGTGGATAAGGGTACTCGTCGGCTGGTGGTGTTATTTCCTCCAGTTCCATGTCAGCTGCTTGTTGTTGATCATCGTAGGTCTCGTTGTAGAGTGCGCTGCAATACTTGGTCCACCGGTTCGTAATTTCCATTTTTGTTTGTAGGATCTTGCCGGCATCGTCTTTGAGGATGTTCAGCTTTGGTGTGAACGGTTTCCTGAGCATTTTGATCAGCTTGTAGGCTTGATGGGTTTTGCCGATTTTGAGACCATTTTTGGCAGCTTTGCGTTGTTCATTGAACCAGTTTTCTTTATCCACCTTGGCCAGTTGTTTCACTTGGATGCAGTAGGCTTTGTAGATGTTTTCTTCAGAGATGTGCCTTTTAAGCTTCCATTTTCTTTTTTCGTTTGCCATTTTCAGGGTGTTTTCTGTGATCCATGGTTTCCTCGGCTTCTCTGTGACCGCCAAGGATGACTTGATGGCTGTTCGATCGCGGATTCCAAGATGGAAGCGTGTTCGTCCAAACTTGTCGTTGGAGTAATTTTTTCCAACTGTTCGTTTAAGTTCTTTTCATACGCCTGTTAGATCAGCGGTTGTTGGAGGTTGTCGGTATTGCGCTTGCGGAAGTCCAGGGTACCTAGGCTCGTTGTCGGTTGTTTATTTAGCTTAATCTTTATGTTGCATAGTACCAGCGAATGTTGTGTTGCGTTGCGAATTCCACGAGTCGCTCTCCTCTTTCATTCTTGTCTCCGTATCCTTCCTTTCCCATTGCTGATTCTCATCCGGTGTTATCCGAGCCAATTTTTGTGTTCCATTCACCAGTGATAATCGTAAAGTCTTTCTTTGGTGTTTCACGTAGTGTGTTTTCTATTTCTCCGTAGAAGCTTTCGATGTCCTCGTCTGATGCATCGGTTGTTGGAGCATAGACGTGGATCACTGAGATGTTGAACGGTGTTGCACTGAATCTCACTGAGATGATTCTTGAACTGATAGGGTTACAGCTGATTAGGCATCTCTGCGCTTTTTTGCTGAGGAGGAACCCGACGCCTTCAAAATGATGTTTCTCGTGTCCTGACCAGATGAAGTCTCCAGTGGACAGTTCACCTTTGCCAGTCCATCTGACTTCCGACACACCCAGTACATACAAGTTTTTCATTTCGTGTCGAAACAGTTCGAGTTTCCCCGGGGCCCATAGAGTCTTGACGTTCCATGTTCCGATGGTGAATATGTCTTTCGCGACTTTGAATTTTCCGGGTGTTTCTTTGTAGCTTGATGTTTTCTTTGTTCCAGTATGTTTTTTTTTCGACTCTCCCCTGGTTCCCTGGAAGAGGGAGCTGATGAAACTCTTTCCATAATGTAACCTTTGGCAGAATATATATTAAAAGGACCCGACTACGCCACCTAGGTTACCACCCAGGAAAAATAATACCCACAAAAAGGAAATTTAACCAAAAGGAATTACAATAAACTGAAGTACCCTGCCAGTTCGGATTAGATAAAAGACAGAGAGGTGACTTCCAACAAATACAAAATTTATTATTTCTCACAAATCATTAATGCTAAAAACATTCTTAAAAATATACCTCAAACAGTTTACCTTTTACATACCCAAAAGTCGACAAGAGACTAATACATGAGGCATTAAACAGAAGGGACAAAACACAAAACCAAATCAGTGCATACAAATTCATAAAGTAAGTCACAACCACAAAAGAACGGAAATGAACACCACTAAAAAGACACTCTACCCTTAAGTTAAAATACACAAATCAAACTCAAATAAATCCCAATCGGTAAACAAACAAAATAAACAAATAATCGTACATACAGCTTCACTAGACAGAGACGTGGGTGTTAGTTAATAAGCGGACAAGTATGTACTTTATGCCGGTGCTTAAATCACATAAGCGAAATGGTTTTAAAGCCACTTAATAAAGCGGCAGCTCAGCCCCGCGACGTCCACACAAGCAGCCATTTAACAAAAGAGCAAACAATAAATAAAATAACAGCAATAAACAAAGAAAAAGCATAAATGAAAATAACCAAAAGAAACAGCAGCTAGAACCCTTAGGCCGCGTGCACCTGAAATAAAAACAAAAACAAAAAACAAGTAATGCATCAGTTTAATTACAAAATTACTGCCATTAACGATTCCAATTAAAACTTCTTACCTACTTGGGGAGATTCTTAGGCTAAAGTGAGCTTTATGCTACGTGCGCTTGTCACTTCAGTTCGCACATCCCTAATAACGAACACATACTTAAAATAATGTTCAGTGACCGAGAAACAGCAACTGAACAAGCGACTCACCAGGGGAATACCACAGGAAATAACCACAAAGTGTTCAACACACCCAACAGGAATACAGCGGAGAGGAAATGAAAGCGCCACACTTAAACCAGCTTTTTATACCACGACTGATGCGCCTCAGCGACTGCGCTGCACAGGTGTTTTCAACGTCAAGGTGCCTCGCGACAGGAGTGGGCGTGCCTTCCCATGAGACATGCACAACTCTCTTCGAATGGAAACTGACAGCAAACTAAAAGAAATATTAAAAATACTCCACCTGCCACAATAACATGGACATACAGTAAAGTAAGACTCTTTGAATTGGTTTTGTTCAGTGTGGATGCAGAACAAGACAGAGGAGCAGAAAGAAAAAAATAGTATCTGGGTGAGGGAGAGGAATATTGAAGGAGGAGAGGAGTAGTTGGATCAGGACAAGGGGGAAGAAGAGGTATGGGCGAGTAGTAAGAATGTGTGCTGGATGTGCATCTGCTTTCCCCCTTACACATGTTGAACCTATGAAAGCTTATTTCTGCCATAAAAGACAATATAAAAAGATAATTGTGAATTTTTATCTCACAATTCTGACTTTTTTCTCTGTCTTCCTTATATCTCACAATTCTGAGGAAAAAAGAGTCAGAAATGTGAAAATAAAAGTCACAATTACCTTTTATATGTATATAATATATAATTCTGTGGTGGATAAAAAAAAACTTCCATAATAACCAAAGGCCATGAATGAGGCCATTGTTGTTGATCAATGGCAGCAATTTCAGCAATTTCTTTTGATTTCAAAAGCTTCATGTAAAGCTTTTACAATGATTCCACCACTGTTCGATATATGTAGAATATGCGGTTTTGCGGGGTATTAACTACCATCCCGCCATCTATGGGGGGAGCATCAACACAACACACCCACCTACAGTAAGAGATTTCAATAGAGGTGGCAACTGAGGTTCTTTATATGGGGCCCATTTGACCAGTAGCTGTGCAATTCTATTACTTTCTTCTTCTTTCTTTCTATAAAGTGCACTCATGCACTTTTAGACAGTATGTTGCTATGTTGCCAAGCATGCACATATTCAACACTCAACCAAAAATGTCGAATGGCTTCCATGTAAGCAGTAAAAGGAAACTGAATTATAAAAACAATGGATTTCATATCTAAACATGACAAGTTTTCATAATGTGCCATCAACTGTTTTTTTTCAACTGCTAAGACACATTCTCAAAACTTTGCCTCTTCTTTTTTTTTTTTAAATGTTTACTCATAAATCCAAGAATTGCACACACAAAATCCAAAACGGCTCACATTTCTTGCAAAATGATGCACTGCATTCAAAATATCTCAAAGCCTCAGAGCCGGCCCCAGCTGAGAGTTGAAGAGTGGGTGTCTGAACAAAAGGGGGTGATAATGTAACTCAAAGTATCCTTGAAAAAAAATGTGACCCATTCACGTATTTGTTGGACAGTAAACAAACCTGTTGGAACCACTATGAAACTAAAAGCTACAGAGCAAAACACACATGGCATAGAATTAAATAATATTAGACTACAAAAAAACAAAAAGAAAAATTAACATATTTGAAAATTTGACCCATCTGTATCCATGAAATAAACCAGATACTGAATACTCCTTAGATAGACAATTGCAGTGGTTTTACCATGAATACAGACGTGATATAGTAGCACCAAAAGCAATTAACTGTCTGCTTTACTATATAAAACACTTGTTCATTGGGACTGCTTCACTAGCGTACACTCATTGCGACACGCTTAACAGATGCATAATTTCATGGTAAGTTAGACCATAACCCAGTGGTTGTCAAGCTTTTTTCCCAGTGGGCCACAACATGGTCCAAGTGCAAGTCTCATGCGCCCCATATCATTTACATATGACATCACCAATGAAAACCAATGAGATTTAATGTTATGGTATTAGCAGTTAATATCATTATTATACCTAGATGTTGAATACAAAGAAGAGGCGGTGTTTTCTGGTGGCACATACGCTATTTTATTTCTGTCACACTGCAAAATCAACAAATACTACTTGCGACAAATACTATAAGAAATTCGTTTTCGTTTCACAGTGTGTTGAAATGGCTGGCAGTGTGAGCAAACAAAGGCTGTCTATCTCGCTCATTGACAGCAAAATGATTCCATTCTTCTTACATTCGTTGCTGATGCTACGACTCTTCTTGTTTGCAATGTGTTCATTCCTTGCTATTTTCCTCATTTCGTTTTTGCTCCTCTAATAACAAATTTGGCCATTTTGATTCGAAAATCTACAAAAATAATGGCTACTATTGGAATTCTGCCAAAGCGCGCGCTTGTAGGTGTTCGTTAACTGAGTAGGCTTCAGTACGTAGTAGTTCTGCGCATGTCTGAAAATAATATATGATCACCAAAATGAGTTTATATGACAAAAAACTTTGTAGTTCAAACTTATATTCATTTAATGCATTTTAATTTAGTTTAAAAACAAAAATTGTCTTTAATTTAAAAAAAAAAATAAATTGTAAAACTGGAAGTTCGTGCATTTCGTGCATCCGCATTCGCACTATAACAAACAATAACAATACAGTGAAATAATCGATTACGACCAATTGCCAAGCCATCTAAACATGAAAAAACATCTAATCTCACCTTTTGCCCATTCAGTAGATCTGCACTTTGTGGCATGGGGAGTTCATGTGTCAAATGTGCCAATCAAAATGTGACTTTGTGGGAGACTGTCCTTAACTAAAATGTGGCTATAGTAGCTTAATATTAATGATAGAAAGTACATATGCACCTGGCAATTGTAATTTTTAAAAATTGTCTATTCTATTTCATCATTAAAATCAATTTTCACATTCATCTTGACTGAGGGGACAGGATAGTCCGGGTGGTGCCTGAAGCATTGTCGGTGAATTGTTGGTGAATTCAGATTTTTGTCTATATTTAACAGAATAATTTTTACAGTGAATGTAAATATTTTATCAGTTCAAACCCCTTCTATAAAACAGAAATGTATCCAAGGCTGTCTGCAATATGCCACACCGGTGCGAAATGCATCCTTGCCCTCTTACTTAGACTGTCTTTTCTAATGTCACTCTGTATGTGATTGTTTATATCTGCTGCATGTTAAGAAGATCTGCATCCTCTCCTGGGTGACACACAGAAGGGTTTTCAGAGATAGAGAAAAAGAGAGGTTTGGGGGTGAGAGAGTTTGCGAATACGATGGCAACGGGACCGTTACTGCTTCATCAAATCTCCATCTCCATCTTTCTCTCATCCCTCCCCCTACACACACTCATTAAATCCTCTCCTCAGTGTCTATATGTCTGACAGCCAGCCATTGTACTTTCTTACTCTCATCATGAGCTCCCCTCCCAAGCCTTTTCACAAATCCATCTATTATATTTCTCAGTCTGCCAGATCTCTGTTTCTTTCTTCTTTCTGCATCTCAAATGTCTCCTAGTGCAGGGAACGATGAGCGACAAATTCTCCACTCATATATATACAACCTCCAAATACACTCTAGTTCGTCTCTAAAGTGTCACAGAACCTCTAAGGTGGGCGGAACAAACAGCTGTGTATGTCTCATACAGAAGTATCAATTTAACATTTTGTGTACAGAAAAAAAAGTATTTACTTAAAATATTAACTGTGGACTATAACCGGAACGTTAATAGACCAATAAAATGTCTATAGTGTCCGTTTTCAGTTTTTAACACATATGGATGTGAAAACTATAGGAGAGCTTCCTGAGGCAGTGCACTAAAATATATTTTACATTTTACATAGCCAGGTTATAGATAAAAACTATCACAGTCTGCCAATGTTGATCACTTTTGTGGCTCATCATTTCTTTCTAAAGAAGCTAAAGTGAGGTTCTTGCTATGAATTATAAGACATTTTGCAAATAAACAACGGTGGCCGAGAGAGCTCAACGCTCTGAAAATAAAAAAAACACATGCAAATAGAAAAAGAACACAAACAAAGTAAGAAAACGTGATCATCAGTTTGACAACACATGTGCTGCAAATCCTCACAACACCAGCAAACACAAAAACGCGCTGCAAAAAGCACTTGACAACAGCACAAGCTAAAAAATATTATTAAAATATATTATGTGGGCATTAACTCCATGTAATGTGTTTCCATGTCATCTGTGAGAGTGAGTTTCTAGCAATCTGAAACACACAATTTATTAAAAATAATACATATATGAAATAATGTACACTTGTTAATGTGTGTTTATTTTTGTTTGCATTTTTTTAATAGTATTTAATGATTGTGAACACAACGTGCACTCAAATGCCGTACACTATATAGGGATTAGTGAATGAGTGAACGGGTGAGTGGTTTCAGACACAGCTAATAAGCAGCTCCTAGTAGGGTTCGTCACTTTTTGGGGTCCCCTTGAAACATTTCTGTTGTGGTTTGTGCTATTTGCAGCGCGTTTATGTGTTTGCTTGTGTTGTGAGGATTTGCAGCACATGTGTTTTCAAACTGATGATGAAGTTTTCTTAATTTGTTGGTGTTTTTTTCTATTTGCATGTGTTTTCTTATTTGCAGCACTTTGATCTCTCTTGGCCACCGTATAAACCACATTGAAAACAAGTTAAAGCAAATGAGAATCAATTTTGTCATATAGAGCTTATTCTACCCTTTACTTCTAACATAGGCCTTTCTATCACAGCTAAAAGAAACAAATCAGTAACGAAAAGAAACAACAACAAAAAACAAAACATGTCAATTGGTTTAACTGTACTGTAAGTCGCTTTACAGTAATTTTAAGTAAGTAATTTTATTGTAAAGTACACTCTTGAGTCAAATGGTTCTAAAAGTGTCTGTATTTGTAAAAATAGCGGAAGCTTTTTGGTGATAAATAGAAGAAAGTTTTTATTAGGTTCCATAAAGAACCATGCTTTAAAATGTGCTATATACAACCTTAATGTTGTTAGAACCTTTTTAATAATTGTTTATTAATCATTGCAATTAATCATCACACTTAACAGTAATTTTCATAAATAAATTTGAATACTGAATCCCAAATTAAGGTTGTTTATTTTAAACAATATTTGATCTTTTTAATAATAATAATAATAAATTTTATTTGTATTGCACTTTACATTTTAGAAATCTCAAAGTGCTACAAAACATACAGTAGTATAAAAAAGATATAGATAAAAATATAGTTTGTTAAAAAGAAGTGCCAACATAAATAAGATTCAATAAAAAGCTTTTTTAAAAAGGTATGTTTTTAGGTTTCGTTTAAAAACATCTGTAGTTTGTGGAGCCCTCAGGTGTTCAGGGAGGGCATTCCACAGCCTCGGAGCAGCCGATGAAAAGGCCCTTTTTTAAATACTTAATAATATTTTAGTAAATACTATCAAGGCTATAGCGCATATATACATTCTTATACAGAGCACTTGCCTCGCGCATGCCCATTCACCTAATTTTTACTCTTTACTACACTTTGATATTCTTCTAGTTATTTCCCTATAGCGGCTAATGAATAGGAAGTCTCTCGCGTTCACTGAAAATAAGGTGGTCAGACTAAACACGTAATACGTATCTGCATGCTGTCACCTTTCCCTTTCAATACTTCACTCGTAATGCATTTGCCTGCCCAGTGCCATTGGATGGAAAACGAAGGTCACCCCATCCATCCAAGCCCTGTAGAATGACGTCAACCCTCGCTGGACGTGCCTACACCTCTGCTGGCCAGGCAGCTTCTGCACTTCACACCTTGGCCATTCTTCAAGTTTTTCAGGCCAAACTCCTCCACTCCATGGATAAGTCTGGACCCCACCCAGCCATATTCAGAGAGCTGGCCAGCACAACTGACCTGGCCCTGAGCGCTACAAAGACAACGGCTCAGGCCATTGGCGGGTCAATGGCCAGTTTAGTGGTGCTGGAGCACCATTTGTAGCTGAATCTTAGTGAAATCAAGCTACAGGACAAAACCCTTTTCTCCCCCTCTGACCTCTTTGGACCTGCCATTTGAATTGGTTTGCTGAATGGAAGTAGCCGCAAGCAATGAGACAAATCTCTTCCTGTCCAAGCTTTCCAGCTCTGCAGCTGCCATAGTCGCAACAAACCTGTGCCGACTCAGCAGCCCGCCAAACCTGCGCCTTCGACTGCTCAACCAGCCCCACAGCCTGAGCCTCGACAGCGCTCCCGCTCTGCAAAGCGCCATCCCATCCACAAAGTGTCACTGCAGCCAGACGACCCCCCAAACAGCCTTGTTTATACCTACAGACACCCTGTTCAGTTCCGTTTGTTGTAAGCACTGGGCCCATTCTAGCAGCCGTGCAACCAACTGTGATAGCGGACAAAATAAAACACAAACATACTCAAAAAGAGAGAATTTTTCTTCTTCAGCGACCCATCTCTCAAGTTGATTTAACCCCTTGCCACATGGTCCGAGGCCTGGCAGGCCATCCCCGGAGTGTCAAAATGGGTTTAGGGATAATATAGCAAAGTTATACCCTTCAGTCCACTCGGAAACCCCCACATTTCAGTGGGGTTGTTCCTACCTCAGTAGGGAGCAATGACGTTCATGTCCTGCGCTCCAAGATGAGCAACTCTCGCAAATATGCCCACGGGACTGGTTCTTTTGTCTGGACCTGAAAGACGCTAACTTTCACATCCAGATAGCCCCCCATCACAGGCACTTCTTGAGATCTGCCTTCAAGGGGATGGCATATCAGTATATGGTCCTCCCTTTTGGACTGTCTCTAGCTCCTGTTACTTTCACAAAGTGCATGGACGGGACGATTGAGGAAAGAAGGCTGCAAATCAACTGCCTGGAATTGCTGGCTGTTTGTCGAGCCTTTCAGGTTTTCCTGCCAGACCTCGAAGGTCATCACGTCCTAGACACAGTATGAGTGAAGTATTGAAAGGGAACATACTAACATAACCTCGGTTCCATGAGATACAGGAACGAGTATTGTGTTGCTAGCCATGCTATGCTGCTGCACTACTCAGTGTCGTCACTTCAGTCGAATAAACCTGAGATCCTATGGCAGAATGCTCGCTTATATAGCCAAATGACACCACCCATTTCAACTGGCTCTGGCGGGCTGCTCCGTCATAGGCTCGTGCAGCTCTGCTGTCCTGTCATTGGCTCTTTGTACTCTAACTGCACTCAGCAATCAGAGAAAATGGAGTTTTCCCCTTCGCATCTAGCGACGCAGTACTCGTTCCCATGTCTCAGGTAACCGAGGTTATATCAGTAACTGAGTACGTTTTCACAGATTCACGTTTTTGCAGTTTACATGGAGATGAGAACGGTATTGTTTTCTTTTTCAGGCCACCAAAACGCCATTGTCGTGTAAATGAACGGCCAAAACGCATAAAAAGTTTTCCATTTTTAGTTGAAAATGGTGTTGTGTAAACAGCCCCTTAGTGCGTATTTGTATTTTGTTTGCTGATGGTGTGTTAGTGTGGGTATGACTGTGCTCTTTATGTCACCAAAATATCATCCCCACATGGTAAAGACCACAGTTACATTATGTATACTCTACCTATTGTTTTGGACCATTATCTAAAACTCAGTTTATCCCAGTGGCCATTTATGCCGATGTTCTTGGCAGGACAGTGCTCAAGGACACCGTGACTGTCAATGTAAGTAAATCAGTTGGCCTTATCATGAATCATGAATCACACTTTCATGATAGTGAAGCAGGAGTACAGAGGACAAGGGAGCAATTGGAGAGGAGCCAGGTTGTAAACCTGGGAGAAAAAAGAGTTTGAGCCCTCTGCAGGGAGAAACTTTAGTACACTTTCAGAGGACAATGCTGATTTATTATGGGACAGGATGGTTTTTACTCTTGTACTCTAAAATCACCTTTTCCTATATTCTCCATAATTGTGTTCAGCCTGGGATATCCTCTTAACAAGCTTCCGCTGGCCTCTGTTTAAATGTGAATTGTGAGATTTAAAAAGGTGCTCCCTCAATAAAAAGCATCCATCACCTTTATCATTTGATAACTGAATAGCAAGAGCCACACTTACAATATCTCACAATGTCTGGCAGATTTCCATTTACAGAGCCAAAAGTTACTGTCTGTCTGGTTCATGTCCTTCTGGCACCAGTGCGGTGTATTGCAGACAGTAAATATACAATTACGAATCCACTGCTGTGCTACAATGTGATTATCTACAAGCTAGAGGATGGAGTCATACACATAAAATGGATAAAGAGAGAGAGATTAGAAAAGAGAAAAGAGCGAGAAACAGAGGGAGAAATTTGGATTTAAAACGGAAAAAAAATGGATAGTAACTATAATAACACAAACATATACACACACACACATACATGAATATCTTAATTTATATTTTTTTTGTTAAACACACACAGACAGGAAGTAGGTTTAATAATGTACCACAGCAATGTTAGCAGACAGATGCTGGGGAATACAAAATGATGCACAAGCAATCTGAGTGAAAGAGCTGTTGTGCAGATCAGTCTTGTATGGTTATCGGACACAGAGGACCGTCACAGCTCCCCCTCCAGTCTGTATAGCACTAGATGAATGGCAACGCTTGTCAATAGTTCATAGTGGATCGGTGAAGTGACTGTAAAAAGTGAATACAGTTAAAGGGTATAACTGTTAAAAGTTAAAGTTAAATACCGTAAAACCTTCGTTCATCTTCGGACCACAAATTAAGATATTTTGATATAATCTGATGGCTCAGAGAGGCCTCTATTGCCAGCAAGATAATGAACACTTTGAGTTGCCCAGAAGGGTACTAAAACATATTAAAAACAGTTCATGTGAGTACAGTGGTTCAACCTTGATATTATGAAGCGAGAATACTTTTTGTGTGGCAAAAAAAACAAAATAATGACTTTTCAACAATTTCTAGTGATGACCCATTTCAAAACAGAGCTTCGAAGCTTTACGAATCTTTTTTTTTTTTAATCAGTGGTTCGGAGCACCAAAGTCACGCGATTTCCGTGAACGAGGCTTCATTATGTCATAAGTGTCTCACAATTTCAATACGTCACGTGACTTTGGCAGTTTGATATGCAAACCGAACCACTGATTCAAATCAAAGGATTCGTAAAGCTTCGAAGATGCGTTTTGAAATCTGCCTTTATAATCGTTGCTTTATGATATTAAGGTTGAACCACTGTTCTCATGAACTGTGTTTAATATGTTTTAGTACCTTCTGGGCATCTGAAAGTGTGAATTACCTTGCTGGCAATACAGGCCTCACTGAGCCATCGGATGTCATCAAACATATCTTAATTTGTGTTCTGAAGATGACTGAAGGTCTAACTGGTGTAGAACAACATGAGGATGAGTAATAAATGACAGAATTTTCATTTTTGGTGAACTAACCCTTTAAAGTTTTGAGTGCTAAACAACAAATATAGTGCCTTAGAAAGAAGCAAAGATGCAGTACAAGGTAAACTCATTTCTGCAGTCCATGCAGTGTGTATTTCATATATTGATTAGGACCATCAAGAATAAAAATCAGCAAAAAACAAGAGGGCAGAGCTGGAGTGTGAGAGAGTTTCTTTTGCTCATTATTAGGCTATTGCTATTCCTTATTAATGTATTTTTTATTTGCCTTTATCTCTTACTATTTATAATCTAATGCCTAGTTTGTCATTTCATATCTCTTTTTAATTAACTTTAAAAAATGTTATAGCTCTCCTAACTTATGTATGTTGTTTTGCTGTGTAAGCGTTATGTTATGACAATAAAGCACTGAAAATTTAGAGAGTCATGTAACATTTCAAAAATTGTGGGGAGGAATACAGGACAGCTGAAGACAAACAGCATTTCATGATCCTGTTGGACAGAAAAATCTTCATGAATGTTTGAGAAGATAGGCTGAGAGATGCATTGTTAATGATACTTTACTTATCCTGCTTTTTTCTTTCTAGCGCTTTATTATGATCATATCTTTCTTTTTTATTATTCGTTCACCCCATCCTCACAAAATAATATATTTTAGGAAATTAACAGTAGATAAAAACTACATATATCATCTTTTATTATCTGTGCTCAAGACTCTCATCAAATGTGGGCGTGTTCATGTCGCCCATGTGAGTGAATCATGCATGGAAAGTTTCTGAATCATTCCACTGCAAACGGTTTTTTTTTTTCTCTGAACATGTGGTGTTAAATTCTGTCATTATTTACTCATCCTCGTGTCATTCTAATCCCGTATGGTGATATTTAGTCCATAGAGCACAAAAAAAGAATGTTTGTTTACAGGCAGGTAGAATAGAGCACTGTTAAAGTTTTGAGTAGTGTGGATTTCCACATAGTGGTTCTGCATTCATTATGCTTCCTAAAATCTGAACCATGGCCATTCGAAGGCATACACATGTAATGTTACTATTAGCATAATTTGTTTCAGCCACATCTTCTAGAATGCTTTCTTAGAGCAGGAAATCCATACCCTCTAAGAGGCTATCAGATTACAATCTCCATCTTAGATCTGATCCTAAGAGTCAATTAACATTAATAATGAATGCAGGGGTTTATTTCAGTTTGTTTCATCTGATAAACACATCCCCCCAAGTCACTCCTTTTTGGCCATCACTCCTTCTTGATGTTACAGAAAATCTTTGTTCTAACCCCAAAAGAATTGCATTTTCAGAAGCTGCATCTCTCTGTTCATCCAAAAAAAAAAAAAAAAAAAAAAAAGTTGAAACCACCAGTGTAAATATTTGTTTATTTATTTTTCAAAGGAAAAATACAGTTGGCCTCTGATTTAAGAAAATAAGAGATGAAGAATTTGTCTAGTATCCTAATGAATAAAGTATTCGAGATGATTCTCATTTTCAATCAGTAGAATCCTCTGGGACTATTTATTGAGACACACTGTCCAAAGCACGACCGCTGTGAGCAGCACAATCTCTAGATATGATTCTTGAACACAGGCAGTACAGTATCCTACAGTGTGCTCACTTGTTTTCTCAGATTGCCCTCTTGTGGTCAATATACTTCCCTGCAATGATGACCCAAGAAAATACACATTGTACATCAAAAAGTATATTTATAAAGTTGAAGGCTACTTTTTAAAATTATATTATATTTTCTATATGATTTAACAGCAAATTTGTAATTATGTCAATAACTGTATTTGTTTGTGCAGAAGGGTTAGACATGAACAATAAAGGTCCTATCTTATAAAAGGGGGAAAGGTAATTTAGCTGGATATTTTGAGGATATTTAGCTTTCGGGAACTCAAACAGTCAGAGGCAGGAGGCAAAAAAGATGGTATCGGTAATTATTTTTGTACGTTATGCATAACTAACATACCAGTAGATGGCAGCAATATGCCACTAGAGTGTCATGTACTTGTTGAAAAACAAAGAAAGACGACATAAGAAAGATTTTTTTTAAATTTATGAAAATGTCAACCTTTAAGTTTATTGATTATAATAAACTTAGTGGTCACTGAAAGGATTTTTTTTGTTTTTAAAGATGAATCCTCATAACAGAAGCGGGAACTAAATACACATCTTTGTATTTTATCTCTGTCCGACAGTGGTCAATCCCCACATTACACTTTTATTAGCGGCTGAAACACTCTCAAAGCCTCTAATGGAGTTTAAAAAACGTTTGTTAAATACTCTAGCAGTTGCATTGGGTTCGAAGAGCTTGGATTTTCAGCCTATGAAAGAGTGTCATCTAGTGGTGTTTCAGCAGAATGCACCGTTTAGTCATGTTGACAAAGATACTAATACAACCTAAAATCATTGGTCAGCATTTACACTGTCTTTCACCCACATTCTTCTTAATAGGCCTAACTGAGGACACTTATTAATAAACAGAGTCATCAACAGCACACTTCAAAAATTGACTATTAAGTTGTCAGATCAGTGGGCTTGTGCTGGTTCTTTGGTATCCAAAGAACATATTTGTTGGATTTACTCAATCATATGTATATATATATATATATATATATATATATATATGTGTGTGTGTGTGTATCATATTCCATTAACTTGTTATTGATATAGAGAAATACTGTTGAGCCAAATGTTTTTAAAGGCAGGTAGGTATACTTCCATCATGAGACCACCTTCAAGAGTGTAAAAGAGGATCATTCTTATGCAAATATTTGACAACAGTCCTACTGCAATTTAGCATGTATTCTCACAGCACTGGATGTCAGCTGCCCTCTCAATGCCACAAAATGTTTGAAGTATTAAGACAAGATTACTGCCAAAACCCTGCACCCAGGAAATCTCCTTTCTGAAAGATGCTTCCAATCAAATCGGTACAAAAGCAGCTTCTCTTACGCCCGCTTAAAGTTGGCATGAAACATGAGCTGCAATAGTCTTATTTCAATATCCATCCCGTTGTGACGTATATCCGGTGAAACGGCTTCTTGAGCAAGAAAAAAAAAAAAACATCTCTTCCACTGTCCACTTTTTGTCTATTAGGAATGGACTGGATTGTTGTGGTGTGCTATTTCTGTGATGTGAGTGACCGGCTGTCCCTTACACCAGTAAACACGTCATCCGAGAAGAGACTTGAATACAACAATACATGATGTACACAAATAAATCATTTATAATAAATCCTGCAATACTGTATAAAAAAGAGCTAAGGCCTCTAAAAGTAAAATTATTACTATTTTAATTCTTTTAAAATGAAATGATAGTGAATTGTAAGTCCTTCACAAATTGTGAATACGATCCTAACACAGTCAAAATAATAGATCAGGGGTCTTATTACAGAAACATTGCCATTTAGAAAAATGAACTTGTCAAATCTTAACACGTTTCTTTACCACACCCTGAAACAGTCAGATCCACTTCAAATGTTGTGGTTTGGCAATTCTTTTGTGCAAAGCGATGGGGTGTTATGTGTGGTAGCCTATACAGTTGGTATAGTGGTAGTCTAGGTATGACTAGATGCTAAACACGGAGTAAATCAACTGAACTTGGACTTTTTGTGACACGAAGGCCTACTGATGGTGGCAAGAACCACACATTTGTGACATTATGGTTAGGAAACAGGTGTTCTGCCCTATTGACTCTTTGAAAATGTGTGCAATCTCGTTTTGCATGTACAGTGCTGTTGTGACAAATACAACTCAACACAGGCCACTCCAGTTTTCTCAAAACAGTCTCACAAAAAGAGTGATGAAGATGGTGCCAAGAGCAGCGTTGAGGTGACACTGACCAATTGTAACGGTTGTTGATTGTACACGACAATCATTTAGCATTTATAGCAGATTGTACAAATGTTCTAATGAAATAGCCTGTGGATTTGGCGAGCACCTTTTTATTGTGTCGAGTGTCACATGACGCACGTGTTCGTTGTCACTCTCAAAACAATAAAGTCTTCCGCTGAACAAATCGTGTCGTTGAAGTGATTTCCACACATGCTCGTTTTCTACGTTTCGTCCCGATGACGTTCCTCGTCATTCCCGCAGGAAAGTTAGCCGTCGGTGGTGTGAGAAGGACTGTGTACGTGTGTGTGCCACAAAGCGTGCGAATACGATTTGGCTCTGCGCACATCGTGCACGCACTCTGCAATGCAATCCACACACACACACACACACACAGAGAGAGAGTTGATGCAGTACTGCTAGCAAGTACGTTCAGACAACGAGTGAGACACACCCAGAGGAAAAATGGTCTCAACTAATGCGCAAGTACAATCAAAAGGGCTTGAGAATAGTCCGCTTGCGCGGGTTGGAGTCAGTGGCCACATCGAGAGAAGAAGATTTTTTCCTGTTTTCTTCAAGGGCAAAATGTCCTGGTATGAAGTGATTTCGAAATAACGTTGTAAAACGACAGAGTCGCCAGTGAAATGCGCTCTCTCAACAAACAACCCAGCCGGTGCACTTGTGAAAACAATCATGCAGTTGCTCTACAGTTGTTTCTAAGGGGTAGCGGAGCGACACACAGACATGACATCAAATATAGGTAAAGTCTATTGCTTTTTGTTCGTTTTAAGAGTCAATAAATGATATTCTAATGATTTGAATGTGTTGTATTTTGCGAGTCAAGATGGCGCCGGGCACGGTCAGGTGACCTTGTTTTTTTCCCCTCCATACCAACAATAGTCAAATCGAGAAGCGGAAGTGAATGCTCCCCCTGAAATACGATTGGCTCGTTTGAACTGTAGGAAAAAGCGTGGGCCCGTGGTTGGAGTGTGCGATGTGGCAGTCAAGTGCATGTGACAAACTTGTTTTTAATAAGACCAGTGGCGACTCGTAACTTATGGGCTCTGCCGTAATAACTGAAAAAGAATCACGTCGATTTATGTCAGGCCACCTCCACTCGCTTTATAGATATCCCGCGTATGGGCTTTGGCTTGTCCATTTTGTTTTGCAACCGTGTTGAAATATTATCCTATTTACATATCAACGGGGCCAACAATGAAGAACTTTCACTGCACGAAATCCACTTTATTGTGACATGTAGTGATAGTCTCAGCGCTCCCCTTGCCTGAACCAGGCGAACAGAAATAAAGATTTTAGCGCAGATGGTCCCGGTGGTCGCCATCGCCGTACATTCCCTCCAAAAGGGGGAGGGGTCGTGTTTTCCTGACGGTCTACCATCCATCAGACGAAAGTGACTGTACTTACCTGCCAAGAAACTGTGCTTCAAGACAGAAGCAGCAGTTTGACCACACATTAAATGTGGGTGTACAGCCTTCATTTACACGACCGTCGCATTTTGCTCTAACCAACACGTCGGTTTTAATCAACATAAATCTTCGTGTTCCCATAACTCATGTTTATTCGCGGCAAAGTGTAGATAAACCCACTGGAAACTAAAGCAAATGCCATAACCCTGCTTAGTCTCGGGTGCCTTCGACAGTTCGCTTGATTTTATCGCATAGATGTCACCCTAAAACAGATTCGGTGGATCAACCTAACAGCTCCTGTAGCCCCACCCAGTTTGAGATCGAGCGCTGATTGGTCGCCAGTGTAGTTGTGAGTATTTTCACATTTCGTTCCGCGTTTCTAATTGGTCTCCGGTGACGACAATCCCACACCCAACTCCCACCCACAGGGGCATCATGTTTGTGAGACTCGCAATAGCTAGTTTGTTAAGAGGCTATAGCTGAATGTGCAGCAAAGACTCTAAGTCTAACTGCGCTCTTTGCTTTAAATCACTCATTTAGAGTTCACTAACATGGATATGAAAAAGAGAATTCACCTGGAGTTGCGGAACCGGACGCCGTCAGACGTAAGCATCTTTACTAATTGCTGAGTGATATGATTTTATTAAAACTGTTGGTTAGAGTAGTTCTGCGTGGATGGACAACGCTAGATGTGCACGCGTCAAGTTGATGTCTTGAATGAAAAGTTTGCGGCGACTTTGCTACAAGCCTAGAGCCTTGGATATTGTTATCTCAGTATACCGATACACGGCTCATAAGTTGAACAGTTTTGCTGTTTATTCCCCCCACAACTTTCGCGATGTCTTTTGATGATGCTGCGGTCGGAAACTGCAAGAGCTCCATGCATTCAGTGTATAAACAAGGGAAGCGGCGTGAGAAGCCATATTTGTAACTTTGTAGCCCCTGAACGCGCCCTTTTCCTTTGCATCCTCAGTGCTGCACAAGTCGCCTGCCGTCAGTCCATGCCTCTCTCACACTTCGGCACATCCATTTTCAATTCAACATTCATACTTGCCCGTCACGGTGGTCGTTGGCCAGCTCTAACACTAACAAGGGAACTTGTTGTGGGACGCATTTTGTGGATCGCTGTGCAGACGCGGCTTGACAGATAGCTTGCGATAAACCCGATCGGGCAACTCAATTTCGTGGCGTCTCTCCAGCAAAATTGGCGAAATTTGGTCTAAACCGAAAGCGTTTACACTTCCCAATGAGAGAAAGTTGTGTAAATACTTGGGCATGGTCTTTTGGCACGTTAGCGATTGTCGCCTATTTGACTTGGATGGCTAAACGCGCGCAGTTGTTGTTTAATCGCAGTATAGGAAGGAATCGTGTCACAGCAGATCCAGTGGCGTGAAGCTATGTCAAACTGCATTATATGTCGATGACATTGCCAGAACGGCAAGAGCAAATCCTCATTCTCGACTTCATAAATATCCTCCGCGTTTTCCTCACTCTATCCATTCTACGCTCGGATGAATTTAGTGCAACGTTATCAAGGTCCCCGTTATTACCCCTTTACGCATACCCGAACACGCTGTAATAGAAGTGCTCATTAAAATGTCATAACTGTTGCGAGCGCTTCTGTGCGTCTCAACTGGCGGGGTCGAGAGATTTGCAGCCGTGCGGCTCGGCTTGTTGTTGACACAGACTGGCCGCTTATGTGAGCGCTACGCAACTTGAAGCTGCGCTGCTCTAGTTGCGAGATCTAGGACAAGCCGCCATTTTAACCAGCAACAAAGACGCACGATATTTACTCGAACGGAGAGAGTGGTTGCCGGCGTCTGTATGCTTGGAACAGACCAGAACCGTTGACTATAGAGAGTCGAGCGTTCGGGAAGCCGGACATTTCATCTTTATTCCGTGAAAGTCGATAGCTTTCGCTTAAAGAGCGACTCCGTTGCATTATCATGCGCCTCTCGGCCCCTCCTACTCGTGAATTCTTGGGTCCGTCCTCGTGTCTTTGCTCTTCCAAGACAATGCAATGCATTTGTGTAACACCCAGGCTATCGTTTACGCGTCTTTACCTCGCTGTTCGACGCACTATAGTAAAAACGCTCTACCCAGAGGAAAACAATGTACGCCGCTTGTTGCGGAGTCAGCCATTTTGTTGGATGGGGAGTCAAATGTGAGATTTTGTCAAACACCGAAACATGCCCCCCTATCTGTTACCGTAGACCGCATGCTGAAGTAAACTTTACAAGTGAATGGCGCCCGATTGGCGTCGTGTTTACTTGCGCTCTTTATTTTCCTCGTTCTGATTTGATTGACGTATTCTCGTCCGATTCGAATGAACACTGTTTTTTTTTTTTTTTTAATATTATTATTTGTTCTCAGTAATTGCTGATAACAGTGTAAATTATATAAACAAATAAGTATATTTTTACTTTTTTTGTTTTTTTTGGCGGGTCCGTCAGTATAATAAAAGTAAATGTATGCAGTGCTCTTGGCATGCTGCAAAAGTTAGAAACAGACTGAATTTGAGTGGCTTTTACCAACTCGTCCTCTTTGTTTTGAAGTTGCTCAGGTAGAAAGTGTAACCAATGCTCAATTCATTAATCATTACATTTAATCTCTTGTTCATCACATGTCCCCTTAAACAGGTGAAAGAGCTCGTGCTTGACAACTGTCGGTCAAATGAGGGCAAAATTGAGGGCCTCACTGATGAGTTTGAGGAACTGGAATTTTTAAGCACAATCAACGTAGGCTTAACATCAGTCGCCAATTTGCCGAAGCTTAACAAACTCAAAAAGGTAATGGGCCGTTTCTTGTCTTTTTTTAAAAGAGGTATCAAAAAATATCCTGTGTATATATGTGCGTGTGTGTGTGTGTTCAAGCTGTAATATGGCACTGAATTAAATTCTCCGCAGCTCGAGCTTAGCGATAACAGAATCTCAGGGGGTCTGGAGGTACTGGCAGAGAAGTGTCCCAACCTCACCCATCTCAACCTCAGTGGCAACAAAATTAAAGACCTCAGCACCATCGAACCCCTGGTAAGCTATGTTCTTGTTGTTGTTGGAGTCATGTGCTTGGCACATGGATGGCTTGGATTTTAGATATTTAAAAAAAAAAAAAATGTATTATTATTATTATCATTGTTTTGAACTCCTTCCTGTCCTTTTCTTAACAGAAAAAATTGGAAAGCCTCAAAAGTTTAGACTTGTTTAACTGTGAGGTGACAAACCTGAATGACTACAGAGAAAATGTTTTCAAGCTGCTCCCTCAGCTGACATATCTCGACGGCTATGACAAAGAAGATAAAGAAGCACCAGACTCTGATGCTGAAGCTTACGTTGAAGGCCTAGATGATGATGAGGATGATGAAGATGGTACGTTTCTGACTGATGCCGTGCTTCAAAATTTGTAAAAATTGTTTAAGGAATTCCTTTGTCATTGACCTAAATCTGTCCGCAGAGGGAGAAGAGGAAGAGTATGATGAAGATGCCGCTCCAGGAGATGAAGATGAAGAGGAGGGGGAGGAGGATGATGAGGAAGAGGGAGAAGAGGAGGAAGAAGAGGACATCAGCGGAGAGGTTAATGCTGGAAATTTAATGTGGATCCCTTGTTTTATGTAGAAAAACACAAACGTGGTGTGAATTTGTGTTTTTCTCGCTTTTAGGAAGAGGAGGAAGAGGAGTTAAATGACGGCGAGGTAGATGATGAGGAAGACTTTGGTAAGTGAATAGTTTAAGCTTAAGACTACAGTTCATAGAGTAACTGTGACCACCTGTGAATTGAATGCTGATAAGCGGGTGAAGGTAAACAAAACTTCTGGTCCTTCTGTGTCGTGTTTACAGAGGAGGAGCGGGGGCAGAAGAGGAAAAGAGATCTGGATGAGGAAGGGGAGGAAGACGATGACTGAACATGCACTCCCCCCCATTGTGATCTGACCGTTTAACCCCTGTATATCTGTCCTGTTGTCACTCTTCGATGGGTTGGGGAGGTATTGAAATGGTAGGGGGTGGGGTTAGTATAAATGAGGACACAGTTTAAATATTTGATTTTAGCTTTTTTGTTGTTGATGTTGTTGTTGTTGTTGTTTTTCTTTTGGTTTGGTTTGTACTTTTGGTTTGAATCCCTTCATTTTCTCCAAAAGCTCTTCAAATGGCTGACAACACAGTGTGGAAATTTATTATTGTTGGAAAACAGACCAGTATGCTCTTGTAATTTCTCCCTGTCTTTACTGTTGATGCCTAAATGCTGGTGATGACTTATGTATTAAAAAAGAAAAAAACAACCAAAAACCTTTTAGAAGTGCATGGCTGACTCTATTTTAAAGTTAACTACTGGATTTCAAGGAAGAACATTTTCTAACCCACTTTTTTATTGCATCTTTTATTTGTGTATTTCTTTTTTTTCTTTCTTTTTTTTTGTGTGTGTGTGTGTTATCACCACCACCACCATGTGACGTGCTGTTTAGGCATGAAGAATACATCATGATGTCTGCTTGGACATGCACAGTTAAACCTCTCAATGTGATTTTTATTTTATTTTTTAATGTTCAGAGCCGAATGTCTGCCCTTGTCAAATGAGTCCTAAACCCTGTCTCCCTTTTGTGTGGATAGTTCAGAGGTTTCGTGTTCTTTGTAAATAATGACCAAATATATTTTTTTTCTGATTCCCTTTGATAATGGCAGACATTTTCACAAATAATCTCAGTTGTAACCATTAACTGTAATAAAATGAATGAAAATGCAAGCGGCTCTATGGTAATTTGAAATATCTCTGTTCTGACAGCCACAGAAAATCCACATATTGTAATTAGTTGTGATTACGAACTTGATCGATAGATTGTTTTTGAGTCTTGTGCAGAAATGGTTAGTGTATATCATCTGGCCACTGATATTTCGGCTTAATTGAATATATGAAGTGAAATTGCATTGTGAAGCTCAGGGAAAATAGCTTGTATATTTTTGATGATACATAACTGGATATTGTGTGAAAATTAACAAGCGTCATGCCAGTTACTTAAATAGAAAGCATACGCAATTTTAACTGAGCTGTATCCAGTTGTCGGATCATACTGATTGAATTTTTATTAAAAAGAAGACTTCGGATTTTACATGAATAAAAGTCAGCATTTTTGTTCAAATGAATATTTACTGTATAAGCATGTGCTTTGTTAACACGAACATGAAAGCATTGCATACAGTGTAACTGAGGTTTCTCAGCCTGTGGGGACAGATTTTCATATTTTTCTTCAAGATTGACAGGTACATTAAGTTATAGTCTTGGATTTCATGTACCATTTGATTAGGCTACATTCAGCTCGGCACGTTAGTGTTCTTCCTCGTGAAGGGGTTTTTACCTTGCATGCATTACCTTTACAGCAACATGCAGTAGTTAGGTCAGCTAATCATAATGAATGCTGAAGGACAGAGTAGTGATTACCTATTAATGTTCTTCATTTTAATCAAAGACAAAGGTTACCGAATGCCTTGCCTCATAATTCTTAAGGCACTGTCAGCGTGACATATTTCAGCATTATTTGTGCTTGTGTAGGTAGTGAGCCTCTTGTCTGACACCAAATTAAAGGACCCAAGTACAGTATAAATACTCTGCCACCTAAATGAATACCCACCTCACCTCAACAACCAAAAGGATACACAGTGAATTAAGGGATGGCATTTGGAATTTATAGGCCACAGAAAAGGCTAGGTTAGATATAAACTAAAGACTACAGTCTGTGTCTGAACTGCTCTTTAATGCGTTGGGAGGATGCTGTGTGTACTGTTTGCTCGTTGGCAAGTCTAGGCCTACAGCATGTGTTGACCATAGCCCTGCGCAAGACTGAGGCTTTACCGCCCCCTAGTGGTAGAGTTCCTGAAGTGCACTCAAAACGCGCTATTACCATGCAATAATGAAGCTGGAGCTGCTGGGGTTTGTGTTATTGTTTTATGAGGCAACATATATGCAAAGCTTGATGTTCATAGCGTTTTAATTAAATGTCAAACACCCACTGTCTGTATTCAGAGGTGGAGCGACTTTTTCCGTGCTGGTCCAGCGCGGTCCAGGTTTGAGAGCTTATTTAGGATCACTGGCGTATTCAGGAATCATCAAGTGATCAATCGCTTTTTACAAAGGATAACAATTTAACACATCAGATCATTGGTGGCCCATTAAATGTGCCATTCACCTTTAAAAAACGAGCTCTTTCAGTTTGTTCTGGGCAAAGTCTTGTTCATTACAATTAGTTGGTTAACCTTTCCACTGAAGAAAGAGCGTGACTGCACCTGCAGTGTTTTGTGGCCCACAAGGAATTTGTACACTTTACAAGAACAAATCTGAAATGGCTTACCCTGAAAGTTCAAAGCTGAATACAATGCATTTTACAACGACATCTAAAAAGCGATTTGTAGGCTATAAGAGGTCAATAATTTGAGTATTACACCAGGACGGCAAGGATAAATTGTCGGTGACAAGCTAAAAAAACCCTTAAAACTTGCTGAAAATTTCGTAGCAAGAACTGAAAATGGAAATCAATAGGCTTGATTGAAATGTTGATAAAAATAACAACGCTCCATTATGTTGTAAAAATCACAGTCAGTCTTCAAAATAAAGAATTAGCATTAATTTATCTTACAGAATCAAAAATGGAACAAATTTTCTTTCCTATGAAACTAGTGTGAGTCTCTAAAACTTCATCTATTACTGATTCATTTCATGATTGGATTTTTTAAATACATTTTCGTCACCAGGTGCAAAGTGTAATTTCTAAAAATGTATATTTTGACATTAATTCATCCAAATATTGTAAAAATCCTCCCACAAAGTTTATTTAAATGAAAACTCATTTGAATTATATAAACTATATTGCCTATATTGACTGACTTGAACACATTTCACATTGCACAACGTGAGGAGGATCTAAATGATGTGAGGAAACCCCAACTTCTAAAGATAGATACTCGATACTTCGGGATTCAGGAGCATGTCGGCTGAGTAAAAGTCATCTGTCGTGTAAGATTACCGGACTGTGGTGCTTGAGTTTCTACATTAAAACAGCTCTATGGGTCATATCCTAATGATGCATTAGAACTAGTGTTCACACAAGATAACAGCTCGACGAGTGAAGCGTGTCTGTTTGACCTTATTTGTGTTTATCTCTATATGGAGTTTATTAAGCTGTTTAGATCAAGGGCTAATAGCTCAAAGGAAAAAAAAGGAATGAAATAAATAATTCTAATATTTAAAGTCTACAATTATGAGATGATAATGCGATGAATAGCTCGTACCAAAATCCATCTATATAGGGAGAATCAATTAACTGCAGGTAGACCGGCAGTGAGACTGAAGATGGAAGAGTTTTCACCGGGTTAGTGAATCATCAGTCCAGTAAAGGCGACTTAGTACACAGCAGCTGTGGGGTCAACACTGAGGGTCAGAGTGAAACACTGCTTCATGATGACAAGCGCTTGGTCTCCTGTGGTCTTGAAGGATATTTAGGAAAAAGGAAGCCCGTGTGTTTTTAGCAGCGCTGGGGGCTTATAGTGTGTCACTGTAGGAGATCAACAAAAACAGCAGAGATCCCATGTCAAATGCCGCTGCCATTGCTACTGCTGCTGCTGCTGCTGCTGCTGTTGTTATTGTTGTTGATGTTTGGGCTGTTCCTTAAGTTATTGAGCTCCAGCTCAAGCTGTCGAATCTTAATGTCCTTCTGCGCAAGTTCGTCCTTCAGTCGCCGCAACTCCTCCTGCTGTCTGAAGAACATCCGCAAGAGCTGCAGGGCACAAAGGGTTAAACACAGATGTATAAACGCTTCCCACAAACTGCACCTGCTAAACTGTCCTTTCAACAACCATAATAAATCTTAACAGAATCATGGTAACACCTCGTTCTCTGTACGGGGAGGCACGTTTTCTAGCAGGTCAATCCCATTAACCACTCCACCCTTCTTCTCCTTTACGGGGGCCTTGAACACCAGCTTGTTGGGCCTGTTGTAGCCCTCTTTTAAGGACATGAGGACTGGACCTAGATGTGTACATGCATGCGTGGATTAATATAATTTCAGCCTTTGTCTTTTTGAGTATTTTTTTGTTCTGAAAATAAGTGGAGGTCTTTACCTCGGTTGATTCCACTGAGCCACTCATCAGCAGACAGAGCAGGTTCTGTCCCAGGAGTCATAGGATATATGTCCTCCTGATATGTTTCAGACTGAAAAGAAAGAGTTTTCATTTACTGTTGTTACACTTTTAGCATTAGGTGATGGTAACAAGGATCTGGACAAGTACATTTTCACTCTAAACAACTACATGGACTCCACAGGGTCACAGAAAGCACACTATTATCACTGTGTTCATTGGATGAAACCTTTGGATGAAAAGGTAACTCGGAATCAGAGTGAAAATAATCCTAGGCATTCATGATCGCATTCTTACAGGTTCATGTGGGTTTGCTGTTTTTTAAGGTTTCTGCTACAGATAAAGCATAATTAGTAAATGCTTCCGGTATGAGTGAAACTGGGGTTTTTCAAAACTTGTAATGCCTGGGACACCTAAATATGATGAGCCCCTTAGGTAAGGTATAAATAATATATGTTGTGTGACAAAACAGTAAATGTGTTCTTTCCTAAATTAAATTATAGTACTAAATTAATATTTATTATATATTAGCTTTTAATGATAATATTTATTTTACTAAAGCAAAATTTTTTTAATATTTCGAATCTAATTGTATAACACTTTACATAATAAATATAATTTCAAAGCATCTTTATAAAATATAATTCCATTATAGAATGTACTGTATATATATATACACATATAATTTTTTATAATTTTGTATAATTTTTTTCCCCTCCAAAACAGAGGCCCTTCTTGTCATCCCCTGGGTTAAACTGCTGGCTGGGCAACAACCGATTTCTCCAATATCATGAAGGATGGGATATAATTCACCGAAACACAAACTGGCACTGGTTTTTGTATGGGTTTTTTTAAATTGTGGGGTTGAAAGGACACTGTCCTTCCCACTGTTTTTGAAGCCTTACCAATTATGGGCCAACCTGCCACCGCTTATTCTGTACAGAGCACAAAACACACATGCTGCGTCTCACTTGGAGGTTATTACACGGCTCACTACTCTCATCTCACTGAGACGGCAGCTACACCAGCAACAGAGAGGTGATGGATTCCTCCATCCTGTCAGATGGCTTGTTTAAAAAAAATTTTTTTTTTTTTGGCAGGATATACAACTGTAACCTGAGACCTCATACAAAGGATTTGCTCTCTAGCACAAATTTCTCTCATCCTTCAGCAGAACTCTCAATGATTCATTTAACTGGGAAATGTGGACTGTGAACAAATATCTTCATGGTGCTTATGCTTACCCTTCTAGGCACGATCATAGAGATTGGCTCAATCAGGCCCTTTAGAGTCACCAACTTATAAAACCTGAAGACTTCACACGCTCCTACATCTAGTCCATGCTTCGGCATCACTCCTATCAGAACACACATATGAGAAGTTAGACACTCATTGGCTTGCTTATTGCTGGTTTTGTCTTGATATGGAAGAGATCATAACACAATATATAGCTAGTTTATTAAAGGAGAAACTATTGAGAAAATAAAAGTGCTTTCCATAAAGTTATACATTCAAAGTTCCAGTTTTAACTGTAGACTGCAAAAAAATAGGCTGTGATTCTGAATATTTTTGTGGTAACTACATTAGTTTACATGAACTGATATTGAAAATGACTTCTAAAACATTTATTAATTTTATTTTGTTCATTTCAACATTTACTAATACGCTATTAAAGTCAAAAGTTGTGTCTGTTAACATTAGATGATGGACCTGAGCTGACATGAACCAACAATGAACAGTTGTATTTTTATTAACTAACGTTAACAAAGATTAACAGATACTGTAATGAATGCATTGCTCATTATAAGATAATATTACTTAATGCATTAACTAATGTTAACTAATGGAACCTTATTGTAAAGTGTTACCATTTTAGGTCAATAAAAATAATTTCATTTCTTAATCCTTATATTGATCATAAGTGCAATATCATATAGGCCTTCATATTTATAGGCCACAAACAACATTTTGAACATGTTTTTAAAGTGAACAAATGAACATAATTAAAATAATTATTTATCAACAAAATCTTACACTGAAAATTGAGATAAAACAGGATGCCTTTCTATGAAACAAACAAACAAAAAACAAAACACTGAATACAGCACAGGTCATTTTGACTTCATTTATTAATTTGTGTAGGTGTTTTATTATTGTTTATTTATTTCATTCTAGGGTTCATTTACGACATTGTTTTACTTCATTTTACAGAGGTTGCAGGTGTAGTGCGATCACTGAAAGGTGAGAATGTGAGTTTTACCGAGGCCTTTCTGTGGTGCAGGGGACCGGAACTCCATGAGATACTGCATGTAGGGTTTCTCCAAGGTGATCTCATAGTACCGGATGTTCCCATCACCCTACAATTACACCATCTTATTCAGTGCAAAGACAATTACTGCTTTTTTTCTAAGGCAATCATTTGTGACGGCAGTCCATTCGAGTAACTGCGTTATCAACATAATGGATACCCCACTGATGCATCAATGTGGCTTTTCGGTATTTGACTGAAACACAATATATTTATATATCTCATATATTTCTAATATACATTATTGTTCAACGGCTCTGGGTCGGTGAGATTTTTAAACGTCATCACCAAATGCACAAAAAAAGATTAAAATTACAGTAAAAATAGTAACATTTTAAAATGGGATGCAAAGCTGAATTTTCAGGACCATTAGTCCAGTTTTCTGTGTCACGTGATCTGATTTGGTTATTTGGCGCTTATCAATGTTGTGCTGATGCCAAACTTTTGAAGAAAGTGTGAGAATCCATATCAGTATGGAGTAATGTGTACCTTGCCTGCTAAGTAGAGCATATGTGTGTCTGCATCATAAAAAGGGAAAAGCAGTCCTGACAGCCCGTCGATCTCCTCTTCAATGATTGGCATGGACAGATCCTCCTGTCACGAGAGACAGTGCATTATGAGAGCAAATATCTTTGAACCCAGATTTGCAGATTTTTTTTTTCTGTAACAAATTAACACAAGACTTTCTCAGAACCCTAACAATGAGAACAAAGCAACCAGCTTCTTTACCCAAATTCTCGCTCCACTGCAGCTACATGTAGCTGTTTAGCTACGGTTACACAAAACAATGAATGTGATTATAACACAATAATTACAGGGAATATGCTGAGAAGAAAACATAATGACTTTCAGCGGTTAATCTTTAGGGTGATGGAGACATCAGGGACAATGTGTATTTCTGGATGAGTTTTGGGAATTAATCACACATACACTCATTTGTTTTTCTGTCATTGAGGAGATTTTCCATTGTCTTTATACTGAACTAATGCTATTTTCTAACCCCTAAAACTACACCTACCCCTGACCCTCACATTGTAGCATTTACATTTTCTGTTTATTAATTTTGCTAGGAACCGCTGTCTGGTCCCACAATGTAGCCGATTTCAGGTTTAACTACCCATGTGGGGACATTTGTTCAGGTCAAAACCTGACACACAAATGGGTTGTCCTCACCTGGTCCCAGAGAGCAATCTGGCGTGTGTTCCAGCGAGACACACCTGTCGTTAGGAGTCGTTTCATGTTGCCTAGGAACACAACACGGTTCACTTTGTGGTTTTTAAAGTTTGCCTCCTGCTTGACAATATAAAACAAAAACAAGTGAAAACTTCAATTGTGCAAAGAATCATTAGTACATGTACAAAAACATTCATGGTGATGATGGATATTTTCCCTCTGGATGTCACTGAACGATAAAATATGTTTCATTCCATGTGTATGGTTATATAAATAAAAACATACACGGTTAAAATATTTTGGGGTTAGTAAGATGGACTACATAAAGTAAAAACAGTGAAATAGTATTACAATTTAAAATATAACTCTTTTCTATTTCCTGCAAAGCCAAATTTTCAGTAGCCATTTGATTTGAAACCTTTCCAATAGGCTGATTTGAAACAGCATGTATTTGAAATAGAATGTAAAACAATACAAATGTCTTTACTAGACTTTTTAATCAATTTAATGTGTACTTAATGAATATGAAGAGTGCAGAATGAAGTCAGTTTAAGACAAGGAATGCGATTGAAATTTTCCACGAGTCTGTCTCTTTACTCATGTCTATGAGTGTCTGAGTGGATATACTGTAAGACTGAATGCACACAGTCCACACCTGGAGCACTTTGCCAGAGCGGGGCTCAATGACGCGGAGCTTCTTGTCCTTACAGCTGGTGGCCAGCAGGCTCCCCTCTGTGTTAAATGACATACAGAGGATCACGTCAGTGTGGCAGTCAATCATTTTCACCGGCTCTCCAATCTCCAAATTCCAAATCAGGATCTACAGAGAGACAAAAAAACACATTAGTCATACCGCAGACAATTGATAATCAAAATAAGTTTTTACATACAATCCTTAGTAACAACTCTCCACACTGTCCGTTAACTTTATAGCTCATTTAATCGAATTTGAGACTGTTGCAAAAGATTTTATTACTTTGTAGTCATAGCCAGCACTGAAGAGAATCCCACTAGTGGTTGGGTGCCACTCTATGAGGCCCACACGTCTGCTGTGACCATACAGTTCTAATACAGACTCTGTCAAATTCCTTCTCAGACCTTCATCAGGAATCTCCCATATTCGTACCTGACACATTCACAGACACAAAGATGCAGATCATAAACAAATATCACTTTCAAATCAATAGAAATAGCTATGTGAAGATTATTTAAGACTCTAATGTCAGTTATATAACTTGATAAATGCGTAAATCAGTTTAATGTGACAAATACAACATAGAACGAACACGGAAGCAATAAAGTGACTGGAATAATATCACTGTATTCACACTATTTTCAGCCAGGCATTTTTTTTTATTATTTTAAAAAAAAAAAAAGAAAGTTAAACCTTTTTATTTCTGTTATTTCTATTTTATTTATTTATTTACTTTTTTGCAGGGACAACTAAAATGATTTATTTAAAACAAATGTACACACATTGAAATGACATTTAAATATTTATCCCTTACCAAATATATCCCTATATTTGATGCGACCATTTAAGAAATAAATCTTCCATTTAAGTAATATATTTGTTCCTGATTTACAGAGTAATATTTGAGGTAAATGTGGTAAAACTCTTTCACCTTCCATATCATGAAAATGAAATGCTGTTTTTTTCATTGATTAAGACAAAAATAAATAAACAACCAAACTGAAGCTGCACAGAAAGAGGTTTCCACAATTTTTTTTTAGTGATGCTGACTAATTCGATCACTTGCACTTCAAGTTTACTCACAGAAGAGTCCTCTGAACAAGAAGCGATTATGTTGTCATGGAAAGGATTCCATTTGATGTCCAGCACATTGCCTTGGTGACCACAGACCTTTGGATAGTGAGGGTCGATACGGCCAAACTGCGGGAGGAAAGTACAGGTTACTGATCTGATTTTTTTTCCCCCCAATGTGACTAAGAATACAAATAAAAGAATGTATGAGCATTCACATTCGCACAGCTCCATTGTAATACACATAAACGTCCACTGTGTGGCGCTACGTATCTGCAGTCATACAGTCAGCAGGAGACAGAATGGCAATCATGATGTCATGAATGTTTGATGCCACTTTAGTCCATTGACCTCTTTCTGAGGTCCTTTGGGATTTGTAGTTCATGTCATGCATGAGTGCACCCAGAGTGAGGTGCTTATAAAAGAGTCTTCATCAATAGATCAGTGCTTTAGTGAAGTCATTTCATTGTTGATGAAATTTTGTATGCTTGAATATGAATTCTTGGTCAAGAACAGAATGGCATGTGGCTTCTTGGTTGTATATGTTAAAGCAAAGAACACATGGGAGTCTGGCTCTCCATGTCTGTCTCTCTGTGCTATTCTACTAGATTAGCATGATGGAAATCGCCGTTAGATTAAGGCATTAAATTAGCACAGCAATTGCTGGAGGGGTGTTTTTTAAATAGAATATCCTAGACGAGGAAACGTCTTGATTTCCCACAGGAGATCAAAACTGAAAAGAACGCTGAAAATATGAGCGATCATAAAATGCCAAAGCTTTAATACTGTGGCCAAAGCACCAGTTATAGTTCGTTGTTCAATCCTTTGCCTGCATGAGAGGATTTCTGATTTGTCAAAGTGTTTCAAAGACTCTATAGAGCTCTCAGGCTGATATTGTGCTTTTTCAAACAGATCATCATTGCCTCTCATATCATGGTAACGATGGGAGAAATTAAATACATTTTCCTGATCTTTTATGATAAAAGATGTATTTTAATCATATTGTAACTCGACACGTCATTCATATGTTCTAAAAATGTAGAACTAAGATGCAAAATGACTAAACGGGACGTTATTACCGGCACAGCAGCCCGAAAAAGGACTAAAGTATGACTTTAAACTAAAACTACTAACATTATCAGTGTAATGAATGAATGTACAAAATCACAATATTTAATTCAATTGCATTAATTGCATTCAAATATCATGTCATCTAATATGCAAACATGATTTTTTTTTATCTGAGAGACATTTTCAGATATATGCACAGGACAATTTTGAAAGAGATGTCGTTGCATTTTATGCATATTTTTCTCAGTTTTTCCGTTTCCTCTCTCTAATTATTCAGATTTTTTCCACTTCCTGTTTATTGTTATTCTTTGTGCAAAACAGTTACGGATTTATCTGTAGGAGTGTGTTGGCAGAGAACGATTGTTGAGACAGCTGTGTTGGCTGGGGATCAGGCTGAGTACTCGCTGTCTGAGATCTACAGTCAGAGGCAAAAGGAGATCATATATTTAGCCACACCCTCTATTGTGAGCATCAATGATGCGTAAGGAACAGCCATGTGATTACTCTAATTATGATGTCAGTGGATGTGCCTAGAGTCTAGACTGCCATAACTCTAACAGCGCAATCTCACGATGGTGGGCACAAATTTAAATGAGAAATCAAATTTTTCTTGATCTTTTGAGATGTAAGATGTCATTGTACTAAAATAATATCCTGTAAGTTTCAGAACTCAAATGGTTTGAGTTTGAGGGCTTTGCAATCAGACTTTTACTGTAAGATGTGGACACAGCAATGCCACAACATGTAACAAGTAACAATGCTTCAAATGCCACAGAAATCTGTGACCAGTGATTTCTGATATGCAACGATTCATATACAGTCAGACATTCTCTGTCTCAATATCGTGTATTGCTGTCGATGTGTCAGTAAATCAAGCAAGTGACTAAATCAACTTCACATTGTTTCTCTTAGTAGCACGAAAATAGTCTGTTATTTAAATTGTAATACAGAAAGCGATCAAAGAACCCTCCCTTTATAAATGCTGGTGAGCCAAACATCCATTAGTGTCAAATGAATATCTACATTTAAATATTATAACATCATTATGGGATAGCCCATAGAGTGTGCTGTAAAATCATTTCTGCTCTATCCCTATTTATGTTATGCAGTTGTATATAAGCTAAGGTTCAATTATGATGTTATTATTAGATTTTCATTATTGTAAAAAAAAAATCCTGGTCCCACATTAAACACCTTTCGGAATGCACATTTCACTTTCTAAATACTTTCGCCAAATACAATGCACACGACTTACTATCTGACTAGTCTGGCTGTCTTAAAATATAAGCAGGAGAGAAGTTTTTCTAAATGCAAGTTACTTAGAATATTACCGTTTTCAACAAACGTAGATGTAAGATACTGTGTATGCATAATCTTGGCATATGTTTTTAATGAATCATTTGATACAAAATGATGATTGGCAGTCTAATACATAATTAATATTCTGTTGTAGATATCAGAGAGAGAAAGAGGAGTATGGTGTTTTACAGAAGATTTACACTTCCACATCCTCAGAAAATTGACATGACTGGCCATTGCTACTCTTTTCTAAAGTCTAGGCTGTTCAAAATTATTTTGCTTCTTCCAAGCCCAACATTTTCCATGGTTCCTGAGCAAAATTCTAAACAAAGGGCATTTCAGTTTTCTGAGCTTACTGTATGCTAACTGAGGCATTATAAAAATGGGTGTGGCTCTAGTAAAAAGCACTTTTGGGCATGTTAAACTGGTTGGCAGTTTCCTATCAGTGTTGCCAGACGGCCCAACTCCCTCTTGTGTGTGTGTGTGCGTAACTCTGTGCCTGACTACTTTTAAAAATTCTGATATCATCCCAAACCATTACAGCACCACCTCACACATTATCCTTCAGAGAAGTTTCTGTCAACAGCAACTTAGTAGGTCAAGGAAAGGTTTCATTTCCAAATGGTTAAACAGTTAATGATGACATCATGGTGAATACCACAGTCTATTCTATTCATGCTCGTTTTTTCTCTTTCCCTGGGCCATCTCATCATGGTTTCTGAATGCAGTTTCCATTCCACAACTGAAGCTTCTTTGTCAAATGAGGAATTCCGTTTGAAAAGCCAATGTTCTGCCATGATATTGTTCCCATGTGTCGGGATCTCAGATGTATTATGAGAATCGCTGATCCTCAATCAGACAGTTGTCCCTGAAAATAGACTAATTCAGACTAATTCCTTGGTTTGAATAAAAGCATTAGAAAGATTCAATGAGCTACATACACAAATTACAACAAATAAAAAAATGTATTTAAGTTCCAAACTTACACAAGTTGTTCCTTCAAGAATAAAAGTCAACTAAAATGCAAAGATCTTAAAGGTTATGTATTGGCTAGACCTATTATGCATCTGAGGTCGAATTATTATCATCACTTGTTAGCTTCACAGTGATTTCTATGATCTCTATGCCAGATTTCAGCGACAGTATTACAGTAAGTATGCAAACTTTGCAGGGAGCTGTCAATGCAAGGCAGAGAGAGAAAGAGACGCAAGGGAGATGGAGGATGAAGAAGCTGGGAAAAACAGAGCTCCACGTGGTGTCCAGAGAAACACACATGCGGAAGTCAGAGGGACTGAACTCTTTTTCAAGGCCTGCATGGGAGCCCAGTTGGAGTCACAAACCCTGTGGAATGAGCCCATTAAGAGTACAAAGCTGGCCTTCTACATCACACTTTAACTGGGTGACTCTGAATGTTCATCACAAAAGTGCTATTGATAGTTTATCCAAGTTGGCTGAGACCATGACTGAGGGTCTGCAGGCCCACTGGGCAGTGTGGCATGACCGGATGCGCTCAAGAGGAGGAACAGAAGAATAGACAGAATAAAGAGAGGAGATGACTGGGGAGAAGAATGCCAAAAATCTCATTGTCATGTCAATGATAAATAGTGTCATTTTTTTTCCAGTCTCTGCTATTCTTGCAGTTTGGCCACTTGCTGTGTAGGTGGAATTGGGTGGCGCATTTAAATTCACTAACTTTGCATTTTGTCTCTTCAGGATTCAGTAACTTGGTTTCAAAACAAGAAGAAAAGAACTTAAAAGAGATTGTTCAACTAAAACTTCTATCATCATTCACTCACCCTCATGTAGTTCCAAACCTGTATGGCTTTCTTCGGTGGAAGATAATTTTGGTTTATATAATGGAAATCAATGGTGACCAAAACGGTTTGGTTACCAACATCAAAAATCATATTTTGCACTTGAAAGAAAGTAGTCCAGGCACGGAATGATATGAGGGTGAGCAAATCATGACAGAATATGAATTGTTGGGCAAAATCTCTTTAATCGTCAGAACCCCTGTCTTCTATCTCTCCTTATGAAGCAGATATACTATGAAGCTGATCTGTTCCAGCCAGAGCACACTGATGTCCACATTGATTAGTCCACACTAAGGTTATATCAATATTAGCGATCAGCAGCTTCCAGTGCATGTCCATTTTACAGCATTAAAGCCAGAGTTCAAAGGAAAAGCATCTGCTTTCTGCTTGCTAGTCAGGCTTTGGTTGGCCTATAAACAGGGTAACAGAAACATTTAATTTAGAGCATGTCAAGCCACTGGGTGAGGGACTTCATGGTTCCATGGTGTCATGGTTCAGATAGCAACTTGCTCTTAAAAGATGCAAAAACAAACATTTGTGTAGTTCCATATGACTAAACTATACAATTAACCTTAGTGGCAATATAGGGCATTGACAATACCTAAACATTTTGCTCATTAATGTGCTCTCTGGAAAAATATAACCCTGTTGAAAGAGATAATTTTGCACAGTTCAGCATGTGGGTGATCGCCTGGAATGCCTTTGTATGTATTGGTGCAAAGGGAACCATGCTAAAACAAAAGGCATACAACAGCCAAAATGTTCAATAAAATGCACCACATGTGCGAGGGATGACTTGTCTCTGTTTTTCTGCTGTTCAGTAACCATTGCTCGTTCATGCACCAGTTAATGTAAATGTGAATCTATACAAAGCATCCATTAGGTCCTGAGCATTCATGGCAATGTGGAACATAATGACGGATGCGCAGGAGCTCAAACATTGGGATCCTGTGATCAGTCAGTCTTCCCGCCTGAGATCGCGCAAGCGAACATTTTAGTTTGTCATACAAGCAGCATCCAGGATAAGCACAAGTAAGTATCACTTTGATGAACAATGCAACAAGTGCGTCCTCCCTCTTAATACAGCTTCAGCTCACGTGTGAGTTTGCACCCATGAACACATCATACTGTAACAGGAAGCTCGTGCTCCAGACTGCCATGAACGTGGTCAGGACCTTGTGTGGATTTCAGGTAATAATGCTCAGCTTCTTGTACAGACCGATCGTTTTACTTTAGAACTTCAATGTATCGTCAGGAGCCACTGGTATTAATTTCTGTTTTGCCTTTATATGTTTTTTTACTCTTAAAGTGACAGTAGCCATTGACTTCCATTATATGAATGACCACGACCAGCTAAAAATCTTCTTTACAAGCCTCCTGAAGAAAAAGACACCTACATCCTGGATCGCCTGAGGCAGGGTGAGTAAATTACCAACAAATTTCCATTTAAATTCTACAGTGTATGCTGTATTTTAAAGTGATATAGAGAGGTTAGGAGGAGAAACGGTTAGAGTTGAGAGGAAAACAGGCTTTAATGAGTTTAACTGATCTGGCCGACTGACCTTCAGTTGAAATTGCATCAACACATTGAATGTGATATGATTTATTTTGATATGAAACAGTTTGATATTTAAAATTTTGTAATTTTTTAAAGAAGTTTAAACAATAAATAGCGTATAGTGGCTCTTTAGTGTGTCATGACAGATCGTTGTGGATCCTTCAAGCAACTCGTGAACCGATCATCTCTTCATACTAGTTCATTTATAGCATCAAATTAACATGAATTAACATCAGAAGGAAAGTTGTTTCAGGAGGAAAGACGCGAGTACACAGAATTTTTCATGTTCAAGTTCACCAATTTTCATCTACTATACTCCCCTGACTGCTTTGACAGACAATATGGCGGATTCAGGGTTATGATTGGTTAGATCGCCTGTCAATCAAATGGCCAGCGAATTGACACTTCACAGATAATTTCAGACAGAGGATAAAAATAATCGTTTTTGCGCATTAATATCTTTTTTGTGCAATAAAAAAACCTTTATTTACATTATAAGTGAACCTAAAAGAACATGTATAAGTAAAATAAAAAAATCCATGTCATGACTCTTTTACTGCCTACACATAAACTCGAGCCCTTTGCTCCATTTTAAACTGCCTTAACGTATGTGGCCAAAATAAGCCTCTTGAAAGGTCAGCATCATTCATGCTGCTGATTGTGCTAGTCTGACGCCCTACATTCTGTAGGTCATTAATTAAGTGCAACCCTGTCTAGAGAAAACACTCGTGCGCGCGCGACCTGCGTGACTATGGTTACCTGAGTGACCGGGATTACAACGAAAGATCCTCCTCCCGCGCTCTCGGTTACTATGGCGAGGAACTTGGCGTTGACCGCGCAGAAGTGGTTGTCATGGACGTTCTTTGTGATCGGGATGCCCTCGAAGCAGTGCTCTCGGTTGGCCACTTTGCCATAGACGTTTCGAAACTTGGAGCTCCGGTAGGTCGGCCGCCATGACATCTGCAAGGCACATGCAAATACAACAAGCTTAGAAGTATGACAGCAGTTTTATTTTAATGCTTTTAATATATTTTTATGGAACTTTTATGGAAATGGACAGAAAGAGTGATTCTAAAAATAAAGCTCCACCCAACCAGATCTGATTACCTTCATTATAGTTCAGGACTACATGGAGTCTTTAACAAGACTGGGAATACTCTATACTGTCAAGAGTATTTTTTTTTTTTAAAGTCTGTTAAAAACAACATCAACAAAAAATTATTTTCTTTTCAAATAAAAAGAGCCCTGTTTTCAAATCCTGAACTCAGTTTGTTGCAAACCAATGAAGAACCTTATCTTTAAGAGTCTTTAAAGACCACGAACAAAACAACAGTTTAAGTTTTAATCAAAAGGTCGATCAGTGGCATAATGAAATTGCTCTAGCATTTGCAAGAATGATCTTAACTTGATTTTAAAGGGAATAGATATTATTTAAGATGTCTGACCTTTTAAGTTAAAAACCTGTTTATTTTTGGCATAATAAAAAGTGGAAAACCTGAATCTTTGTTTTTGCAATAGACCAGCAGAACTGAATGAACCAAATTACACAAAGTAAACAAGACTAAATACAAACCAACACCCAGAACTATTACCCAGCCAAACATCAATTAGACATATATAGTGCACAGATAATAAATGTATTACAACACGTATGTCCAATGACACCATGATGTGACAAGTGAAGTACAGATAAGAGTAATATGAATATTGGACCCGCTAGTGTTGACTTGGCTCCATTTTCCAGCATGAAAAATTCTCTTTTGAAGACCCAAACAGGAAGCGGTTGGTAGATGCTTGTAAAATTTCACTCAGAACTCAAACCGCTGTTTGTAGAATAGCCTAAAGGAATGTGTAAGCAACAATTAGGCTCTAATGAATGAGACTGTGCCATTCAAACTAAAATGAGCCGTGATTCGAACAGATAATAACCAGAAGGAGAGGAAGCATTAAATCACCAGCGTCCGATCTGAATCTTTTTGTCACATTGACATTACTCGCCAAGACTGAAGACTGCATTGTGAATATCTGTAAGGTTGTGCTTGAACACATGCAGAATCTTTTATAGTCTTTAGTTTATTTGTAGCATTATATGTTGACTGAATTATGCTAGCATGCTTAAAAAGTTTGGCTAGTTGCTTTTAGCAGTGAGGCATAAAATTGCATCTATCTGAGATCTTTCTTCACCGTATCACTTTTTCTTACATCCACATGTCTAATTTTCAGCTCTTCCACCATATTCAGTGTTTACAGCTGCCCTAAAGCATTCAGCGGTTTGTGTGCATGTTCAAGGAGCTCGTGTGTCTGTTTAACCATACTAACCAACTGAAACCAACTGAATAAACCAGCGAGAGGCCTTTGAGGAGATTTGCACGCAAGGACATTCAGTCATTTAATGCTGCACGCACTTACACTTACCTCCAAAAGACACAAACAGACCACTATCTGTGTACTTTACACGAGTATATTTCTACACATACATTTCCAAAAGTATATTTGCTTACTCAATATACGAGAATAATATAGATCATGTTTATTATTATTTTCATTGAGTCCAATTTCCTACCTTTCCTCTGGCTTTGAGTTGACCACCCACAGTATTCTGCAGTCATCTACAGAAAGAGCCTGTATCTTCTCCGGCTTCCTGTGTGCATCTAGTTTGCCGGCCTGAGTTACTTGCATCTGTTTCTCTCTTTCCCTTTTTCCTCCCACAGCCTCCTTTCATCCCTCCCTCACTACTTCATTCCCTCCCTCTTGCCAGGCCCAGCCCCACACGCCTCCCTCACAGGCATAAGTTGTTGCTCCATCCTCTTTTAATGTCTTCTGGTTTATTACTGCCATTGACTGACATAATCAGGTGCTTTACCATCTCATTCAGTTTATAAAACGTTATACAGAGAGTTATATAATAAGTATGATGCAATTGCACTCTGTCTACTTATGTCTGGGGGAAGTGTCCTCATTTCCACTGGAGGAGGATTATTGTTGTATGTGCATCCACTGTGGTAGCTATGGTCTTAAAACCATAACAACCTTCTTGTTTTTGAGTTCTCTTCCCATCTTTGTTCCTATTTTTCTTCTTTTTCCGAGCCATTTTGTATTTGCATATTTACAGTGCTATTCACAAGTTTGGGGTAGGAATTGTTATTTTTTTACTGTCTCTTATGCTCACCATGGCTAGAATTTTTTGATCAAAAATATATAATTTATTCCTGTGATCGCTTGCTACAGTCTTTTACTCTATTACTGCCATTACTCCAGTCTTCAGTGTCACATGATCCTTCAGAAATCATTCTAATATGCTGATTTTGTGTTCAGTAACATTATTATTATTATAAGTGTTGATGTCTTATTATTCAATTTTGAAAACAGTTGTGCTGCTTAATATTTTTGTGGAAACTGTGATACATTTATTTTCTCCGATGAATAGAAAATAAAAAACCCAGCATTTATTTGCTTTCACATCCTTTCTGGATAAAAATAGTAATTTAATAAAAGACAATTACTGACCCCAAACTTTTGATCCATGTGCTGTGTATATTTCCTTCATAATTGAATTGCCTGTTGCTTATAAGAATTATTGTTCCACAGACTATACAGATAAATAAGTATGATGTTCAAATATCTTTAGGCATAATTTGCTTCAGCAGTTTTGTTCTGTGAAATCTACAGCTAGACTGGCTGAAGATTGACATATCACATTCATCGTGTTTAACCAACTAGTTATGTTTACTATGTTTGTTATTTTAAACAGAGTAAATGAATTTTTATTCATTTCATTTTGGTATAGGATGTCCTAAATTGACCCTACATGCAGAAGATGTTGAGAGGCAGTAAGTTGTTCAGTGGTTTACTGCTTCTCAAATAATGATAATTAGACTATATGATATTTTTAGAAATAAACATGAGGATGTTAATATAAGACCTTGGGCATTGTCTGGAGCGTTCTCAGGTCTATGATAAAAACAAATGTGTCTCTGTCTCTAATTATGGTGAATGATTAAATGGGATATTTGGCTAGCTCATGACAACTTCTATGCAGACAGACAAGATTTATTTAACTTTAGTGCGACAGCACTCTCTCCTTGGCCTTCCCTTCAGCTCTGCTCTTTGTTCACCATGTGCCTGCAAAACGCCCAACAGATATTTTGTAGTCTGGGCTGTCTGACTGTTGTAAGCGTACATGCAAATATTGTCCAGAGAATATATATTGATGTTTAGCCCCGAGGAAGGTTAAGGTGTTCATTTTAAGAACAACTCTAAATAGGCCATGGGGCTAGAGGTAAAGGGATGTGTGTGTGCACATTCACTGAAGGCTTAGTCTCGCCCTCAGACGTTACACCCAAGGACTGCTCACAGTTCATTTAATACCAGTCTGATGTGTATTGCCCACAAAAATGGCAATATTTGCCTGAAATTGCCTGTTATTGTGACTATTAACTTCTGACAGTAAGAGGACATTGGATTTGATCATTTTAGCACACTGTCAGAAAAAATAAGCAAAAACTGCACTTTTAGGGTACAACAGCTTGTCACTGGGACGGTGCCTTTGTACCTTATCTTACCCTAAAAGGTGTATTTATAGCCTAGACCTTCTACGAGTACTGCCTCAAGCTTTTGTACACCTAAATGTACATTTTCTACACAGAGTGTAGCGAGCTGATTGTATTAGTGCTTTTCAGGAAGAGCTAATCACAGTTCTTTTCTAAATTAAACATGAATGGCATAAATCCTTGAAATTTACAATAGTGTTTTATTTGATGCACTCTATAAAGTTCAGCTTCAGTTTCTAAATATGTCTGGATAATAACTGTTACATGTTTATGTGAGTTGATTTTTTTGATACTGCTCTATTACTGCAACACAGTCTATTTCAGATCAGTCTGGCCCCTAAACGACAAGTAAAAAACCTGGGTGGTTCTTAACAGGCTTAACAAGCTTCAATCTGGACCGGAGTTTGTGCTGTTAGTCAAACGTCTGGCAGCATGAGACTACGTAAGCATGTATAATTTTGTCTAGGATGGTGTCACTGCAAATTAAGACCGCTTTAAAGAAAATTATTTGTGTGATGTGTGTGTACCGTTCCTCTATATGTGTGCTTGTGCACTCATCTGCTCTTTTTTGCTGCAGGATAGAGAGACTCTAGAGACTGCACTGTTTATTGACTTTTTCACATATTGCCTGCAGATCCTTCTGCTGCTATGTTTTGATTTTCTTTATTCCCTCCATTTATGCATCTTTCTACCATTTACTGGACATCTGTACTTAAAAATTATAAAGTACATCTCTAATTTACCAATGCCAAGTGTGCAGCTTTTATCTTATCGCTGTACTGATGTTCACAGAAAGCCAAAATTCAAGCTTAACTCATTTTTTCATTCATAGTGCACTTTATCCCATTTATCTCTCCATTACATCATCCATATATTAGATCTCTCCAACCCAACTCTGCCTTTGAATATTATTCATTCATGAATCATTCAAATATACTAATACCAAGACAGGAAGCAAGCCTCTACTGTCTTTAAAATGGGGCTCACAAACAGATGAAAGGCCTCCAGTTGGCTGCTAGTTAGACTGCTTTCAGCCCCTCACCATGCCAGGGAGCCTGTCTTTGTTGGGCATTATAACCTCCAGCTACTGCTGCTGAGTTGGGGGAATGATTTCTGATGCCATTCTATCTCTGTGGGCGTTAAAAAACTCTGAGCCTGCCTGTTTTGGCAGCTTTGGCTCCAGCTGTGAATGAAATACAGCTGAGAGAGGTTCAGGTCAAGTTGCATGCTGTCCTTTCACACACGGAAAAGTCAGAATGACTGCTGGTGACTATAGAGATGGATTTTAGCACAGACTTTTAGCAATAAATCCTGCCCTTAAATCTGTCTGTCAGTCCTGAACTTTCAGAAACTTGCTATTGAAAATTCAGCATTTACTCAGTGCAGACAAAGATATAATGAGGACAACATGAGAGTTACCTGATGCAGCCACCAATTTGGAAATGATAACATTGTATTTTCTTAATGTTTATTGTGTGTTTTCACTAGATTTGCTAGATTTGTGTAATGAGATCATCCTAAACCATGAGATTGTATTCAGCATTGACAATACCTTGAGGGAAACATAATAACATGTGTAAGTTAAGTTCCAGAACAGAATGATTTTGTCAGAGCTGAGGGGCATTTAAATCTCTTCAATTCTCAGTGAAAACAGAACTCTTGGGAGGGAGGAAAACGGCTCAGAGATGGGATAGAGATCCTCATTACTACTGTTCCGGAGGGTTTTTTTGTGTACTGGGGTGCCCTTTGTTTGTTATTGTCTGTCTGCTTGGCTGTATTTTTCCAGATCAGATTGTGAGTATCAACTAATACTTAGGTTTTAACATTTCACATGGTCTAACTGTTAAAAGAAAGAAAAATCTGCATTGCGTAACACTAGGGGCTTCCAACAGATCTTGACTGATTTCACACTCCTCAGAATGATTTAAACCGGTAACTTATCCACTAAAACTATTCTTTCAAAGAACTGGCTTATAAGAGTCATTAGTTCAGGAATCAGACTACACTTGTTGCGCTGAAAAGTTTTTGAGTTACTAAAAAAGAATCAGCTCAGAAGAGTCATTCGTTTCTGAATCAGACTACAGTGCATCCCTCTACAATGCGAGTAAATCACAAATTTACAAATCTGAATCACAAATTTACAAATTTGAATCACAAATTTGAATTTCAAATACAAAGGACAAATTTCATGCTATATGCGACTAAAAGTGTATTTAATTAGCCAACGGCTAGTAAATTGTACAATTTCAGTCGCCTGTGATTGAGTTAGAGACAAAAAATAAGTTCAGCAAACATATAATTTCATGGCCTGTTGAGCTTTATGCTCCGTCGTTTGGCTGAGAGCACCGATCTGTCGCTTTCTCCGCACATGCGGACTCACAGTGAGAGAAAGAGAGAGGCTTTTACACATGCCACGTAAAGAGAACGCTCTAGATCTAAATGCAGGGCTTGACAGGACTGCCTGATGGGGCCAGTGCTTCATCATCTTGAAAGTTTATCATTAGCACGGGCTTTTTAGTAAGAAGACGTGTAGCTCATCTGACAGCACATGAATACTGAATTGAGCTCTTGAACAAAATTGTGTCAAAATGTTTGTCGTCTTGGCAAGTAAACATAGTTGGTTGTGTCTTAAGTTAATTTAAACAACAGTTGCGAAAGACACTATCAGTACAGTATACTAGATTCATTATGCATTATGTCTTAAAGTGACAGCAGCCTAATATTCCTGTTGCTGTCTGTGTTATTAATGTTAATCAAAAAACAGTCTCGCTGCAAAAAATCACTCAGTGCTCTTGACTGAATGTTTGTAACTTTAATAAGGATCTAATTTGTGTTTAATTACAGTGAAGACTATGTAGTATTATTTTATTTTTGATTACTTTATTGAATTTCTGTACATAATCTAGCTAATGTGTATCTATCTAAAAAAACCTAAAAAGCAGAGTTTATTTAATTAGCATCTAATAAACTTTTTATTTATGTGTTTATTATTTATTTGTGTTTATTTATGCTATTGGTTGTCATTTGATTATTTTTTTTCTTATTTAATTATTGACTGTTTACATGTCTTAGTATTTGAAATGTATTTTTTTTATTTATATTTTATATTATATTTATGTAGATTTTTTTTTAAATTCCATTGTTCTTGCAGTCCATGTAAAAAGTCTGGCCAGTAAAATAAAAACTTTTGTGAAAACCAAATGCGACTCGAGGTTCAGTGTGTCTGTAGAGGGTTGCAGTGATCAAAGAAAACTCAAGAGAAAGGTGTTTCTTGCCGTTATTTTAAAGCACACCGTCTTTTTATTGCATTCAATATAGACAGCAGGAACCCACATTCACAGCTCAGGTAAAATATGATTTCTTTTGCCATGAAGCTAAACAGCAGGATGTTGATCTAGGAACATTGGGGAAATAAATTGAGTGTATCATGACATACTTCCTCAAAAACACAAGAAACAAGACCACCAGCTTCCTCCCTTTTTGTCTCTGTGGGGGATCAGACAGACAGGATGGCTGCAGTCAGGCCACAGCACTACTAGCTGAAAGACTGAATATGAGTGGTTTTGTGGAATGGGGAGACAGAATGAGAGAAAGAAATATTAGATCTTTCTTTTGTAAATCTTAAAACTTTTACTACTCAACACCAAATCATTATCTAGGCGCGTTTCTTACATTCGTTTTGATTCCTTTTAAAGGTTAAATGAATTACTTGTATGTAAAATTTTTTGGTAAAGTGCTGTAAGTGACATCTGGGGTAAACGGTGTGTTGTTGTCCATGCACTTAGGGACAGGATGTCCTTGAGAGGGTTATCAGACTTCAATAAAGAAGCAGAAAATAATGAAAGAGGAAGTTATCTGATGCCGTGCTGAGAGACACATATAGTCAAGTCAAGGACAGGCTTGCTCAGCTCTTAAGGTCCAGTTATGCTATAAAAGAGCCCCTTCTTTCTTTATCCCACACTCTACCCTCAATTCCTTATATCTTGTTTTTCAATGTGTTTATTTCATAAGTCCATAGACTACCAATTACAAGTTTTTTACTTCTGCATTATTATCAATTTTGCACATTTTAGCATAATCATATTAAAACTATAAAATTACACAGATGGGAAAGTAAAGTTTGGGAATTATGTAGTTATTCCATACATTTAAATTTCTTCAAAGTTTGGCCTTACTATATATATATATATATATATATATAATTAAAGGTATAATATGTAAAGTTTTTATATTAAAATATCCAAAAACCAATTTGGGACATAAGGAGTGCACTTTATAAAAATAAAATAAATTTTTAAAATAAATAAATAAAATAAAAATAAATCAAGGATCAATATTGGCGTGGCGTTTCCGAGATGACGAGAGCTTTGTGACAAACTTCGACTTGACAGAGACGGCGCTCTTACATGTTATTATTAGACAAGATGAGCAAATGTAGACTACATAAGACTGATCAATGTTATACAGCTCAACACGACGAAGTGTTAGAACATCAGCAGTATGATAATGTAATGTTGCTCTAGCTTACTGTTAAGTCTCATACAGACAACAAACTAATACACAGTGTAGTATGATGGAGTAACGTTAGACCAAGTGAAACAGCGCTGCGTTACCTCACAGTTTTAATTCGTCAAACTCACCTGTGATTCTCGGTCACGTCCAACTTCACACCACTGTCATGTTAAAAAAATGCATTCACTCATCCAAAACATTATTTCCCCATAAATATTATTAGATCCATCGACAAGTTCCAGGTTCCGCTCATTCACTGCGTCATCAATCCACACCTTTGTTATTGTTTTAAATTGTTTAGCGACCCCTAGCAGACAAAAAAACTACATAGTGCACCTTTAAAGCATTAAAACATTATAATATTTAAGCTTTTTAACATAAAATGATATTGTTTTTTAAGATCATGAGAAACAATTCACTGTCATAAGTGTTTCACATACCACGAACATGCTTTGTCAACACCTTTCAATTAAACAGATCGTTTGCTCATTATCTGACTTTGTAAACTAAAGACGTGACTTGCAAACTGTTTGCATTTATGTTTGTTATTGTTATCACAGATATTCTTCTAGATGTAACATCTCACTATGTATTTGACTTTTGACTGTAAAAATAATACTGTACAATGATTTAGTCATTTGCTCAACATTCGAAATCAGTGCTAAAAAAGACTTGATCCCTCTATATGTCCTCCCATATCCTTGTGTCTTTAAGTATCACTGCATTGGCTGAACGAGCATCCCCTTGGCCTAGAGTGTCATTCCCAGGAGAGGAGCTGTTTGTTTTCTTTCCTCTAACCTCCCTGTTGTTAATGGTCAGGGTGTGATAAGCATCGCCAACAGATGGATAGATGGGGATTACGGTGGGGGACAAAGGATGGCACACATTAAGAGATGGAGGGGGTGGGGCGACAGTAAGATAATGCAGGTGGGCTGATCATTATGGTCCCCGTTAGACTAGACGGTGACTCAGCTCTATGCTGATCTGTCAATCAAATGACACTGCATTCAAATGCATTAATGACATATTTGTTGCTTTAACACATGAGACCAATTCAGCATTAAATGAGGAAGTTTCTGAATGAAAGTAGACAGCATAGAGAATACAGAGTGACTGCTATGTGTGCGAGCTTTCTGACGCAGCTTGAGATGTCCTGATGCCAGCTTTGAACCGCATGCTATGAGCCCCATTTGCAATGATGGCCATCTGGCAAGTGTTCAAGAAGAATACTCTGTAATAGCAGTTTGCTTTCAAGAAACAAACAAAATACATCAAAATCACTACGGTATTTTCAGATAGGTGCACCAGATCTGTTCTCTTGGATCTGGTGTTTTAAGAGAGGGGGTCAAATGAGGTTAAATCCCATTCTCTTTGAGTGTGACATGCAGCGTTTCTTTACCGCAGGAGCTGCTCTCTGCTGGCAGAATACTTTTCATTATTTAGAGAGCTCAAACACAGATGTAGATGCACTTTGCAAAATTACTTCCATCCCAACCTACATATTTCCTAGTTTCGGAATGCCAAGAGTCCCGCGAACTTGCATAAAGACTAACAACCTGTCATCTCTGATTCAGTAGATATTCAATTCATCTGTCAGGGTTAATTCATCGAAGCTTCCCAAGTAGTTTTAGCATCTTGCTGTTTTATGATTGATAACTGCAAAAAAAAAAAAAAAAAACTGAGCCCCGAGAGATAAACGAGTTTAATGATTTTCTTGGATGAATTGCAAACAGTATGACAGTACACCAAAAACCTCTGTCACTAACACAATATTTTCATACTAAACCTAAGTCTATACAGTCCATCATTTCCAAAGTGAATAACATTGCTGAATAACATTTGTACAGGAATTTGCCTGGCAATATTCAAGTCATCTCTTTCGTGAACATTTAACCCCTTCATTAAAATGATAATAATAAAAAAAATCTATCCTTTCCTTTTCCCCCTCCTACTCTAGCTTATGTTACTGAGCAATGTCTGAAACTTGTATTGTGAGCACTTCCTGTGTCTATTTGCCTATTCATGCAGAATCGCTTGTTTGTATTCCTCACTTGTAAGTCGCTTTGGATAAAAGCGACTGCTAAATGACTAAATGTAAATGTAGATTTGCAGAAATAGAAATGATCTAAAGTGGGTTATTTAATAGTTCAAAATATAGTGAGTCCCCTATCTAGTCAGTATTTTAAGGCATCTAAAACCTGATTTATACTTCCACCTGGCTCCATAGTGCAAGCCTGACTGCTCGCACACCCCCCCAAATGGAAAAGGCATTTATACTTGCTGCGCTTGCCGTTGTGTTATTCTTTAAAACGAAAGGGGTCGACTCTGAGTAATTGTCCTCTATACCATCTGGAGTCAGCGGTGCGAAGAAGTAAGGTACACACGTGATGATGTTTGTTTTAGTACACTTCACCAAAACCACCCTACAAAAGAATCGTGTAAAACCTAGTAAACCATGAGATTATTACTTGTGACATAAAGACAAAATTTATGGATACGAGAACATGTGGATACAACTAAATTAAACAACGATCTCTTACATATATTCTACTTTCACTAAACATTTTTATGTATTAAACATGAACCTTTATTTTCAATAAAAGGGCTTATTTCTGCTATTGTAGACTAAATATATGCAACTAATTTAGATGTTAAATGCAAATGTATGCTCATTGGTGTGAAACTATTAATGGCAGCTTTTTATCTTTAGTGCAGTTATGTGCCTGAATTTGAAGTAAATAATTTTGCCTATATGATCATTTTTTGGTTCCATTCTCACATTCACTATGTCTCACTGCTTGTACTGCTAATCCTATGAAAGCTGCACATAGGTTAGTGCCTCTCCAGCATTCTCCATCTTGGAGAAAGTCCTTTTATAAATTGGATTATGGCTTCAGATTTGACAATGATTCGCTGAGTGGACAGACTTTCTCCCCTGCAGAGGAGCATCATGGCTCAGACATGCCATCTGGCCTGGAAAAATTAGCCAGACACACACCACACCCAAACGCAAGATGACAGCAGCACCATAACCTAGGCATTGTGTGGTATGAGGCAAATATGTTTTTTTCTTAATGACAGATTCCTACCTACAATGTCAAATGATCTGATTGCATGTAGTTTCACAGAAAAACAAGTTCTAAACATTCTTAGTGTTGTTATTATACACATCTTAAACTAGATGGAACTGGATTAAATATTTTGTTTGTTGCGCCTCCAATCGGACTTATGACCTGTAACTCTGCCTGAGTGTCGGGCAAGTGTTCATTGTTGGCTAGAGGAGAACTGGCCCCCCGACTAAGCCTGGTTTCTCCCAAGGTTTTTTTCTCCATTTGTTGGCGTTTTGGTTCCTTGCCGCTGTTGCCTTTGGCTTGCTTAGTTGGGGACACTTGCCTGATATTCAGCAGTGTTTTTGATATGCCTGCATTTGGTGCCGTTGTATGCGAACTGAGCCGATCCGGACGATTATGTCACTGTTTTCTCCAGTGTTGATATACATAAATTAACTAGACTAATAACTACTGATCTTTGCAACGGAATGAATCAATAATATATAGAATAAGCTGGACAATGACACCATTTTCTTATTAATGTAAAGCTGCTTTGCCACAATTTGCATATAAGTAAAGGTGACTGACTTACTGACTGTTATTATACTCCTATTTCTATTTGACTGTATTCCTACCTTACGACCTACAAAGCTGAAATAACAAAGCCTATGGCAAGACAACAGCAGCCAGACCTCAGAAGCTGACATTCCATAATAGTGTTACCCAGCTACTGATGAGCACCGTGACCTTCCACAGTGACATGACAATGTCGTATTAGCCTGTCGTCTTCCTGCTTGGCTAATCTCTTCTGACTGTCTCTTATTGCTGGCAGGATTCTGTTTCAGAGTCATTGCCAGCACAGCACTCTGAGCTAAAATTGGCTTTTGCAAGGTGTGCTTTGAAATGTGCTCAGGCTAGTGTCAAATATAAAACAGCTGTATGAGAGGGTGAGCGAGTTGATGTTAAGAAAACTGTTAAGCAAAAATATCAGCGAAGGCGGCATCATTAAGGGTTATCATTAAACCTTCATGTCGTTCTAAGCTTTTTTGTTCCTAAGCATTTTGTTCTACCACTTTGAAGTTTCAAAAAGTTCATAAAGTGATCATTAAAACTAATCCATGTGATTTCAGCGAAGTAATCCATATGAAGAGACTCAATAACGTTAAGTAATGAACAGATTTAATTTATTCACTTATAAACATTGATCAGTGAACATAAACAGAAGCTCAACCGAAACTTCTTGATGCGTAAGAACAAATAAAACCTCAAACTTGCTGCTTAACACACAAGAACGAACCTCATTGCTTCTCACACGTCAAGCAAACATGCTTGAGCTTCCTTTTACCACAACTGACGTGTAAGTTGATCAATCTTATGTGAAGATGAAATAAAATGTTAATAAATGTGAATAAAAGCCTATTTAATAAAATTAAATCTGTTCATCATATAAAAGGGATTGAGTCTCTTCACTCAATTTGTATGGATTCGTTTTTCAATCTTTTTATGAATTTTCTGAAGCGTCAAAGTGGTAGTTGTGTAGCTGTCAAGGGAGAGACAAAAAGGTCTAAGATTTCATCAAAAAGATGAGCAAAAGTCTTACGAGTTTGGAATGACATGAGGGTGAGGAATTAATCACAGAATTTTCTTTTTTAGGTGAACTAACCCTTTAAGGTTAATTTCGAGGACAATAACACTGCTTACTGTCAAATCTGAGGCACATCCTAGAGAGAAATTGAAAATCCTTTTTAAATGTCGGTTTTTTAATACAAGGAAAAAGTGATCCGTTAATATTCCCATTTATGTCATTGTCAGTTGTTCTGTGTTGCAGAATGCCTGATATACTAGTTTTGGTGGCAGGTTATTTTGAGCCAATCGCCTGTACCTGTAACTAGGCTTTGGTAAATGTTTTTGAAAGAATTCACTTATTCTCACAAAGGCTGCATTTGTTTGATCAAAAATACATTGAAAAATAAGATTGTGAAATATTATTACAATTCAAAATTTTGCCACTCTATCTGATTATTTAAAGAGCTAATGCAATTACATGCCCTGGTCTGTAGAGTGATTGTTTTTTGTCATTGACGTCATCACCAGAAGAAATCAATTTTCTTTATCGACAGATTTTTGTTTCTGCACAAATCCATGTGACCTTTTTGTCCTACATCATGTGATTCACTTTGGACTCATGCATGGATTGGAGTCTGTGATGAAGATGTTGATTGGATGGTAAATATTGGTATATGTACAATTTGTAGCCATAGTAAAACTTGCAAACAGATGCCATAAACAGTTGGAGTGATTGAGCTAAAAATCATTCAGTCAGAGAGAGAGAGTCAGTCGGCCTCCACCGGGCAATAAGTTTTCCATTTTCCAAGGTTTATTTTTCTCTGAAAAAGTCCACAACATTGCCATGCTCTTAAAACATTCTTTTTCTCAGACATCCATTCTATTGTCTTCATCTTGCTTCATTCTGTTTCTCACATACATTCTTTCTCACTTACACATTCTCTTCTGTCCTTTTACTGGTCTCTTTCTCTGAATCCTTCTGCTCTGTTTTGTTGTGTGGGATTTGTTTTGTCTGTGAAGTTTGATTAATTGGAGGCTGGAGGCAGAGCTGAGTGATTTGAAAACTGCCTAAAGGAAGTCTGGGCTGCCATAAGTCCAGGCTCACATGGGTTTTGAGCCCTTCCTCTTTAAATCGCTTTTCACAACACTGAGTTTCTACCTGAGGCCTCTAAGACATGTAATGCATTTCTCATGCCAAGTTTGCTTTCTATCCAACCCATATTTTCCACTTTCTATTTCTCCATCCAAGCTGGTTTTTGTTGGCCTTATTGCCATAGAGTTGTGTAGAACTGAATTTGATTGACTTGATCGTATGTTATCATGTTCTGAATAGTGTTTATATTAATATTGACCACTCTCACTGGAATAGCTAGTCCATGCTGTTGTAAAAATGCAGTTTCTAACATTGTTCTTAAACACACACACACACACACACACTTTGCTCCTTTGCACTTTCTCACTGATGCATTTTCTAAGAAAATAAAAGGCTTGAGTTTTTGGCATATCACTTCAAAAACACTGCTTAGGGCCAGAGAATGCTGGGAAGGAATGTGAACCTTCACAGCGCTCAGCTGACCTCTCTCTTTTTCTCTGCTCACAAAGAAAGCTGCTCTCTTTTCCTTTTAAGCAGCAATAACCTCAGACAACTTGTAGGTATTGTTTATTTCAGTCTGAAGTATCAAAAACATTTTCATAATGTTCCCATTGTACTTTCTCTCTAATGACCAGGCCCAGGCAGAATCTACTGTCCTTCTTTCTTTGCTATATATTTGAAACAAATGGGAGAATCTGTGAAATTGATTTAAACATGAGAAAATGTGTTAAACAGAGTATTACATTCTTATTAATAGCTAAAAGTATAAGTCATAATACTTACTAAATATGCAATGTCTGTGTCTATGGGCTTGCCAATAATCATGGATGAGATCCATGTATTTTTATGTACTTTTTGAAAATTACATATACAAATTTCATTCATTTGCATAAAAACACATACGCTTGCTTAAAGTTGATAAGATTTTTATTCTGTAAGAAGATGACATGCATCAACTATGATGGAAAAACATTTAATGGATAAAGTTGTCATGTCTGGCTACAATTTCCATTTCCATTATCTGCCAATTTCAAACTTTCAAAGTGAAGGTTTTGTTCAGTTGAACCCATGGGATGTTAGTGCTGCTAGATTGGTAAATATTTTCCCTGCATTCATTTAATTCAAATTAAAGCCCTAATTCAATAAGAGAACTGGCATAACTATTTATGGCAGCTCTATGTGACATTGTGAAATCCTTTTTGCCTTCATCAACAGACCATCAATGTTGATGAGCAGTCTAATCTTTGTTTTGATGTCAAGAGGTGAAATTACAACACATAAGTGATTGTAAACCTGACATGCACATGAACAGAGTACTGGGATTGTACCTATTCTTTATAGTGCAAACAAAAATCAACTATTGGCTATTTGTTTAATGCAACATATAGCCTGTCATATAGCATAAGTGAAAAAAGAGTGAGATTTGCCAGCATTTTTAGTGCAGTGTACGGCAGTTCACTTATCTTGACACTTTAAAGGAGCCATTGGTCAGTGGGATAACTGAATGGGATATGTTGCTGCTGGACTGCATTACAGATAATGAGCTCCATTTTCACGAGACTGTGCTTGAATGAGGAGTGTGTTGAAACCCTGAGAGCATAAGCATATGACCCATCTTCATCATGCTGTCACGCTTTAGTTCCCTCTCCCACACTGTTTGATTTGTGTATGCTGTTGCATTTCCTTCTGTGGTCCCATGTTCCTATGTGGACCTCTTACACACAGTATTCACATAGGGAGACAAAAATGGGATTGCAATAATAATGAGTGTTTCCAAAACTCAATCCGTTGGTTGAGTCAAAAGTTTACGTGCTGTTTTCATAGATGTTTTAACTCTTTGAGTGGACTCATTCTTCTTGACAGTGAGTGAATGTGTTTGTCTCTGCATCTAGGTTTGCAACGATATCTCAAGGCAAGAAGCTTAATATAATATTTTCTCGGTTTCGATGCTTTAGAGTAGGAGTGAAAAGGCAGGGAAGACAGACAATGGGAATTACAAGACAGTGTGAACATCACACCGATGCCCCACAGCTGCTGTTTATCTACAGTGTATCCTACTGCACTCACTCACCAGTTCTGGACCGCAGGAAGCACATCCTCTTCCCAGTGTCTCTGCCTCACGTTCACTACTGCACTGTTGGAGCCGAGCAGGATATTTATAAATGACATGATCTCCTTTCCTTTTCTACCAACAGTCCCACTGAAACTCTAAGTCTCTGTGGAGTTTGAGTCGTTAGTTCTCACCACATAATATGTACTAGCTCTTTCTCAGGCTTCATAAAAAACTTGAAGATAAATGGATTTGTTCATTACTGGATGTTTTCTGTATAAGCACGTTTGTCAGCAGGAGGTTTGGGTTGCTAAGCTTGCGGTTAGGATTTGGATCAAATGTGACTCTTCCCAGCGTGTGTGCACACTGCCTGCATAGGGCATAATAGCCAGCAATTTCAGTCCAGATTATAAGATTCCCTTTGAGGAAAGAACAAAAAAACAGGGTCCAAATCAAGCATGTGCTAATACACTGTGCCAGCTATTACTCTGGTATTTACTTGTGATTTGTACTAACATGTTTTACAGAAATTTTGTAAGGAATTCTTTAGAGATATTCTCTAGGGGTACTATGATTAATAAGGGCTATTTCCTATTGATATGGAAGTTTGGGGCAGATGTATTAAAGGACTCACTTTTTTTAAAAATGGCCAATAGGCTTTAGTTATGTCATAGCCTTGTGGAATAATTAGCTACTTGCTAGTTGTTGAAGATAACATTAGAGAGAGGGGCGTTTTCATTCTAGAGAATATTTGATTGGACAAAGATCTGTGCAGTGTAGGATGAGTCATTGATATTTGTGGTGCGTTTTTTTCAGAAGAGAAAGACTGAAAATTTTTGCATATTTGAATCTTAATACAAACTCCCACACTATCTCGTCCCTAAATGACAACAATTCTCTTAAACCTTTGACAGGTACAATCACAGCGAACATCTGCGTTGGAGTTGGCGCTGCCGCTGATCCAGAGAGCAGTTGTCATGGTTAGGTATGAAACAGCTTCACAAACAGTTTTTTTAACCACACAGTATCATTATTTCTTTTGTTCTTTTGTTAAACATGGTAGAGATTAAAATAGAACAAATCACCTTTTGAAAATAACCTGATGCTTCAAATAATGATTTGATCAATTACATCATTATGGAAGTAGTTGGCGACAAGTGACTGTTAAAAAAATGCATTTTTCATTGAATAATGCATTTTGTCAGAACCTCCAATAAATCGTGCAGCTCTCTCTCTCTCTCTCTCTCTCTCTCTCTATATATATATATATATATATATAATATACACACACACACACACACACACACACACACACCTCTGCCAGAAAATAACACCCACTCCGTGCATGAGGTCAGTATGATAATGTGTCTTACACCTATAAGTTTACGGTCCTCCTACCCACGCAGTCACTCAAACACTCCTGGCAATTGTGTTTGTGCAATTTATATGTGCGATTGTCTCTTATACAAACACACCTGTAAGCTTCCTACCTTCCTCTCGACCTACTGACATGCACATATGTGCAAAACCCACCCACACACACCATAGATGAGGACTCTTCTCACAATATCCCAATAAATACACTCACAGCACACTCAGTGATCATGAAGCACATTGACGTCTGCCTGACTGCATTGATATTGGGGAAGAAATTTACCCAGTAGATCCATTCTCCACAATTACTGGTGAATCTGATAGATGGTTTCTGTCATGTGAATTCTGTAGATATGCAAAGCTTTAAACAAAGGCATGAGGGCAGGGCACATGTGTTGACCTTCTACCCTTGGAGACAGAATGATTTCTAACCCTTCCTTCAGCTGTCCATCCAATCCACACATTGTTTGCATCTTCATATGAAAATGATTGTCTCTAAGTTAGTGTAGGAAATAGGACTTTCAGATGGTTGACTCTAAAATTTTGGCTCTTTAAATGAATATTCAGCATCTGATTATTATTTGTAAAGATATTTTTCAGGGCCAAATCTGTCAAGGTTTATTTTGCCACCACTAGCATAGCTAGCTAAACATCAATTATTTGATTTTATTTTATTGGTAAATATTTAACTAAAATGATTTATTCATTATAGCTGATTTATTTAAATTTGTGATCTTTTTTTTTTTTTTTAATGAGGCTTTTTTGGCTGTAATTTATAACATCCACATTGATTTATAAACCGTAACACTGAGTTAATGTGTGACAGGAAGTGACGTGCAGCCAGCTGTTTTATAGCCCTGCAGTGAGAGATGCATCCTGTCCTCTTCATGACAGTCTGGGTGTGTGACCGTTTCAGTCTCAAGAGTCAGTGAGGATATCCTGCCGCACAGCTGTGTTATCAGACTTGTATAAATGTGCACTCGCTTTCACAAATGCAGACGTGCTCTCTGTCTCTCACTGTCTGACACAGAGGGCTTTTCTGCTCAGTCAGCACACATTCACAAACACTCCAAGGTCATTTAGCTCTGTACAGTATCCATCACTCGAGCCCCTACTCAACATCTCAACCTTCTCCATCCGAGCAAAACACACACATCAGTTGTTACACAGTCAGCACCTGCATCATGCGGATGATTTCGCTGGGAATGCAAAACAACGCTTTATGAGCACTGCTGAATGTTTGTAATACACTCAAGTAATACATACAGCACATACTTGCCTTTTTATTATTTGGAGATTATAACATATTTTATTTGAAATTATACATGTAATTAATTAATTCTACATGAGCACCTGTTGTGCTGTTATAAAGTGCACAGTCTCTTATGCTCATCTCTACAATATCAGGCCTAGACCTGGCTGTTTCCAGCTTTACTGTCTAAGCAAGACTTTGACAACAAACATCTTTGTTTGTGTACTGCATTGACGCTAATTTCATAAAGTAATTTTTCTCCAACTTTTATCAATTTTTTCAGTTAGCCAGCTGCGACAGGGTTTCAGCTGTGAGAGTCCCAATGGCTCGGGCAAATCTTTAAACGCACGCTTTGATAAACATTCAAACAAGCACAATGAAGGCAAATTTCTTCAGCCTGATCCACATTTATATTAAATTAGGTTACTTTTTGACCTTCATCATGACCTCAATGCCAAAAAGCCACCCTTTTTACCTGAATTTACCCTGGATCCCTTTCCAGCCTCTTTTCTTCTTCTTTTTTCCTTTTTGATCTCAGCCATGCGTACTGTAGTTTGTGACGTACTCAGTCTATCCTCAGCAAAAAAAAGCACAGCTCAGGCTTTAATGCAGGACAGCACTGGATTAAGAGCTCCACTTCGTAATCAGTCTGCTAAAGCCACACACACAAACATGCCTCACCCAGCCAAGACCCACTGCCCTACTGTGAGACAGGCATATTAAACACAGGGATCCGGCCAGACAAACGCACACAGAAGTTTGTACTGCATCGCAAACCCTGCAGGTAGAAGATTCACCTACATAAACACACATGCACCACCTGTCCGGCACTGCAGCACTACTACAGTCACAGAATCAGCAGAACATCCCACTGCAGTGAAGCCCGAACCCAGCAGCCCCTCCCAGCTTCACACGCTCCAGCACATGCTTACCTTTGTGACAGTCATGCAGAGAAGAGTGCAGAAGAGTCAGCTCCTGTTCCTGAAATGCTGAGTGAGACAGCAGGACAGAGAGAGAGAGAGAGAGAGAGAGAGAGAAAGAGAAAGAGATGGACTCACTGAGCGAGTGCAGCCTGCAGCCTCTACAACAGCAGAGTGAGACACGAGAGATTGTGGAAAAGGAGGAGAAGAGAAGAGAGGGAGGGAGGGTCTAGTCGCTGTCTCTCGCTAAGTATCTGAGCCTATCAGTGCCGCGGCAGCCGTAGTCCTGGAGTCAGGATACTGCAGTGAAGTGAGCTCAGCATGTCACTACTCCTCCTCCTCCTCTCTCTCTCTCTCTCTCTCTCTCTCATACACACACACTCTCTCTCCTTCCATGCTGTCAATCTGATTACTGCATGCGCTAATGAAGAATATTGATGTCCACAACTGCATCACCCTGTTCAACATGTCATAATCTCACTCATTAGCTCTCTGTAAACAACATGTATAAAAACTCTTCCTCTCTCTCTGCTCTCTCTATAGTATAGAGGGGGTTTCCCCCTACTACAATAAAATGTGGAAACTTGGCTGGTATCATCAAAATTCAAAAAGTAAAAAAACAGACTCTGAAGTCTGGAAAACTGACTAAAGGAGACCCATATTAATTAATGTGGGACTGTTAATTACTAATTATTAATAGTTTTGTAGGAATATGGTTTCTAAGGTTTTTGAAATATACAGCGATATTACTTGCTTAATTAAAATGCATATTCTTTAAAAAAATGACCATTTTCAAGATTCTTCTTTTTTTGCAGAGGGAAGTATGAAGAGCCAGAAAAATTCATTTAAGAGGCTATGACTGTTGCAAGAGATCCATGATTGAAAAAACATGTAGGATGAACTGCAGTTTGTTATGTTCTGCTGCCCTCTTGTGGGCTTAGGAAAAATGATATCACTAACTACATTTATTCGAACGACACATTTAAAGGGATAGTTCACCCATAAATTAAGGACGCCAACTCTGAATCAACACTGCCAGATTTACTATATATTGTAATAATTATGTTCTCAACTTGTAGTAATTACTTTAATGAGTTTATTTCTTCCTAAAATGAATACATGATGTTAGCTAACTGCGTGATTTGCATTATCTAAGAACTGCATTTCTGAAATATGGACATTATTTGGACACAGTCATCTTTCATAACAGATCTCTCTAAATAATGTAGACATGCTTTTTCTGTAAAGCTCTTTTGAAACTGTAGGTACTGTGAAAAGCGCTAATTGAAATGTGAACTGAATTAGAATTCTGTCATTCTTCACTCAGCGTCATGTTGTTTCAAACCTGTATGACAGAAAAGTATCCTATTATCTTGTATGGTAAAAATATGGAAACTTTGGAACAACTCGAAGCTGAGTAAATGACAACATAATGAAATGGTGGTCACTTTGAATTTAAAACAGTTTCTGCACTATTAGTGCAAGGATTCAGGGTCTGACTTGTTACTTTCAGCAGTTAGCCCCTCTTGGAGGATGCTATAACCTACATACTTTTCCATTTATTTGAAAAATAGTTTCATAGTTAGTTTGAAAGTTTGCCATGGCTACTTCTAAAGCTATTTTGAAATAGGATCATTATTTCATCTAATGTTAACATAAAGGCCTAGTTCACCGAAAATGAAAAGGATGGTTGATCTAAAAAATAACATTCTGTCATCATTTCCTTATACTCACGTTGTTCAAAGCCTGTGTGTTACACAGAAGTCATAAAGTTTTAGAACAACATGAGGGTGAGTAAATGTTAACAGAATTTAAATTTTCAACTATGCTTTTATGTTAACTTGTCTAGATATATCTTAAAGCTCATTAAGGGTCATGTCTGATGTTTGGTATAATGCTAGGAGATTACGTTTAAATGCAACATTGTCTTTCTAGTTAAATTATAAATAATTTTGTCCAGACATGCAGAGTACTCATTAAAACAGTGAGGAGACATGACTGAGATAAGCCATTCTTTTGAACTTCAAAAGGACCTATGCTGGAATTATACCTACAGAAGATAAGAGTGCAGAATACATTAAATATCTAATCTTCTCATGCCTGAAATTCCTCTTAAATGGTTAGTTCAGCCAAAAATGAAAATTCTGTCATTAATTCATGTCGCTCCACACCCGTAAGACCTTCGTTCATCTTCGGAACACAAGTTAGCAGTTGATACGAGCTCCGAAACACTGATTCGAAACAAACATTGGTAAAGCTTTGTAACTTCATGAAGCAGTGTTTTGAAATCGGCCATCACTATATTGCTGAATAAAGTCATTATTTAACACACAAAAAGTTGAACCAGTGTACTCACATGAACATCTTTAGTACCTTCTGGGAGTTTGAAAGTGAAAATGAACTTGCTTGCAATGGAGACCTCACTGAAACATCAGATTTTATCAAAAAATATCTTAATTTGTGTTCAGAAGATGACTGAAGGCCATTTTCATTTTTGGGTGAACTAACCCTTTAATAGGCCTTTATGATTATTTTCTGAATCTGGAAGCGTTTTACGATAGACAGTGATGAGTGCAGTATGTGTCAACTTTGTAACAGTGGACAGGATATTTCCCAGTGCTCTGTTCACTAACAGAATGTTAACTCTAGGGGGTAGTATTATACACCAGAGCACATACTCATTTACTTATGGTTCGATTCAAGGCAGATACACAGTTCTGGCTCGACTGTCCACCAGATCTGTCTGCACAGAAAGTGTTACTCTAGTGGAACTTTTAATGTGCATTTCTCTGGTTACAGCTTCCCATGTACATGACACAATGTTCCAGCTACACACTGTCTGCACAGAAACCACTTCCTCTGAAGTTAGGGGCCAGGGGAAAAAGTAAGGGCCTCCAGGAAGGAGACAGGAGAGGAGCTGATTAGCTGATGGTTTTATGGAATACAAACAAAAGGAATAAGGTGTGTAGCATAGGACACGGAAAATTATAGCTAAACTTCAAAGTATGAAAAGGATATCTTTCCCTCAAATATACGGAAAACATTTTTAAAGTCTCTTAATTTGTGTTCCACAGAAGAAAGTCATACAGCTTTGTGATAACATGAGGGTGAGTAAATGATGGCAAAAGTGTAAACTCGCCATTTAAATGGATAAGGGTCCCTGGTGTAAAAAGAAGTATACTTTTAGGTCCAGTTGCACTGACAAGGCTTAGATTAGGCCAGGATTAGATCTTAGTTCAATTATGACATTTAAATAACTTTTTATAAAGTGCTTAAGAAAAAAAAAAAAAAAAAACACATTACTGGTGTGCATCTTGAGGCAAAACAATGCAAGGCACAAGGCACTGACATATTTTAACATAAAGTATATCAGTGTAAGTTGATTTTTTTGAAGACAGATCAAACATGCATTTTAGTCTGTGACTTGGCTCAAGCCTTGTCTGTGAAACCAGCCACTAGAATACGATTACTTATTACAGAAATAATATACTTATACTGCAAACTGATGCTGTTGGATACTTAATTGCATGTTAATTGCAATTTTATGAAAATTTGAAATTTTTTAATAAATGTAATAGCTGAACTTTAGTGCACTTTTTTGACCAACACAAGTAGGACTGAAGTGAATTAATTAAATTTACATTTTAGACATCATTGCTTTTCATTAAAATTGTTAATAAGAATTTAAAAAAATCATTCTGTAAAAATTTACAGGGGGTAGAGGGCCATCTTGCACCTGAGATGGGGTAAGTGACCACTTTGAATATTTTAACATGTTATACTGACAACTTTAGCAAGTGTTTCTACCCCCCACCCCCCCCCATAACACATTGGATGATGCATCATCCTACATACACTAAACTCATATTTTAATGTTACAATTTAAAAGTAAATGTACATTGTTCTTAAATTTAATATTGAATAGGCCATTGCAAATTAAAATTATAATCAAGTACTGTATATGTATGTGTAGTATGTTTGCTAACACATATAACACACAATAAGTGTACTTCCTTAAAGCACCACAAAAGATTGTTGAAACTTATTGATTTAAAAATGTACTTTAAAGTAAAACATAATTTGACACCATTACAAAATGCGCTTTTTGAAAGTATACTCTTAAATATAATAAACAGTCATGAAACTGTGCTCTCTTTAAGTACAATTAAATTGTCTTTTATTTTATTATTATACTATCTGCAAGTACAGTTTTTAATATATTTTTTTTTTACAAATAAAGATTTGAAGTACACTACATGTGCACTAGAAGTTGATATGACTGTTATAAGCACAGTTGACCTTGACTTAACAATAAATATAACTTAGCTGCAGTCTTCTCTTCTTTATAAAGTTTCATTCCCAACTATATAATTTTACCCATAGTGTCCATAGATTTGCCCTTTTTAAAACATTACAAGTTGAATGAAACCATGTGACTCCACCCCCAAATCCACCATAACACTCTCTGCATGTTTCCTAAGAGTGATACATTAAGGTCTGCTTTGCACACGTGGCATTCTCCCCTCATGAAGACATTAGCCTGTTAACCCCCTCACATCATTACAGGCTTACTCTGCTGAGTTACTGCTGCTGCTCCAGTCCAGAGGGTTAACTGTCTGTCTGGAAATAGAGCCATCTCACTAGCTAACAACTTTAAACAAGTTTTAAACATCTTGTAACATTCTCATAAAAAATCATAAGATTCTGCATGCCATATTTGACTGATTCACTGCACGTATGTGAGAGTGGAAGCAAAAGACATCTTATAGATGTAGTTTTTAGATGAGAAATTGCAGCAGGAATCATAAAAATAATATAGAAATAAATGTGAGCGCAAGCTATCCCATTATATGTCCCCCAGGGTATACTTAATAACGAATATGATAAACTATCTACTGTTTGTTCTATACAAAAATATTTACAATAATTGGAAGAATAACTGTACAGAGAAATAACAGTATGACACACGAGAGCTAAATTATCTCTTTTTGGATGTATTCATTGGGTTTTGCGGTGGTTGCATGAAATATATGATTTTTATGAATATGCTGTTCATATTTCAAAATGTGAATGCTTTAAAATGCAATAGTAAAATGTAGTAGTTTAAGGCTGCACTGAGCTCCGTGGTCACAAATGCTTTGATGTGGTCAGGGATCTATTTATCTATGCATCGATGTTTGGTTAAGCTTTTTGTCTGCTTGGCTGGTCCAGTGCCAGGTACTGTGCGTGTACATAGGTCAGCACTTTCATGTGTGTGTGTTTGTGTCTTTTGTGGGACTGACAATCCAAAGAACAATGTGTGTGTGTGTGTGTGGTCTGTCTGCTACCTTACCTCTGAAGCACAATGAGGCTTTAACCATGAGTCCAGTGGTCTTGCTTCAATTATAGCAGTGCTGTGAGCTCACAGAGGTGCATGGCACTTGGACTGCAAAGCTATATTGACACACCAGAGATTAGATTGAAAGAAGAGGAAATTCTACTTAAGTCTATAAAAAATGTTCAGGCGTCAAGCTGTCAAAGCATGATGGTGTTTACTTCATTTTTTACTTGTGTGTATATATGGGAAAAGACGCAGGATTTCGCAATGTCTGGAGAACTTGTGCCAAACACAAATAAGGCCAGAGAAAAATGGAATCAGTTTGTTAAAAAGTTATTTAGTTTATTAAAAAAAAAAAATCAGTTCAAAAATGAACAAAAATGAATTTGGGAAAATTAAATAATTAGTTATTAAATAAATATAAGAATAAAATTACATTAGGTGATAAATAAGGATAGCCTGCTAGCCAAAGGCCAACATGAGGTTTTGTAAACACTGTAAAAAGGATGTGATAATTATAAAGGCATTGTGTGTTAAAACTCACAAACCAAACGGTAATGTTTGGAATCATATGGCTATCGGTGAGTCAACTCACTATATGTTTTTGGACAGTTTGCAGGATCGCTCCACCACCCCGTCTCCTCACACTTGCCTGGTTACTTCCTAAAGCAGAATACGGGGGCAGTACTCTGGGTTTGGGCAAAATACCGAGCTCGGAGCCCTCTCCTCAGATAGCAAAATATGCATACTAGTTACTATATCTGATTATTTGTAAGTGTGAACTCGTGAAATTGCAAGTACACAGCAGACACAAGGTAAACAGATGAGTAGCAATGAATGAATGATTTCATCGCAGCCTTCTGCGTATTGTAACGTCTGTCAGAGGGCTTGGAGACTGCCCAGATGAAAAATAGAAAACAGGAGGCAAACGAACTTGTAGTCCCAAAAGTCTTTATAGATGGTTCGCACAACGAGCACACAATACACATACATGTAAAAGAGCGAGTAGAAAAGAAAGCTCTCTGATAATCGCTGGGAATCTAAGTGGAAAAGAAACTATTTAACTGTAACAGCATTCAACGCTAGAGCGGCCATGTCTCTCATCACTCAAGCATTTCTCTTCATGTGTGCGCGCTCACAAGAGAACAGCGTGCACAGAAGAAGTCATCTAAAAGGCACATCAACATCAATGTCATGAACAATATTCAACATTAGGTGGTGGTTGCAGTATGGGCCTGTGTAGCCGATGACCCTGTCGTGCCCCCATGCTAACCACACATCATTACCAACAACGCGTGAAATGGGCCCAAGATCATCGAGATATGATTGTGGATGTTTGGAAGAAAGTGGCCTGGTCTGACGAATCAAGATTCCTGGTGCAGCATATAGAAGGACAAGCTTGGATATGCCGATTAACAACAGAGGCTATGGCACCTGGATGCATTGTTGGGTGGACACAGGCCAGAGCAGTTTTCCTGGGACACTTTTGGCCCCATTATCTCAATAGCACAATCCCTGACAGCTGTCAGGTATCTGAACATCATTGTTACCTCCCTGTGATGGCCGTTAACAAGAGGATATTACGCCATGCCACACTACCAGAATTGTCAAGGAGTGGTTCCATTACATCTGTGGAAAAATGTTACACCTATGTTGGGAAAATGCCCATATGTGGACCTTATGGTACATCTCATGAATGTCTTAGACAATGTAAATATACTTTCACATGTCTATCTAAACAGCTCCTGTTCTAGTATTCTTGGAATGTTTCACAGGAAGTTTCTATAGAATTGCTATGTTTGTGATTGTCTCCGGGCAGATGGATTGAAAAGAATCAATCATTATGCTCTGCTTGACTTTTGTTCTGCTGGATAATGCTATTTGTGTCTTTATATGTCAGACTATATACTTTGAGATATAGATCACTTGTATTTGATACAGGCATTGTGGGATTTTCCATTCTTTCCATGGACTAGTGCTTCTGTGCCTCTGGGAAAATCTTTACCTCTAATTCACCAACAGTATGTAAAATCAACCATCTGAAAATCTGAGCTGGTATTTCCAGCTGAACACTCGCTTCAGGTCCCCAGCTGTTTGGCCTGATCCAAACCTAGACGTCCAGCTATATGTCAGTACTCTTTGTAAAGATGCCCATGCGATTTTTCCAGACCTTTTTGAAAGACTTAGGAAGTGAGTCATACCCATTTGTAGAGCAATTATGTGTTTATTTTCACTACTGTTCATAGCATATTTGCAATTTCTGCGGTGTCTGTGCCTTAGGTCCAGGAAACTGATATTGTTGAGTGCTTAATCCCTGGCTTGTTCATTCCTGACAAATAACTTGCAATGAAATCACAACTTTCTGGGTGTGATTATCATACAAGCTGATGAAGCAAAAAGTGAAAATCTATTTTAAGGGATTAAGTCACATTAGGAAAAAATCTGAGTTTGTTATTTTCCATTTTATGGCTTCCTTAAATGGCAGTTGCATGTGCAGTTTCAAAATGTGGACATGTCCACGTTATGGATAATGCCTTGTTACTGTAAGTGGTCACTCTAGGATCAAAAGACGGCTAGTTTCTCTGAAGTCTGTCCAGCAACCCTTGACCTGGCCAAACATCAGAGAAACAAACGGTAAATAGGGAAGTGCTCACTGTTTACTTCCCATCTTCTCAAACAGCTCTTTTTTGAGATTCTCATGATTCTCACGAGAAAATTTGCCTTTAAGTTTTTATAGTATATTGGATTATTTCAGCTAGTGTTTATGGAAATGAGAAGATTTTTTAATTTTATTTATTAGGTTTTTTTTTGATAGTTTTGAAATTTAAATGTGTATGTGTACTTATATATTTCTAATTTACATTCAGTTAATCTTTTCTGTTTAATTTTTGTTCACTTTGTCATTGTTAATGTTTTTTTTTCTAGTTTTAATTTATTCTGTTTTTATTTTAGTTTTAATATTATTAATGAATTTATTGTTCATTTATTTATCATTCCATAGTTTTCTTTAATGTCAATAGTACTTAGAGCACCGGGGATGACAAGCATGTCAATGTTTCCACTTGCTACTAAGTTAAATGTCCTTTAAATTACTGTATTGCTAGGAAATAAGAAGACAACAAAAACATTTATATGAGAAAGAAATGACTCTGCATTACTGCTACAAAAATCTTCTCAGCCACAAAAAGTATTATGCTTTCTCCTGATAATATATCATCATATGGGATGCATTTACAGGGCCTGCTCACAGGGGCTCAGTTTGGCGTTTAAGCGGTCAACCCTGAAATAAATAATTACGTATAAGGCTCCTCAAACCTAATAATTACATGCTGGAAATGACGGAGCTTTGGGTTTTCCATGGTGATGCAGGAGAAAAGAAAGATATGATTTTCCTCCTCTCTTACATTTTTCCATTCCGTTTCATATAAAGTGATGCGGAAGCTCTATGAAACAGGAGCATTTCTATTAAGCAAGCACGCACAAGGCATCGGGTGATTTTAGACCACATTATGAGCTAATTGGTCAATGTTGAAACAACTGCCTGTGTTCGAGCGGCCGCTGAAGGGCTGACTCAAGCGAGAACAAAAACTCAGGGGCAGAAGTCAGTACTTTTGCAGGTTAAATGCTACAAAGGGAAGTTTCTGTCCACAAATTCCTTGTTTTGCTGTAAATGATAGTGGCGAATTCTGAATGAATGGTGTCAGACATTTTGTCAGTCTAGTTGTTTAGAGTGTACCCTGAGTTTACCTGCATGTATAATTTGTTGAGGTGACGTAATTGTAAATTGCAAGGTTAAACGGAGCTGTATTGTCCCTGGTCGGTTTCTGGTTGCGTGTCTCCATGTCTGTGCATTTGTTTGCATGTTTGAGTACTTTGTGCGTGTGCATGTGTGTGTTACGTGGTGCAAATCATGTGGCTATTCCTGCTGTGGTCTGTGGTTTCAGTTTCCACATATCCCGATGTTGCTACTGGCTCTGAGTGCCAGTCAGCTTAGCTGCCAGATATCTGGAAAAGTAAGAATGACTCACTGCTCAGGCTGGACCATTTGCTTGCTTGCTTTCAGTATTTATATTAAAGGCCTCTGCCATCTTTCACATTATATGAGCATTTCTATTGGTGCACTATTGCCTTGCTTACAATTAAACTTCTCTCCATTCTCGCAGCAGTATTATATGTGTATAACCACATCATGTGCAATAATAAAACCAATGAGGACTGAGAGAGTTAAAGGGTCTTGGCACATGGAAACATGGAGGCGTTCCATCAGAAATATTGAGATTTTATGACACTTTTGACAATTTGGTGCTCCTTGAGTAGAACAGACCTCCATGGTGACAAGAGTGTTGCCAATTATCAGTGCTGTTTTATAGCAAATTGTAGCTTTCGCAGCTTACAGTATGTTTGCGCTTATACTGGTTTCATTGTAAAAAAAATGGCAACACAATTTCAATTTGTAACTATTTTACATTTTTGTACATTTGTACATTTTCATACAGTCTGAGGGATAGATTTTGGGGTGGCTTTTCATGCTTAGATTTTCTAAAAAAAAAAAAAATGAATGAATGACTGAAAATATTTTTTTAATATGACTTCATAAGATTGCACCAATGAAAGTGTTTTTTAAGGGTTAGATCATAAGGAAATTGTTCCTTGATATAACAATCTTCAGTTTTTAAAATGTATTAATTTCCAGGGTCCAAAATAATGAGTCCAAACATCTCTGTCAAGTGAGTTCATTTCATTTAAACATCCTCTCTGTCTCTCTTACAATTAATTGCTGTACCCTTTTGATATTTAACTCTAAATTCACTTTTAATCCTGCAGGTGCAATTCAGTCTCTCATACAGTGGGGAGAACAAGTATTTGGGGACTATTCCAGTATTCCAGGATTCCCTTGAAAAATAGGTTTTTAATCTCACTGGGTCTCTCCTGGTTAAATAAAGGTTAAATAAAAAATAAAAATTTGATACGATTTTGCAGGTTTGCCCTCTTACAAAGCATGTTGAAGTCTGTAATTTTTATCATAGGTACTCTTCAACTGTGAGTGACGGAATCTAAAACAAAAATCAAGAAAATCACATTGTATGATTTTGAAATAAATAATTAATTTGCATTTTATTGGATGACATAAGCATTTGATCACCTACCAACCAGTAAGAATTCCGGCTCTCACAGACCTGTTATTTTTTCTTGAAGAAGTCCACCTGTTCTCCACTCATTACCTGTATTAACTGGACCTGTTTGAACTCGTTTCCTGTATAAAAGACACCTGTCCACACACTCAATCGAACAGACTCCAACCTCTCCACAATGGCCAAGACCTGTGACCTGAGCTGTGTAAGGACATCAGGGAGAAAAATGTAGACCTGCACAAGGCTGGGATGGACTACGGGGAGGCAACAACTGTTGGCACAATTATTAGAAAATGGAAGAAGTTCAAGATGACGGTCAGTCTCCCTTGGTCTGGGGCACCATGCAAGATCTCACCTCGTGGGGCATCAATGATCATGAGGAAGGTGAGGGATCATCCCAGAACTACACGGCAGGACCTGGTCAATGACCTGAAGAGAGCTGGGACCACAGCGCATGCAATGTCCCCCTGCTCAAGCCAGTGCATGTCCAGACCCGTCTGAAGTTTGCCAATGACCATCTGGATGATCCAGAGGAGGAATGGGAGAAGGTCATGTGGTCTGATGAGACAAAAATAGAACTTTTTCGTCTAAACTCCACTCACCGTGTTTGGAGGAAGAAGGATGAGTACATCCCCAAGAACACCATCCCAACCGTGAAGCATGGAGGTGGAAACATCATTCTTTGGGGATACTTTTCTGCAAAGGGTACCCGAAACACACAGCCAGGGCAACTAAGGAGTGGCTCCAAAAGAAGCATCTCAAGGTTCTGGAGTGGCCTAGCCAGTCTCCAGACCTGAACCCAATGGAAAATCTTTGGGGAAGCTGAAAGTCTGTATAGCCCAGCGACAGCCCCGAAACCTGAAGGATCTGGAGAAGGTCTGTATGGAGGAGTCAAAATCCCTACTGCAGTGTGTGCAAACCTCGTCAAGAACTACAGGAAACGTATGATCTCTGTAATCGCAAACAAAGGTTTCTGCACCATTAAGTTCTGCTTTTCTGATGTATCAAATACTTATATCATGCATTAAAATGCAAATTAATTATTTAAAAATCATACAATGTGATTTTATGGACAGTTGAAGAGTTCCTATGATAAAAATGACAGACTTCTACATGCTTTGTAAGTGGGAAAACCTGCAAAATCGGCAGTGTATCAAATACTTGTTTCCCCACTGTACATCATAAGCATCTAAGCTACTATTTTTGACTTTAGTGTGGATGACGTCCAGTTCAGTGCTACTGTTGATGGAGTAGTAGCACGGAACTGAGATCGTTATCTGTAGACGTCATCTTGTGTGCCTATGGTTTCCAGACCGACAAATCAAAATGTTGACCAAACAATTAAAATATAAAACAAATCAAAGTGTTTCTGCTCAGTATAAACTAATTTAAGAACAAGGCCACAATTCAACCATCAAACCTGATCTTGAATGCTGTGTCCTTAAAGGAACTCTGACACTGCGAGAAGTCATGAAATTCTGACATTGTTTTTCAAGAATATTATTTACCTGTTTATTTGTGTAGTTCTATGATTTGTCTTTGAACTGAACAGCATAACCAACAAAATTATCCCTTTCATGGCAAATCTCATGCAGAGAGAAGAGCAGCTGGAATGCAAATGGCTATGAGATCACCATTTACAGTCCAAACCACTGGATTTCAACACAGCGAGAGTGTTGACTCGGGTTTTAGCATACCGAGATTACACAAGTTGAGCTTTTGGTAAAATATTGTATATTGGGAAAGCAAAGCTTTCATCACAGCTTGCCAGTGAGTGCGAGGACACCGGCGTCTTTGCCCAAACCACTGAATTCCTCCAGTTGAACGTTGCCTGTCAGTCAAACGGCCAAGTACATCACACTCATGTCTGATTGGTTGACTCATGCTTCCATGGCCTAACCACAAAATCTCTGATTCCTAGGATGATTTCATATGATTCATGAACACATTTAAGTTGGGGCTTAGAGGGCCATGTCATAGAGATTAATGTTATTTTATGTTATATTTGTCTATGTTGTTCCCATACTGGCGAATTCTCAATGCTATTTGCCAGAATTGTGAAAAGTTTACATTTTGAACATTGAGTTGTATATGTCAACCATCCTCTGCATTCTATCAGTTTCTATTTTAAATTCTGTGGGGAAAGAAAAGGCAACAAAACAAAGTAGGAGTTGGCATTCAGATATTACCACAGTTCAGCATTATTGACTGTGGTTGCCATGTTTTGAGTAACATCATACAGAAACAGTCAAAGGGTCCAGATTCGGGTTGATCTGACTGACACTTGACTCTGTGGTGACTTCTAGGGTTTGACCACAGAAGAGTTGTCACTGACATTGCTCTATATATCCTTGCCAACACGACCTGGCTGAAAGCACAAGGAAAATGGGATTTTTTTTTCCTGCTACCAAAATATATGATAAAAATTATGTATTTGTTTTTATTAATAGATCAAAAAAAGGATCTATATATCTTTCTATATATTATACGTTCTACTTGTGTCTATTAAAATATTTCTTTAAAAAATATACAGACTTCAAATAAGGAATTTGGTTAAATTTAGGGCAGTTGTGATCTCATGGTTAGAGAGTCGGACTTGTAACCCGAAGGTCGTGGGTTCTAGTTTCAGTACCTTCCACTCACATTGCCCACAACTGACTTGCCCTTGAACAAGGCACCTAACCTCCAATTGCTCCCTGGTCGCCACAGCTCCAGGTGCGTGTTCACTACTCACTGCTTTGTGCACTTTGATGGGTGAAATGCAGAGCACCATACTTGGCTACACATTACTTCACTTTTCACTTAATTTCAATTGAATCACTTTCCATGGTGATTAGAGCAGTTACTGAAAAATATTATTATTACATTATCACATGATGTGGAGATGTGGAAGGCTTCATGTCGTTGAGTAATGACATTTTCATTGTAAGCTTTAACTCTGATGAAGTTCAACAAAAATTGGTTGCTTATTTTTTGACTTGTGTTTATTTAAAGGGTCAGTCATAAATCATACAGCAGGTAATGTGGAGGTTATTGGGATAATTGTTGGCAGTTGCTACTGCTGTTGGAAGGTTTGTGGTCATAAGGTAAGTGTTGCTCCTGCAGAGGATATGTATTGATTTCCAAGCTCTCCTCAACAAGTTGCTTAGAACCCTCACATTTTGTTGGAAAAAATGACGGAATGATTTTCAGAAAAACAAAACAAAAACAAAAAAACAATTTCTCACAACTCATTATTGCAATTCATTCAGTACATTAGTCTCTTTTTCTCTTTACTAAACTCTTCTCTGAGTTTAAATATTGGCATGGCAATTTTGGTCAGTAGCTCAGCATTATGAACGAAAGCGTTTTCCTTCCATGTGGAAACAGTGACTGAAGCAAGCAGATCCCTCTCAGGCCCCTCTTCTCTTTTTAGAGAAAGAATCAGACTTAAATTTTAATTGCAGGTTCCTCTACGATTTATCATTTGTTTGCACTGTTGACATTTTGCAAACTGACAGTGGGGATTCTTGAGCTATGAGCTGCAACCTCACAATACTGGTAAAAGCTGGCTTATGTTGTGTTGTGTAACCAAATAGCCTCTTCTCTATCTATTCACCCACTTTTTAATTCCTCATCTGCTTGTCTTTATCCACTTTTATAGAGGATAGAAGATTGCAAGAAGAGCCGAAGGAACCAGTTATTCCTTATCTGTTTTAATGAGATTTTTTTTATTTAGCGTCTTAGTTATTCAGCCTGACCAATGCAGTCTGAGTTCATGTTCACACAGCAACATAATACAGTTGTCAGCCCTGTATTTGAGTCCTACTGTTAGTTGCTACTGTTAGTTGCTGAACGAACAGGACATTTAGAGAATCATACCTGTAAATAAATGTGGTTGTCAATTTCAAAAACTGACAGTGTGAACATGGCCTGATTCTCAAACAGATTCTGAGATGATTTTTTACTGACTCAAATGTACATTGTGAGTCTTCATTTATACTGTAGTAAAGTAGTTTCTCTCCATTACCGCATGATTTTATTTTGTTAGTCCAGTCCAGTTAGTCCAGAATTCTTTTAGAATTGATGGAAAAACACATATTGGATCATATAAATATATCTATGGATTTACATTCTGAATGCTGAATGAAATTAAGATGCCCTTAATAATGAGTGTAAACACATTTCTGTGTTAATCGGTGGCTGGTTGCATAAACTGCAAAGACAAGTCTTACAACTTAGTCATCAATTGTTTTTCTTTAAGACTGTTCATAACATTCAGTCAGTTACATAAAAATATAGATTGGTCTAATTTGATACAGAAATGTAAGATTACCCCTGATTATTTGGTCATACTAGTTCTTAACATAATGTTAATGCAGCTGGCCACTGGTCTGTCCACTGCAGTCAGTATTGGCTGATGGCTCAGTTGCTGTATTTGCAGGTGCACTCACTATACCTTTCTGTCTGGTTGTCAAGGGCCTAAACATCTTTTTCTCTCACTTTGTGCCTGCGTCTGTCTGTTAGAGTAACTACTAAGCTCAATGGTTTGACTAGGCAATCCCCTGCAGAATTTGAAAGAACTTATAACTCCCAGCTGCCTCCTTTTCAAAGAGGGGGAATTATACTACAAATTTTAATGCTTGGCTTTGATAGAAACATTTGATGAAAGGAAAGAAAGATGGCTTTTTAAGTACTCTTAATGAAAGCAGCACCCTTTACTTTGGTCACTTATGTTTAAAATAAAATCAGCTCAATGTTCATCAGATGTTTTACCATCTATTTGCTTTCAAACTGGAGACATAACAAAATGATATATTTAACTGTTATACTCTATGAAACAATGGAAATTTATTAATGCACACCATGATGAATTAATTAAATAAGATGTGTGTTTTTGCAACAGGCCCAACAATAGTATTGTTATTGTTATTGTCGATAATACAGACTAGTGCATCATCTAAGTTCTTAGAATCATATAATTTCTTAGATCCACAATTTTGAAGAAGATATTTGCATGTAGAAATATTTCCGTTGTTTTGTTGTGAATTTTAGAATCATTATGTATGTGTTTACTGTAGTAACTGTAGTTTACTGGTGTGTGCGATTACATTTACACTGCATGTTCATTTTGACCAAAACTTAGTAACTGTGGTTTTGCTATTTTCAAGGTCAAGTTGAAATGGAGGTGGGCCATATTTCACAATTAGAGCGGCCAGAACGCCAGTATTAGTTATTATATAATCTATAATTATATGCTTGGGTAGCGTGGTTTGGATAGTGTCTGAGGTTCTGCTGAGAGTTTGTCAGTGGGCTTTATATGGTAACATGCAGCTATGTTTACCACAAATCTCTGCATCAGTCAAGTTGGAGGGCATCTATCTGAAAGCATACAGTTTAAACTGCTTGTTAAGCAAATTAGAAGATTATAGAAGATCAGTTTTTGCTGTAGAGGTGATGTACAATGATCCATGAAACCTGAAATCCATATTCTTCACAAAAAGCATTTTCAAGAGATCATAATAGAGTGACCCAAATCAAGCATGCATGGACAGACAGACGAAGAGACAAAAAGGGGGAGGAAATGAGAGAGAGAGAAAGAGAAAGAGTGAAGATCTGTCTGTTGGCTGAATGAGCACCTCCTTTTAGTTTGGCCACAGTCTCCACCTCCTTGCCTCAGATATAGAGTGTTTTTAGGAGCAGTAGAGTCAATCAGAGCCGGGTGTACAGAAGAGCACATTGTCAGGATAGTCCATCCTTACGCACACACACACACATACACTAACACACACTCGGTCACGTTCTCCGTCTCGCACATGCACATGGAGTACTACTGGACCCACCTACTCTGGATTCTCTGGAGCATGATGCCAGGTGAGCGTGTTTGCATGTGTAGCCTGATTTTAATTAAAAACATTTTAAGAGAGGCAAAGTGGTAAGTAAAAGCTCCCTTAATACTATCAAACTGAATTAAATACTTTGCAGCTTGAGAGTTGAATTAGTGCCATGGATGTGATTTGTGCGCATGAGATTGTATCCCAGCACCGTGCATCTCCCACGTCTGCTTTCCAATGTCAGGCACTTTTACACTGACCTCCTCTGATAGATGGGGATGCTGGATTGCCTGTGGAATGGTTGGAGTTACCCTTGCTCCAATTTCCATCCTAGCACTTGCATACTTTTAAATGCAAGGAGATTTTATCAGGAATATTTTGGGAGTTCATTGTTTCCGGTGTCTGGGAAAGATCTGGTGAGCAGCCAGATTAAAGTTCACTTCTGAAATGACACTCTTGACAGTATATTCAATGACTTGCAGTTCAGTGCTGTCGTGGGTCAAGGGTCCCTGAGAAAATTTAAATCAGATTTGCATTCTTGCCCAGTCCTGTCATGTTTTAGTTCTCATTTAATTTGTCTGTCTTTCCATCTGCACAATGAGGGCGATAAATGAGAAGTTCCAAATATTTATTTTATGTAATTTGATTGGCTAAAAGAGGAGGAAATGAATGTGTAACTTCTGATTGAACTGTTACTGATGAAGGATTAATGTGGGAAATATCTGAAGAACATGTGTGTGCTGGTTTGTTCAAACATGCGCTTTTTGTTTAGTTTGTTTGTTGCTCATCTTGACCAGTCGCCAATAAGCCAGCTGTGACCCAGGCCAATTTTGCAAAGTAAACATTATGCTAGTACAATACTGTAATACTACTGTCTATTGTACTCCTTTCAGCCTTTTTCTGTTCACAATAAATTAATACATAGCAACTTCTACGTTCACTTTGCAGCTGAATTTGCATGAACATGGATTTTCTGCTCACATCAGATTTTTTTGGCTGTCCTTCTCATGCCCTTTTAAATGTGGCCCGTATCAGACACTTGTCGGAACAGATGATGCTCCTAAATTGACCTGCACTCATATAAATTTAAGCGAGGCACTCAATCATGACAAATGTTGCGATAGAATAGGTAATTCCCTCTAGTGTGATCAATTGACCAAGACATGTGCTCTCACGCCACACATATGACACACACACACGATGTGAAAAATACATCACGGAGCTAAGAGGAAACTGACAATGCATCGACAGACAAGACAGACCAGGTTATTTTTGATATGAAACAATTTCAAATTTAAAATATTGTAATTTTTTAGTTTAAACAATAAATACCAAGTAGTGGCTCTTTAATGTGTCGTGACAGATCGCTGTAGTTCGTGAACCGATCATCTCTTCATACTAGTTCATTTATAGCATCAAATAAACATGAATGAACATCAGAAGGAATGTTGTTTCAACTGCAGAAAGATATGAGTAATTTTTGAAGGTCAAGTTCACCAACATGAATCTACTAACTCCCCTGGCTGCTTTGTTGGACAAAATGGCAGATTCGGGATTATGATTGGTCAGATCTCCTGTCAATCAAACTGCAGGCGAAGGGTCAATTGTGGTTTCATGCTTGACAGCAAAAGCAGGCATAGCTAAGTATATGTGACAACAGAGCATTGTAAATGGCCTGTTCCACACGATCAGTCAGTAATGACACTGATTTATGTGTCATGAATATTCAGTACTCAAAAATACTGCACTGGAGATGAACATCGCCGAAAGAAACAATGATTTGCAAAAAGTGAATCCGATGTCCATTCAGTAACCACTCTGATGGATTCATTGAAGGATTCGTCAGACTAAAGCCGTGTGATTTATAATAGTCTTGCTTGTCAGTCTGTATGAACATGATCCTCATGTCACACTGTGGGATCTCTGCTGTCATTAATGTCAGATTGTACGGTAATCAAGATGTGTTAAAAACTTGTCTGCAGTTTTACATCATCAACCCATAAATGTTCGGTGACTGTGAGCTGCATTACATGCAGGCCTAAAATGGTGGCTAAAAAAAAAAATCTGTAGTGTTTATTTTGATTACGGCTTGTCTTGAAAAACGAAGACACTTTCACTGTCGTCAAAGGAGAAGTCAGACTGCAGGACTGTGCTCCAAATTTTCAGACACTGCCAGAATTCAGTCTGAGGTCAAATTTGATCACAGCGGTCATTAATCGGCTGTCAGTGAACATGTCAAACTAACGATCAAAGACTAGCCTAGGATCAGAGGAATCTTTTAGGATTTGCAAAATTTAACGCAGACGGCCAAATCTTGGGCAAAATCACACAGCCTGAACCTGGCTTGATTTAAACAAGTGACATTTTTTAATGAATCACTAGGCAGTTGATTTACATGACTAATTTTATTTTGAATCGAATTCTGTGAAAACATGTAGCATGTGGCATGTAGCTCATGTCCACTGTATTTTTATCACAAAATTCAATTCAGACTGCAAACTCGCATTCAAATCTAATATGATTAACATATGATTTGTTTTGCTTTGATGTTGGAAATAACCATGATAGGAACAATATTTGAAGATGTTGGTTGAATGCCTGTCATTTGCTAAATGTTTGTTTCCTGGCAAATTTATTATTTAGCTGGGTGGGATGATAAATTATTGTGATCTCAGGCGCTTCTACCTGGAGTACTACTTAGGAAATAAAAATTATGGAATAAGGTTATTTTGTGTGGGTGAGGAACTCCAGAACTAGTGAGTAATGCCTGACTGTGGTGTATATCAGTCTGCTGATGCCACGTGCCTCACGGATAGTTTACTTTGGCCACAAACCCAGTCGTAAGCTACCAGGCTCATCCCCTGCTAGCCATCTCTCAGCAGTCCTTCAATGAGCTTTCCAGACCACATAGCTCACGGTTGGAATCTCAGCATGAAATGAGCAATGTCTGGTCATTTTAATCTTGATCTGTGAGTGTAACAGAATGTAAATCAGTCCCTGAGGTGCCGCACATACAGTAAGAGCATAAAGTCCATTAAATCTTAAGCAAAATAGCATTTCAAAGCAATGCTTTGAAAGATGCATTTCCAGCATGTGGAGTTTATTAAAATCTGCTGGCCCATAATCCTCGCCAGTGGGCATCAGTGAGGCTCATTAGCATCAGGGCAGTTCCTCACGTAAATATTTGTGAAGGAGGGAAGAGATGACAGAGGGGTCAGCAAATGTTTAGAAGGTGGTGTTTGTCACATGTGGGCTTGTACAGAACTGCATGTCTAACTAAGACCTAGTAATTCATCAGTATTGGTGCCATTGATGTGGGTTTTGATTAGGAATTAGATTTGGTGGACGGTCTGTAGTAGATATGCCCTAGATGTGGCCGCCAACACCAGCTTAAATGTTTCTATAGAAAGGTTTTGATTTTGCTGCTGCTAGTTGTAGCTGGAATTTTGTCTTCCATTATACTTATTGTATTAAAATCACCAATTTATACATCCTTTTTGACAATTCCAGTGTGTATATATATATATATATATATCGAAATTCAGTTAAATATTGTTTCAATACACAAATGACACAACATTGAACTGAATTGAGCTGGATAATAATGTTATTGTCTTCTGTAGAACTGCTTATATATGAATTGAACTCATTTTGTAATTGTTGACCTTGACAGTTATTTAATTGAACTGAATCAACCCTGAAAGAGCTTGAACTTGAGTCTTTTTATAGCTGCTACTATTCTGTATTATTTAGTTTGCATCATTAATTGTGTTATTTCCCTGTTCACCTGTACATCTGTGAAGCCACTTTGAAATAATCTGTGTTGTATAAAGTACTATTAAGGCCATTATATATATATATATATATATTATAAAGAACATTATGATCACCTTCCTAATATTGTGTGCCCTGATCCATCAAGGCATGGACTCCACTAGTCTCCTGAAGGTGTGCTGTAGGATCTGGCACCAAAATGTTGGCAGCAGATCCTTTAAGTCCTGTAAGTAGCGAGGTTGGGCCTCCATTGATTGGACTTGTTTGTTCAACACATCCCACAGATGCACGACTGGATTGAGATCAGGGAATTTGGAGTCCAAGTCAACACCTCAAACTCTTTGTTGTGCTCCTCAAACCATTCCTGAACCATTTATACTTTGTGGCAGGGCGCATTATCCTGCAGAAAGAGGCCACAGCCACCAGGGAATACCGTTTCCATGAAATGATGTACATGGTCTGCAACAATGCTTAGGTAGGTGGTACGTGTCAAAATACCATCCACATGGATGGCAGGACTCAAGGTTTCCCAGCAGAACATTGTCCAAAGCATCATTGTTCCTTCCTTGGACCACTTTTGATAGATACTGACCATTTAAGACCGGGAACACCCCACAAGAGCTGCAGTTTTGGAGATGCTTTGGCCCAGTCATCTAGCCATCAGAGTTTTGCCTAATTCAAACTCGCTCAAATCCTTACGCTTGACCATTTTTCCTGCCCCAAACACATCAACTTTGAGAACAAAATGTTCACTTGCTGCCCAATATATCCCACCCGCTAACAGGTGTCGTGATGATGAGATAATGAGTGTTAATCACTTCACCTGTCAGTAATGTTATGCCTGATTGGCGTAAATAAAAGTGGCTTGACTTAACTTGATATTTTTTATTTCCTCCAATTGAAAAAAAAAATCTAAGAAATCTCACTCAGTTCAAACACATTTGCTTATTTTTGTATAGTGACAACGTCAAGCATGTAGCATAATTAAAATAATTTCCTCAGAAGATCAACAGGATGTAATACATTTTTTGCAACTGTTCAGAAAAGAATGTTTACTGTACTTGCACAAATTTTCAGTGAAGATGTGGTCTTCATATGTGAAAAACTGATATTTAAAAGACAAATGGAGAGAAATAAGGGAATGATTCTGGGACATGACATCGGCCAGATTTGAACCTGCATCTCTGTCAACAGCTCTTTATGCATCCTGACCATACCATGGGTCTGTCAATCTCTGGCAAATTGTTAGTCTTCAGGATCCATGGACACTCTTATAGACTGGAGCTTCTCTGTCAGTATGACTGTGGTGTGGCTCCTGTAGCTTGGTTGTTGTCCAAAACAGAGCAGGCCTGGCCTGGACACACAGCGCAACCCTTGCAGCCACTGTGTTGAGGTTTATTTATCTGGGCAAAGAAATCCACACACAGGAAACCCACTCTATAGGACCTGCTGATATTACAGAGAATATTAAAGTATCTGCCACGTTAGGGCTTTTAAATGGAAACTAGAACCTTTCTACTCAGCTCTCTTTCTCATTCTCTTTTCCCTTGGTTTTTTTTTTTTTTTTCAAGGGTAAAGCTGTTCTCAGAGGGTGTCTGGGACAATCTGGTTTCAGTAACAGACTGGATGTGTATTTAAACCAGCACTTTGGAAAAAGTGATCATTGACAGTGGGAGAGAACTTAGGGGAAAAATTTTAGATTTTTAGAACAAAGTAAAATTATCATAGGTGTTATTAGGTTTTTCTTCTTCACTGGTCAGCCAATGGATCTATATTTAGATTAATTCAAGGTTGTCATTTTTGTGGCTATTCATAAATGAAGTCTTCCAGGAGAATGTTTGAGAAAAAGATCAAAAGGTTCTGGATGTCTGGACAGTGTTGAAATGTGTGCAACAGAATATTGCCATATAAGTGAATTATATGGTTTCAGTGATTATATGAGTTTGTAAGATCTAGTTTATTTAATGCTATTTAATGCTAGATCTCTCTCTCTCTTTGTTGGGAAGATTTTGTCTGATATTCAACAGAGCAGGAAGCAGGAGATGAATGGGTTCAAAATTTTGGAGTCAGAAAGTTTTTTTTTTTTCAAAAGAAATTAATACGTCTATTCAGAAAGTGAGCATTGAAGGAAATCTGTTTGTCAAGTACACATTTTTATCATTCTTAGATTTCAAAGAAAGAAGGGCATGGGACAGAGGATCTGATGAGAATAAGTCTGTATGTGTGCACCAAAGGACACTTCTCTATGTAAGCCTTCATTGCAGTTCACAGCGGGACATGCAGTACTCCCGCTCAGAATAAAACGTCAGTGACTGGCAGCATCACTCTCAACTGTTTATCATTTTATGTGAAAGGCAGTGACCAGAAATTAGGCTAGGAAAAACATGTGGTCCACATTATTCTGTGCGCATTCTTTTGCCTGAGCAGATTAATGTGCAAAAATGCTTTTACATCATCCCTATCGCAGTACAGTAGCCTGTCATTATTCATGCTTTTGTCTAGAGAAAGAGAACGTGGGAAAGGGAAAGCGAGAGAGCGAGAGGCGCTAAAAGTACTTCACTTCTCTTCCTCTCTCCTCTACTAACTGGAAGATCTCTTCATCTCATCCATCAATCCTCTGCAAGATATAATATGCTGAATGGAAACTACATCCGTGCATGAAGCAGACATTGTACTTATCAGCATTGTCATCAATAAACTGTTTCATTTTCATTGTTGACAGCTGGAATATAAATTTTTTTTTTATTTTGAAAGACATTTTCTTTAAAAGTCTTTTAATTGAATCCAGAGGAGATGGATGTTTTCCCTCTGTTTTTTCCATTGGTAGAGAGGCCAAACTAGAGACCTGGGGCCACCAGAGAGAATCAAGCCTTTCGTCAGATCCCATTGTATGTTTTCTGCATCCTTGCCATTTTTTTTTATTTTTATTTTTTTTTTGTCAAATGGATATATTCTCGGAACTCTGAACGACAGCATATGGATGTCATAACCTTGCACACGTGGAAATGCAAGGTTATGACATCCACATGCTGTCGTTCAGAGTTCAGAGTGGAGATTAACGGTGTAGCCCAGTGTAATTCTCAGATAAATTAACCATTGTGTTTACACTTAGATCAGAGCTTTTTTCTATATATATTTCTCAGTTCAGCACCTGCTTTAGATTTAGTTTACTTAGATTTAGTTTAAGATCCATCCTTACAGATATTGATCTTTATTCACCAGATTATAACATGAAAAGGCATGCATCTAATGTCAAAATTTTTGCAAAATTTTTAAAGACATGATTATTTGTCTATAAATACTTAAAGGTTTTGTTTACCCAAAACTGAAAATTCTGTCATCATTTTACTCATTCAATACCTATATGACTTTCCTTCTTTCCTGGATCACAATAGAAGATATTTTGAAGAAGGTTCTTTATAGTCCAATTGAGGTTAATGTTGTTTTTGACCCCTTTGACTCTCATTGGACTATAATACTATAGTGTTAATCTTTTCATCCAGAGAAGAAAGATAGTCATACAGTTTTGGAACATGAGGACATGAGTGTGAGTAAATGATTACAGAATTTTCAGTTTTTGGGTGGACTTTCCCTTTAATTAAAAAAAAAAAAAAAGTATCTGTAGCCTAAACAGCCTCTTTCTCATTTTTTGCTTCAGGTTAAGCCATAATTATGGTGCTGGTAGGAAGCAACTTAAAAGACATAATAGTCTTTTGATTTTGACTGAAATTGGATCTGCCTGTTCGAGCTCTGTGAGTCATAGATGTAACTTCCTTTTTTTTTTCTTTTTTTTGGATTGACAGACAGTCAAATCTGTTGTGGTGATTGACAGCTTTATTGTTTAGTCTTATCCATAATGAGGTCCAATATTCTGTTTTTTCCCACTCCAGAGTCTGTTGACAGAGTTGGAGAGTGTCAGGTCAAGCGGTGAAAGTCATGCAGGCTCTCTCCATGACCATGAGCTTTAGACTGATTATGAAGGGGTTTCAGCATTGGACCTCCATGAAGATGTTTGTTAATCCACTGACCAGGATCTTGTAGTTTTTAAGGGGTCCGTCAGAACATAAGCAGAAGCCATTCAGGCATGTTAGGTGTAAACAGAGACACCTTTGAACTTGTAGATAAAGCAATCATAGTCTGTTTTCAGAATGGGATGAAACCTCAAAAGGATTCTTTTCAATAGATTCTTTTCCATGTAAGGGGGATTTCTGGAAGAACCCTCATAGAGCCCTAATTTAATTAATGGGGTTTCTCATTACTGCTCAGTCATTTACATTATAGGCAATACTCATTACAAAGACACATTTCAGTACACAAGCCAAATCTGTGTAAAATTCCTTTTAAATATATATATATATATATATATATATATATATATATATATATATATATATATATATATATATAATTAATTTAAAAAACAATAAACATGACGTAAATTTTGAAATACATTTTCAAACTCCATTTGCTGTGTGTATTTGTCTCCAAATCTGTCATGTGATTTGGTTTAGGCCAAATAACAAAAAACAATGTGTACTTTCCTCTCTGTTTACTGTTCGTCTGTTAGTGGTTTTGAAACAGTACAGATTACATCCAGTGTTGCTCATGACTAGAAGCACTACAGTTTAGGATTCTTTATGCTGGTTTAGCCACAATTCCATTTTGCTTCTTAGATTTGGGTCATTGCTGGAACTCTTTGGCTCACAGAATCTATTGCCGTTGCCAGTAACTGTGTAGTCTTATGTCCAGCGTGCAGTGGATGATATTCATATCTGAATTTTCTGTCTGTTTACAGGGTTCCATGACTGTTTCAACATTGACACCAAAAATCACAGGATCATAAAGGGCCCAAGGCAGACACAGTTTGGCTACACTGTCCAACAACACATGGCTGGGGGACAGAAGTGGTAAGAAGCACTTTTTGGGTCTCTTCCTGTACCCCTTGATCTTAAAGGGATAGTTAAACCAAGAATGAAAATTGTCATCATATACTCACTCTCATAAATACCTCATACATATGATGTGTGAAAAAAAAGCATGTTCGTTGTGTGCAAAATCACATACAGGTGGGTATTATCTCAATAAATTAGAATGTCTTTAAAAAGTTCATTAATTTCAGTTATTCAAATCAAATTGTGAAACTTGTGTATTAAATAAATTCAATACACACAGACTGAAGTAGTTTAAGTCTTTGGTTCTTTTAATTGTGATGATTTTGGCTCACATATAACAAAAACTCACCAAGAGGAATATGACAACTTTAGCCAAATTCCCTGACACGCCTGTGTGTGGTGGCTCTTGATGCCTTGACCCCAGCCTCAGTCCATTCCTTGTGAAGTTCAACCAAATTCTTGAATCAATTTTGCTTAACAATCCTCGTAAGTTTGCGGTTTTCTAAGTTGGTTGTTCATCATTTTCTTCCACATTTTTCCCTTTCACTCAACTTTCTGTTGATATGCTTGGATACAGCACTCTGTGAACGGCCAGCTTCTTTGGCAATGAATATTTGTGGCTTACCCTCCTTGTGAAGGGTGTCAATGATTGTCTTCTGAACAACTGTCAGATCAGCAGTATTTCCCATGATTGTGTAGCCTAGTGAACCAAACTGAGAGACCATTTTGAAGGCTCAGGAAACCTTTGCAGGTGTTTTGAGTTGATTAGCTGATTGGCATGTCACCATATTCTAATTTATTGAGATCATGAATTGGTAGGTTTTTGTTGTGAGCCAAAGTCATCACAATTAAAACAAACAAAGACTTAAACTACTTCAGTCTGTGTGCATTGAATTTATTTAATACACAATTTTAGTTGAATAGTTTATTTCAGTTTACTGAAATAAATGAACTTTTCCACGACATTCTAATTTATTTACATTCATCTGTCAAAAAAAAAAAAAAAACGAAAATTCCCATGTGTCCAGTTCTTGAAGTGTGATTCACAAAGATGTCCAAGAAAATAGTTAATTTGTTTTTATTGCATCTCCCAAACCAACAGTAGATCTCCTTGCCTCATGATTTATACAGTTTTCATTACAAGTAAATTTAGATCTCTTGTAAAAGGAAAATCCACCTATAATGCTTTTAGGGGTTATGAGAATTGGAATGAGTTTAACATTTGTCGTCCATCACTGTGATATCATCATCTCTCGTTGCTTTGGCATTTTGATTCAAATCTGGCATCCCACTTTGTCTGCATGGCCACAGCTCACCTGAAACCCTGCCCAGTCTATCACTCTCTCTCTCTATGTGTGTTTGTGTGTGTATGTGTGTGAAAAAATAAGTGTGCCTGCAATGAAAAAAAAACTTTTCTATGTTTATAAGTGTAATTCCCCCCTTTGTCTTCATATCATAGAAATGTGTTAAGGACCTCATGTTCATTTGGCATAAGTATGGAAAAGAATCCAGCTCATCTGCTTCTCATTTTAATGAAGCTTCTAACCCCCCCCATTGTACCTGAGATCGAGAGAACGATACATTCTATCTCGCATTCCTTTGATAATGGCTGAATGGCTTGGTCTGTGGTTTAGATGTGAGTGTGTTGTCAGTTTAGCTGGACTGATATGGGGTGATATCAACAAAGACTTTCTCAAGTAAGCGGCTGCCAAACAGACCCCCTTTCTGTCTCTGCCCCATTCACACAGCATCTGGAAACCATTAACAGGCCAAAGAAAATTTTCAGTGTGGCTTATGTGTCTGGCTTGGTGTCACTTCTATTTTATATGTATATTGTTGTGAATTAGCACTTACACAACATAGAGAAAACCAGTTATAAATAAAGGCACGCACATCAAGAAATACTACAGTAGCAGGCTTAACTACACATAAACATGAGATATAATGAGTGAAAGCCCAATTAATAAATGTCACTATAGATGTATATTAAGTAAGTTGTAAGTTTACACCTGTGTGCTGCAAACAGTTAATGAAATGGAAAGCTAACACTACCTCATGTTGAGATGAAAATTAATATAATATATTTGATCGCTCTCCCATCTGTTTATGTGATAAAGAGACAGAGCTTTAGGGGAGCTTGTGTTGTGTTTATGCTGGCATTAAGCAGTAGGAGAGGAAGAAGAGTTGTGCAGGAATTGGCTGTAGATGTAGCTAATCGTCATTATGCGGTAAGTTTACTTTAGATGGATAGAACAGGAGAAATGCTTTGGACACTGAGACACTGCTTGCTATTTACTTATTCATGTGTACTGGTGCTCAGTTTGACTCACAGTTTGAGTCAGGAAATGTCTTGATTAGCACAGTAAGATCCTCGGAGGAGAATATTTAGGCCAAGAAAGTAATGGAGTCTAGCTGTGTCTCACCTCTCTCACAACCTCGAAGCCTTTCAGCGTGGACAACACACAATACACTCTGACAGTTCAACTTATTTTTCTTATAGTTTTTAGAGCAGAATACCTATAGTGTTATATTCACTGAAGTGACTCAAATGCTTTGACATGATGCTTGACTGGGGGTCCATGGAGACTTTCTAAGGCAGGGTCATAGTCCCTTGCCCTCAAATTTTTTGACAAATGTTTTGGAAATTTCAGTGCAATGCAATACAATCATATATCACATTACTCATCACATATCACATCACATCACCCAATGTTGCACCCAAAATAAATTTTTTACAGAGACTCCAAAATCGAAATCAAAGTTTTAATTTAGGCTAAAACTACAATAAAAATTAAATTGTAATTAAAAATGAGTTTGTGTAATTGCTGTTCAGGGTGTCATGCTCTGAGATAATAATTAAACCAGTTGTAGTAAAGTTCTTCAGCAACAAGCCAAACAAATTTGACATATTTCTACTTTAGCATAATTTTTGGCCACAGTGAAGTGTGTTCACACAGCTGACATGTTTACCTGTTGTTGCTTATTCACATTGTGCGCACAAAATAGACTTTGACATGGTCAAAATGCATCACCAGAGAAGCCCTCATTAAAGGGTTTGTTCGTCCAAAAATGAAAATTCTGTCATTAATTACTCACCCTCATGTCGCTCCAAACCCATTAGACCTTCCTTCATCTTCAGAACACAAATTAAGGTATTAATCGTTAATTTAATCGTTCAGCACTTCCAGGGCTTCAGCAGGACGTGTCGTGCTGCTCACGTTACCAGTGTTGGCTAATACAAAGCCGGCGTTCTGACGTAGAACCTGGAAGCGCTGAACGTAACAGCGTCCGAGAATGACAAAGAAGAGAATATATTGTTGAATAAAGTTGCTATTTTGGTTTTGTTTTTGCACACAAAAAGTATTCTTGTCGCTTCATAAAATTAAGATTGAACCTCTGGAGTCACATAGTTTTTTTTTTTTTTTTAACAATGTCTTTAGTACCTTTCTGAACCTTGAAAGCGTTTATTATATTGCTGTCTATGGAAGAGTCTTATTCCACTCGGATTTAATCAAAAATATCTTAATTTGTGTTACGACGAAGGTCTTAAAGTGTCGAACGACATGAGGGTGAGTAATTAATGACAGAATTTTCATTTTGGGGAGAACTAACCTTTTAAACATCACTGTTTTGGTCAATGATTACGGTTCTATATCATATCATATACCATATAATGTCATATTTAAAATCTAATCAAGAAGTCAAAGGGGAATGGCATAATGATAACAGCAAAAGACTATCATATTCATCCCTGTCTCTTTCTCTCTCTTTGAATCTGGCTACAGTATGTTCTCTGTAGAATAATAGCGTACAGATTACTGAATAGTACATACTTTATAGTATACTACCTAGTATTGTTTAAAACTAGTATTATGTGTAACTAGTTTAATATAAATATAATGATAAAATAATGAGTCAATTACTAGAATGATATGAGTTTAGTAGTATTCACTATTGTATCTTTTTCTCTTTTTCTCGGGTGCAGTGAGGGTATCAAAGCAGCATGCAGTGCAAAAAGGTGTTATCCCAGTTTCAGAGGCACAGAAGGGGTTTAGTGGTGTAGGAAAATAGGGAATACAAACATCAGCTGTGGTTACTGAAATCATGGACTAGAAGGGAGTATATAGTTACTGTTCTCTCATATTTTTCTCTCTCTTTTTCTTAATACTATGTTAACATATGCATTTTATTTCATGTCATTACACCAGGATTGTTTGGAACATGTTCACTATACATGTTCTAAGACACTAGCATTGCCCTGTACACTGTATATTCAATATTGGAACAATTTCAGCAGTTGCCTACCATGTTTAATAGCAGATACATAATTACAGGATAGAAACTTTGAAATTATCATGTTAAAACTAGCCTATGTTCCACAAATTAGTATATAGCTTTTTTGCATTTGGATAAACCTTATATTTTTGTGCCATGAAAACCGCTAAACAAGCATGTTTTTTAAAAAAATCAGAGTTTATACACTTTTTCTAAGGTTTGCTTGTGTCACCAAAAGTGACGTGTATGTCTTCACTTTTATGAAAAAAGTTGTCTTGAGCTGTTGAGTCTCTTAGGATGTGTTCACACTTGGCAGGTTTGGTTCAATGGTTCAACTCTGGTGCGTTTGCTTTGTCAGCGCGGTTCATTTGAGTGTAAACTTGTGTAAACCCTGAAAGGTGAGTCGAAAAATATACGTCATGAAAAGCATAAAAGCCATTTTATGTGTCTGTCTGTGTCTGTGAGGTTTGGACTTAAAGCAGTGTGAATGCTAAGCAAACCAAGACTAAATGTATCATTTTCTTTTTTCCAGTCTAGATCAAAATAACCAAGAGAACTGAACTGCAAGTGTGAACAAATCTAAAAGTCTTCTTTGCATCCAACTGCTTTGTCCAAATTAACCCATAACCTCTGCTAGTATCACAAAGAGAATCCTGACGTGAGTCTGGTGATGATAAAAGCAGATCTACTTCCATACAGCTTTCATTGCACAGCTCATAGGGAGCTTGTGGGTGTTTTGGGGCACATATTATTTTTTCATGGGTGATGAATATTTGAGCTATTCCAGGAATCTGTTGTTCCAGTATATACAGGCCTCTTGGAGCTCTTTGAAGTATGAATAATATGTGTTTGTGACGGTTTCATGTTGACTTGTGTGTGTGTGTTTACACTTTCTTTCTTTCTTTCTTTCTTTTGCCTGTGATGACAAGGCTGAATTTTCAGCAGCCATTACTCCTGACTTCCGTGTCACATTCTTCAGGTGCTCAAGTATTATCAAGTCTTATTATTATCAATGTTGAAAACAGTTGTTCTGCTTAATATTTTTGTGGAAACTTTATGAATGCATTGTTGCTGAAAAAAACATTAAGTTCTTTCAAAAAAAAAAAAAAAAAAAGATATGGTATATAATATTTACAAATATCAGAGGTCAAATTCAGGCAGCTCTTAAAAGCTACATCACGTGATTTGCAGCCATTATTACATTCAGCTGTTAGTAATCCCAAAGAGAACAAATCTCAATTGCCATTTCTTACCATCTCTCCCTTTCTGTTGTAGTAGTGTGAATACTGTAGAAAAAGTAGAAAGTAGAAAAAGGGTGAAGGGGAAACTTTTACAATTGCAAGACAATAAATAATTCTAAACAACTTAGTTTGAAGGACTGTGACTTGCATACTGTGATGTCCGTGATGGTGTCGATCCATTATCACATCAGTGGTCTCGGATAAAGTTGAATAATGACCTTATCAAGACATGAATTCTTGATTGACATTTGCAATGTGATCTATGAGAAGTTGTACTCTTTTGGTATTGCAAAAATCTCTCAGGTTAACATGTTAATTACACTTGAGTTCTTTTCCTGGTGTCTCTCTGGCTGCCAGTGGGATTTTTCCCTGGGTGGCCATTGACTGTTGCACATCTACAGAATTGGCCTCACAGATCCCTGGGGATAAACATAGAGACAAACGTGGACACATACGCACAACCTGTTTATTTATTTTTTTAGAGTTTTGCAGTTTGAATTCCTTGCTGAGTTTTGACTTTTGTCTGGCATGTGACCTCTGAATTCCACAAGCAGCAGGAGGGTTGAAGCGTTCTTCATTTGTAGACTCAAACTCATCTGAAATACGGTTCACAAACCTTCTTTTACACTTGTGCAAGAAAACTCATCTGTACAAGAATGTCTTGGTTAACAAAGCAGTAATGATCAGGTGAAACCAATATGCTTTCCCTGTAATAGTTTTATGGGTTTTATGAAGTGTGTTGCTATAGTTTACTTTAGTTTTGCTACCTTTGCAGTGATGGTAATTTCATACAGAGGTATTTCTGATGTTTAACGTGTTCTTTTAAATCAATGACTCACAGGCCGTGATTTAAAGTCTGTGTAGAGCAATATTAAATAAATATGTATTCTGAGTTTGTCACACCACAGAAAAATGTGTTATTAACCATACAGCCAAATTTAAATGACAATAATTTAATTTACTCACCCTCAAGCCATCCTAGATGTACATGACTTTCCTCTTTCAGACGAATACAATCGGAACTTTCTAATAATGTCCTGGCTCTCCTAAGTTTCATAATGGCAGTGAATAGAGGATGAGATTTTGAAGCCCAAATAATTGCAACCATCCATCATAAAACACATTTATTAACCCACGCGTTTGTGTAATATCCATATTTAAAACTTAAATAATTGGGTTTCAACAGCTGTAGCTGTTTTGTTGTAGCCAAAAGAGTAACCTCTGACGCGATGTAGGAGTAGCGTAAGCTTTGATGCCTCTTTCTGTTCAAACACTTAGGGCTAGTCAACAAACTCAAGCTCCTCTTCTCTTACGCTGAAATATTATTGTGACCGATATTTGTTTTGCTCTCTCCTCTGCACCTCTGTTTTCGTCAATACGTCATGCACATTCACTCTTTCGCCGTTATTCGGTACTGTTACGATGAGACAGCGGAGTGGGATCCAAATGCGGGCTTTATTTACAGACGTGGTCAAACAGGCAATGGTCAATACATGGCAGACAGGAATGGCAGAGGATAAGCAAACTCGTAGTCATTAAACAGGCGAAAGACCAGGTCAGGCAGCAAACAAACAAAGTCCAAGGAACAGGCAACAAGCAAGGGTAAAAGACGGAAATCCAGGCAATCAAAACAGGAAACCAATATTTGATATATAATATATGAGGCGATATTTCAAGGTTGAGTGCCCTCTGGTGGCCGTTAAAGGGCACTCCAGCGGATAAGCCTAACAGGTGCGAATGGCCGTCTGTCAGAAGCTAATTATTTTAGTTTTAAAGTTTTAAATGCGGTTATTTTTCTTACACAAACACATCGCTTCGATTCAGAAGGCCTTTAATAACCCACCAAAGCTGTGTGGTTATCTTTCTGATGGATGCTTGCACTTTTTTGGGCTTCAAAATCTCATCCCCTATTTGTTGCCATTATAAAACTTAGGAGAACCAGGACATTATTTAATATAAATCTGATTGTTTGAAAGAAGAAAGTCATGTACACCTAGGATGGCTTGAATAAATCATTGGAAAAATTTTCATTTTTGAGTGAGCCAACCTTTTAAGGGAGGAGCCATGCTCAGTGGCTTCAGTGCATAATAGAGCCATGATTTCAGGCCCGCCCTGGTGCAAAACTGTTTTACAGTCTAACTCCACAATCCAGTACTACATAGTTCACAGTCTTTGTAACGTGTTTTCAGCAGTAAATTTCTAATAGTTATAATGTGTTTAGAAACAAATCTCTGAATTGCCTTTACGCAGACTTTAAGCATTTGTGGTGCATCTCTGCTTTTCTGTCCTGTCATATATGAAAGTAATGAAACAGCATATCAGTGGACTCGCTGGCACTTCATAGACCTCAGCACCATTTTACCATGAGCAAAGTCTTTTCTAACCCGCCAAATGTGAAAAACATTTGGCTATTAATGGCAAACCCTTTCCCCTTAGATTTTTCCAAAGGACTTGGGCTGCTAGTCCAGCGTTTTGTGGGAGATTGAATATGTAAAGGTTGTGTATTAGCGAGGCTGTTTCATTCACTGCTATTAGCTTTTTGAAGCCCTGCCGCAGAGAAAAAAAAAAGTATGAACTTAATGAATCAGAGCCTGATTGTTTTAACAGCTCACTGTGTCATTGCCCTGGAATACTATTAAATCACTGCAACAATGGCCTTCTTTCTCATGCTCATCTGTCTATTTCTCTTTCATACTTCCTTCTTTCCGATTTTTTTTTTCATTTAGGTAAGTGTGTCCCAAGCTGAACTCAAGTGTAAAGTGTAGTGCCAAAGGCGGCTATAACAAGAGTAATACTCACAATATTAATAGCAGTGAAAATATGCGCACAGTCTGAGCTCCTTCTGTGAAAAATTATTTCCAGAGACATTTGAAAATGTTTAGATGAACTTTTAACTGCAGACTTAGGTTGTTTTTTTAACGTGTAAACTTATTTCCTTATTTCATGCTCATTTCAAATCCATGTCGAAATTAGAGGGTTTGTTTATCCAAATATTGTTAAATCACAGAAATTTCACATTTACATAAGAAACAGGGATAAACTGTTACTGCCAGTTCATTTTGTTTATTTCACTGTATTGACTGAAAGAATACGGAGACTAAGTGAGGCAGAGCAGTCAACATACATCTGCAGTGCTACTACTTCTACATTCCCTAATTTCACCGTTAAATAGCCTGTGGGTGTCTTTTATATCAAATTATATTGTAACTGTATTGGGTAAAATCCATTTGTTTGGGGAGCTGGATCCAGATTTTGTTGGAATGCTTTGCTGGAGAAACTTGCCAAACAGAGAAATATTTTCCCAAGGGGCCCATGATGTTGACCCTTGGCCTATGGCAGAACACTCATGGAGGTCTGGATCTGCAGTAAACGAGTGTCAAATATCGCTCCCTGAATCACACTATCCCTGAGTGGGTATTGCTCCTGTTCAGAGCATTAACCTTTACCACCTGTCAGAATCAGCTTTAGATGTGGTGATTATGGTGTGTGTGAGATGTGGTGCTTCTAAATATTTTCATTGTGGCAGGATGTAGTATTACTGCCTTTGTGTTTTGAATCTTTCATGCATGATGCAGAATGTAGAGGGGTTTTCAAATAAGATGATCCCGTTCTGAGAGACCCACTCCTAAAATATTTAATTCAATTCACATTTCAATTCAGATAAGTATGATTTAAACCACATTAATGCCTGTCCCTGAATACCAGTGTAAATTTGAATCAATCTAAGAGTATATCATGATATATAGTGTCGAACACCACTCTAAAACCAGTATTGAGATGCAGCTTTGATCAGAAGCTAGATTGTATTTGTAATTTTTATGAGCGCAGTTTCTGTACTATAATGGTGCCTTCATTATTTTTTTATTTCTTTATTTTGCAAGAAGGAGCACAATTGACCCTTCGCAAACAGTTTGATTGACAGGAGATCTGACCAATCATAACCCCGAATCTGCCATTTTGTCTGACAAAGCAGTCAGGGGAGTTAGTAAATTAATGTTGGTGAACTTGACCTTCAAATATTATGCGTACTCGTCTTTTCGTGCTTGAAACAACATTCCTTCTGATGTCCATTCATGAAGAGTTGTTGGTTCACTAGCCGCTTGAAGGATCTACAGCGATCTGTCACGACACATTAAAGAGACACTATACGCTATTTATTGTTTAAACTTCTTTAAAAAATTACAATATTTAAAATATGAAACTGTTCCATACGTTGCCAGTGTCCTCTTTGCTGCGCAATGTATTTTTCTCTTTGTGAGAACATGATGTGCGGCGTGAGAGCGCAAGACTTGTCAGACATAGCAACAGTAACTAAAGGCGGCGGGTCTTTGCAAGTTTTTCTAGTATTTTAGACATAAGTGGAAGATTTGATTCAGATCTGTAATTTTCCAATTCATTTGGATCTAGTTGTGGTTTCTTAATGAGAGGCTTAATAACTGCCAGCTTCAATGGTCTTGGGAAATGACCCAGAGGAGTTAATAAATTTGAGAAGAGGCTCATCTGCTACAGGTAGCAATTCTTTTAGTAATTTACTGGTTATTGGATCTAATAAAAATCTTGTTGGTTTAGATGCAATAAATTTTAGCTCTTCCTGTCCTGTAGTTGTAAAGTTGTTCTGAAAAGCAGTTTTTCTTAAGGTCCAATAGTTCAGGTTGAATCATAAAATTATGTCAGCGGTTGTACATTTATAATTGTATTTCTGATGCTTTCTATTTTCTCAGCAACAACATAGCAAAACAAACCAGTGTGTGTGTGAAAAATATGCATATTTTTCAAGATACTGGTTGTTTCAAAAATGTAATGAATGGTTTTTATTGGCCATTATCAAAAAAATGCAATTTTTTTTGTCATATTTTGATGCTTGTTAATTGGTTTTCACAGATCCTCTAACATCCCTTTACAGTCCTTGGAGGTCCCCAACCCCAGTTTTTAAACCTCTGAGTTGCAATGCTGTGCTGCTCATGAGAAAATGTAACATTTTACACAAGAGCTACTCCTAAAAACGCAGACAAATAACCCATGGATCGTAAAAAAGCTCTTTTGCAGTAAATGGACTTTTGTTTCTCATGCTTAGTTTTACTTTCACTCTCTGACCCCACTGCAAAGATACTGCCTTACATCTGACAGGATATTTAATGGTACAGTACCACTTCACCGTTTACTAATTATGAAGATCTGAATGACATTTAAGAGCCCATCTTGACCCGGCACAGGCACATAAATGTAAAGTCAACCAGTTTTTCTCCCTCCCTTGAGACTACTATCAGCATGAAAGAATTCTGCATCTCTTGTATAAACAGTTGAAAGTACACATCTCGCTGTGTTTAAGGATGCCTAGTATTCCAGTGATCTGTGACTAGTGAAATGAGTCCTCCACGGTTACTTAGTGAAAGTGACGACCTTTGCTTTTAAAAGCTGCATGCTTCCGAGAGCCGTGAAATGTATGTACTGCTCCCTACAGCGCTGCTGCTACTGCACCTGAATGATGTGTGTGTCCCCGATTGCTCTCTGCAGGAGCAGTATTACGTGTAAAGCATGTCAGCGTTAATGGAGCGATGTGTTTAGTTAGTCTGGGTCGTAGGATACATATTTCAACACGCACACAAACAGATCTCAGCAGAGTCTCACATACCTAACCGCCCTGCACGCTTCCATCGACACATTACCTCAGACATTAACATTCAGCTTAAACCTGTTTAAACATTCCTTTGCCGTTAGATTCCACTCACCTGCCATCTCTCATTGATTCACTTCCTCTAACCTCCTTTAAACGTCCCTGTTTTCATTGGGAGTTTAAATCAACAGGCTTCTGGCTATATTATTTACTGGGAAATGGATCACACAGCTGCATTATGCTTATGTGTTTTGTCTGATATTTTTGTGAGATGAATGCTGTACCGTGTCAAAGATGATATTTATATGTTTGGATTGTGTATGTTTCTAGGTTACTGGTAGGAGCCCCACTGGAAACAAACGGACAGCATCAGACAGGAGATGTGTACAAATGTCCCTTAAGCCGAAGATCTGGAGGACCCAGCTGCACCAAACTCAATCTTGGTATGGTGACTGCAGAGTTCATCTTTTACACTGTTTGTTGGTGTTGTCGTCTTTGGATATTTCTGTGAAAAATACAAAAATCTAATCATAAATGTTGTCATCTTTTGTTAATTTTGTGTAAAATGTAAATTTCATAAAATCCCTTTTTCTTTTAAATAAAAAAAACACTGTTAGCCTTCAGCATTATTTTTTAATTATATTTTAATCAACATATTTCCATACTATCATTTTAATTATTATATATTTGAACATTTTACATCTCTGTTATTATTGGTGAACCCTACGTTAATGAATATTTTGGTCAGTAATTTTGTTGACGAGATTAAAACTGGATGACTGTGTATTATAATTACTAGATATATAATTAGCATAAATAGTATTGTAAATACACTTCAAAAGGAACTTTAGTTATTTACTAGCACCAAATAATTACTTTACAAAGCTTCCACAATAAGGGTAATAGTTGTGGTTTGGGTAAAGTGTTACCAGGCATGCCTTGTGAAAAGCAAAGGGGGGTGTGGGGGTGGGGGGGGGCAGATTGATTCATTCAAATACACTCCTGGTCTTTAATTTACACGCACACATCTGGGTTCTTCGCAACAGAACACAACATCTATGGTATGTGTTCTATATAATCTTAAGTGTTTCGATACAAGCACTCTGTCAGTTTCAATATGTCCGTGCGTATAAATGCACACCCATAACAGATGCACACTGCAGATAAAGTCAGGAATGTCTAGACAGGATTAACAAATATGTTTACTGCTAGAGGAAGTCCCTGTTTAAAGTACATATGCCACATATGGACTGTGGTCAGATTTTACAGCACAGCATTTTATTTTGCTTCCACATTTGCAACTTTTGTTAATTTTGTTTCTCTTAAGGAAGGATATCTTTGACGAATGTCTCTGAACGAAAGGATAAGATGAGACTTGGAATGACCCTTTCATCCAACCCTAAAGACAACAGCTTTGTGGTGAGTTCAATGTCTTGGATGTCTGGTTAGATAATGCATATTCAGTGTTACATTAACGTCTTCTAGCATTTAAATGGCTTACAACACTAATATTAAGTGTTTAAACAGCATTCATTTCCTGTGGAACTCTATAGAATCGTAGTTTTATGTCAAATACGCTCATGATCTTTATGTAAATCATAAATTCTTTTAATAATGGCACGCTTAATACTCTTTGTGATAATTCACAGGCTTGTGGTCCCCTTTGGTCATACGAATGTGGCAGCTCATACTACAGCACTGGAATTTGCTCCAGAGTCAACGCCAGCTTCAAGTTTTCCCGCACTATCGCTCCCGCCTTCCAAAGTAAGCACAATGCACCTGCGCCCTCGATTTAACTAGGACAGTTTTTGTAGTGACATTTCGGTAATATGTTTCCACTTACTGTCTTAACTGTAGACTTCATTTTTATGCTGAATTTGGCCATGACTGTTTCTGGATCTGCCATAAGCAATATATTGTGGAATTAACCTTCTTTTTTAAAAAGAAAATGATCATGACTACTCATGAAGAAAGAGCTAAGAATATGAAGTTTTTGGGGGGGTTTAAGAATCACAGACCTCATTTTTTTAAAACAAAGGATCACTAAAATGTGCTTCTCAACAGAATTACTACTGTTTTATGGATTTTATCTGCCAAAGGCATCAAAAACATGTAATTTCCCCTAATCAGGGTGTGAGACATACATGGACATAGTTATAGTCCTGGATGGTTCAAATTCAATCTACCCTTGGAATGAAGTTCAAGACTTCCTTATCAACATCCTGCGGAAATTCTACGTTGGACCGGGACAGATTCAGGTGTTTTTGACTTTCTGAACAATCTTAATTTGAAGTATCAAATGTGTTTTCATTTTTATCACGTGTGGATCATGTGCTTGTCAGGTTGGAGTACTACAATATGGCGAAAAGGTGGTATCAGAGTTTCAGCTGAATGACTTCCGCTCTGTGGAGGATGTGGTCAATGCAGCTCGTAAAATAGGCCAGCGAGGAGGAGAAGAGACCAACACTGCACTGGGAATCAGTGTTGCACGGTACTGTGCATAAATGCAAAAAACAAACAAACAAACACTTTGCTCTGGACCACTTGAGTCAAAAAGTATCACAGACAAACCTTTTAGTCGACTTTTATTGGCATGTTTTGCTGAAGTTACATTTGGTGGCATGGCTCTGTTCTAAATTCCCAGTCCTTTTCATGATCTCCATGAAAAGCTAAGACAGGGGACAGCAGCAGCTTCTGGGGACGATCCTCCCATTTTTAACTGGGAGAGCAGTGCAAAATCCTCACACTGAGAACAGAGGATAAGACAATGACAACAGAATGACATAAAGTTGAACACAAATTAAAGGATGAGCTGGGAGGAGAGGGGTTGCAAAGCAGAGGGCAGTGGAAGCAGTCAAGCAGGCAGATTGAAGCTTCATTAAAATAGGGTGCCCTGTTCGAGAGTCACCAATCGAGTGTATGGGAATCAGATCAGCTGATACAGGTTGGGTTGGAATTTTGACAGTCAGCTGATAGCTGAGCTTGAATACAAGTTCTACCAGAAAGACTCGGGAGGTAAATTAAACTGCAATGAAAAATATTAACACACAGCAAGCAAAAACATGTAAGAAAAGTTCTTGGCGTAGGCCCCGTCCGTAGCTAGAGAGATCCTGAGGGGGGACTCTGCATGACCATGCGCCTGGAAGAAGAAGGCAGCGGCGGGGGCGACCCCCCGACCCCCGGAGGGAGGGACCATCCTGGTGGGTGTGGGGAGAGGGGAGGGGGGGTTTCGGTTAGGTGCGAGCATCTCAGAAGGGTAGTGAGTGTGAGGTGTATATATACTTTATATAATATACATATGATTTTGGATTAAATTTGGTCTGAATTAGTAGTTAGTGACTCTTCCACAGAGAACTTGCTAGACCAAACTTGCGCTATTTTCATGTCTGCCTGAACTAACGTTCAATCATCCAGCTCTTGCTCCTTAAAGGGTTAGTTCACTCACCCTCATGTTGTTCATCTTCGGAAAACAAGTTAGTAGAAAAGACATTGTTAAAACAGTCAACATGACTACAGTGGTTCAACCTTAATGTTACGAAGCGACGGATATACTTTTTGTGGGCAAAAAAAAAAGAAATATTCAATTCAATTCAATTCAAATTTATTTGTATAGCGCTTTTCACAATACACATCGTTTCAAAGCAGCTTTACAGAGAATGGATGTCAACATTACAATTTAAAGAAAGCAGTTAGCAAATAAAATAATTTAGTTGATTAATTTACAATCAGAGTTAGCAGTTTAACCGAAGTTAGAAGCAAGGAGCTCCCGGAAAATAAATTAACAATAAGGATAAAGAATTAGGTAATGAGCATGTTGATCCAGATGATTGCGTCTTCTGAAGTCCTCGCAGGAACTGGCGCCGTCTCTTCACAGGTGATGGTCATCTGAGGTCTTCTGAAGAGGCTGGATTCGGACTGAAGCTGATGTGGTCTCTAGTCACCTCGCGGCAGATGTCCCGCGGTAGAACAGAAAGCAAAAGGAGAATAATTAGCGTAGCTGCTGTTCATAACTTTAAGCAAAGATAGTCAGAATGAGCGATTGATCTGATATGAGATGCATTATGTGAATGCTTGGCTAAAGAGATGTGTCTTTAATCTAGATTTAAACTGGGTGAGTGAGTCTGATCCCCTGACATTATCAGGAAGGCTATTCCAGAGTTTCGGAGCCAAATGTGAAAACGCTCTCCCTCCTTTAGTCGACTTAGCTATCCTAGGTACAACCAGAAGTCCCGAGTTTTGTGATCTTAAAGAGCGTGACGGGTTGTAGGGCAATAGAAGATCGGTTAAGTACACAGGAGCTAAACCATTTAGAGCCTTATAGGTCATTAGCAATACTTTAAAATCGATACGGAACTTAATGGGTAACCAGTATGCCATCTCACTGAGATTTTTTGGAACGTGCAATAGCGTTAGCATAATTTTCCACCCGACGTATGTACTAGGTTGATTTTAGTTTATTTATTTCTTTTGGGTTCTCTGTTTTTTTATCTTAATGTGTGTGAGACTGCTATTTACCTCTGTACCCCTGCTGTTGCTAAATACAATTTCCCTACTGTGGGACAAATTAAGGCTTTACTTAATTACTTACTTAAAAACAAAACAAAAATAAAGACTTTATTTAACAACCCTTGGATTTCATCAAAAATACCTTAATTTGTGTTCCGAAGATGAATGAAGGTCTTACAGGTTTAGTTGGGACGACATGAGGGTGAGTAATTCATGACAGAAATTTCATTTTTGGGTGAACTAACCCTATTAAGTACATTACCATTTTGGGGTTGGAAAGATTTTTTAAAATGTTTTTGAAAGAGGTGTTCTGTTCTGTTCACTAAGGCTGCATTTATTGATCAAAATACAGTATAAACAGTTTTTGTTTTTACTATTTTTAAACTATTTTAATATTTTTTATGTAAGTGTCACATCATCAGTTTATCCTATTATTATCCATGTTGAAAATGTTTTATTATTCAAATTTTATTCTTTTTGTGAAAACCATCATGTATTTTTTCTGGATTCTTTGGTGAATAGAAATTTCTAAAGAACAGTATTTATAAAAAGATTTTTTTTTGTTTGATTATAGATGTTTTCACTTTCACTTTTAATCGATTTAATGCATCCTTGCTGAATAAAAGTTTTTTTTTTTTTTTATAAAGTGTTACTGTCTTTAAACTTTTGAACAATTGAACATTTTGCTCATCAATAGAGCCCAAGAATGACATTTACAGAGCTTATTATCTATGGATATTCACAGCTCAGAGGCCTTTAAACAGGGAGGTAGAAGAGGAGCAAAGAAGGTCATGATCGTCATCACAGATGGAGAATCACATGACAGCCCTGACCTTCAGCAGGTCATTGAGGACAGCGAGAAGGACGGCATCACCAGATATGCAATCGCTGTAAGCACTGCCTTCCTTCAGTTTACTTCATTTTCTTTTTTTTTTTTGAAAGAAAGAAAACCCATTCTCAGGCTGAAATTATGTGATGACCTTTTTTTAAATGGGCATTGGATGAGTCATTGAGGTCACCTTCAGCTGCTGACACCAGTGAAAAGGACCCAATGCTTTCACCCCTAATATTAAGCCTTAGATTTGATACGTTGTCTTGGGCACTCAGGAGAAACTCTTGTTTGAGGTCTCTTCAGACTGATTGTTGTCGTTCTTCCTCACAACAGGTACTGGGCTACTACAACCGTAGAGGCATCAACCCTGAAGCTTTCCTTAATGAGATCAAGTACATCGCTAGCGACCCCGACGATAAGCATTTCTTTAACGTGACAGATGAGGCAGCTTTGAAAGACATTGTGGACGCTCTCGGAGAGAGAATCTTCAGTTTAGAGGGTTGGTGATTTTACCACAATGGCACCACACACAGCATTGCATCATATCCATAACACAGACCAAAACCTCAGCCTGTAAAATCTCTGCACAGCACTACACTGTAAATCGCATTAGACCAAATCTTCAAATTATACCGCATCTCTTTGCTATATTCTCTGTGCCAGCTCTTTCTTTGAGACCACTGAAATCTGCAATGCTCTGTTGTAGGAAATGGTGAACTCTTTTCTCCTGTTTGTTCATGCTGTCTTTGTCTGCAGGGACTAGCAAGAATGGGACAGCATTTGGTCTCCAGATGTCTCAGGCTGGCTTCTCCACACACATAGTGGAGGTGAGTCTGTGTGTCCATCTGTGGTCATGTAAACATGTTAACCCGTTTTCCTTTATCAGAGTAAGGTCATAAACAGGTAAGCGCATAAACAGATAGATTTTTCACCCTTACCCCAATTTTGCTCTGCATGTAAACATAAACCTGCATTCTGTCAGATTATTGAACTGTGCATGTGTGATATGTGACAGGAAAGTTTCCTGCGGATTTAAGCACATCCAAAATGAGCGAGCATTTTTACAGTAGGGGAGGAGGAAATATATCGCAATATATCGAAATATAACTTCTTTCTTGACCCAAGAAATTATTAAAAAGAGTCAAAATACTGCTTATTTTATTAATACTGCTTTTTAAGTTCTTTGGTCGAATTTATTCCTCAGTTCTTTTTTCCCACTTCAGCTGAAAGAAAAACCTAGACTGTTTAACCAAGATCAGATTAAGAACTTTGTCTGAACCAAAAGTCAGACATTCAGTGAATCTTTAGGTTTGCTTTCTTTGAACTGAAACCTTAGCTTTCTTTCTTTTTTCTTTCTTTCTTTCTTTCTTTCTTTCTTTCTTTCTTTCTTTCTTTCTTTCTTTCTTTCTTTCTTTCTTTCTTTCTTTTTTTCTGTCTCCTTAAACATTCTTCATTTCTTTTGTTTTCTTTCTTTAGGTCATCTCTATATCAGTAATATGATACACCAAAAATATTATACCTTTATAGTGGTGAGCAGATAAGTTTCCTCCCTGATAATTCAAACAAGCCTTTTTCTGATTCCGAAAAATGAATATAAGGCCCAGGCTTTCCCAGGGAAAGGATTATTGTGGTGAGAAGTGTGGAGGAGCCACACCTCAGGGGAGACGGGACATTTTTTCTTCTGTGTCTGAACTCACAGCTGATATTAGTGCTGGTTTGTCCTCCAGCACAGACTCAGCATTCTACACTCTCATACTGTACCTGCTGTTCTGGCAGGCCATCTGCCACGCTTCGTCCAAAAAATCAGCCAAAACTGTACCTTGTGGGTCTACATCCATCCAAGATCTGCTCCCAACTGTAACGCTAATCATCTCAGTCCAGGCAGCACAGTTTGCTGATGCAACCCCTCCGATTTTTCCACTCTGTCCCCTGAAGGCAAGCAAAACCTTCCATGAGAGTTATTTATATCTAGTCTTTTTTGTGGAAGTAACATTGGAAAACTCCAGATGGCCATTGATATAACTGGAAATCCAGTCCATCAGGCCTCTGGATGCCTGGAACAGCATCTGCAACAAAAGCATCTTGAGTGTTGAGAGGAGGGTATAAGTTGTTGGAAAGAATGTTTGCACTCTAGGAGAAAATCATACCCCTAAATCCAGATGGTGCTCTCTATAGCGGGATGTGTCTAAGTTTAGATATGGTTTATATGACATATTCAACTTACACTTTATTTCATTCCCCAAAATTTATTTTATTTGGTTTATCTATTTGTGGATTTTTGTAAATTTTTATCATGATCACAAGACAACATTATTTGAGATATACTGTAACAATACAAAGTGATTGCTTAGCAAATGTAATGAAAATTGATGTAATTGAAAAAGATTAAAGTTAAAGTTAAAACAGACAGATATATCCTTATTAGGCTCGGTGAGAACAATGCTAAAGATAAAGATGCCTTCCGGTGTCTGGCATGTTTAATTCCGATAAGAATAAATCGTTGGTCAACATTTGACTGGCTACAAGAAAAAGCTAGACCCACCTTCCATGAGTAAGAGAATCATGCCAAAACTGTAAGCGTACACAACAAGTCATTTAGATATTTGCCAAATTTTGTTTTTTACATATACAGGTTCTGTGCAGCCAATCTGTTTTGCAGCTCTTGACACTGTTGTTTTTGCTTGCAAATCGCTGTTCATTGGCTTGCAATGCTTTTGGCCATATTTCGGTGTCCACTGTGGTGGGGAGTGCAGACTGTATAATAAAATTGATAATAAAATGGTTGATGATAAAATGGGCCATATGGGGGTTCTAGTGGCATCAGGTTTAGAGGCAGTTCTGCTTTGTGACTTTTTGTGACTTTATGCTAGTCCCTTATCACATCTTCTACATGCGTATGTGGAGCTGGTTCAGTAGAAAAGAAAAGCGATGATGGATTTATGGTAGCGGTGATGAGGTGCAATGGGCACCAGGTGCACAACATCACACGCAGCCAGCACTGTTCCATTTAGATCTGACTCCTTTTATGCTGTGAAAGCCAGGATGCAGTAGAGCCAAAGCAGAAGTTGTCGACAGGATAAAGTCACTCCATAAAGGCACACAAAACAGTAGGTCTTCTGGAAAACTGTGGTGGTTTCATCCACTGTGCATTTTGTTCTCTGATTAAAAACCAAAAAGTCATGATCATCAGCTCTCCTTGTTTATGTTTGAGTTCTGAAGTATCCACTGAGTTTGAGCTGCGCATTCTCGGTGGGTTACAAGTTCGGTAAGAATGTTTCGTCTGGGCTGTGATCGCTCGGAACGATGTTGTTTGTTTATATGTTAGCAACCATCCGGGAACTGAAGTTCTCTGTAAACATGAACCCATTCCACGAGCTTTCATTCCGACTACTGTCTACATAATTAACAGTGAGGCATGCCAAGTATTTTGTCCATAATTTACAGCAGAATAAACTCATCACTAAGGAAATAAATGTTTATGAGGTTTCCATGACAACTGAATTCAGAGAAATTAGAGCTGGATGGACACTGAATGAGAATAAGATGAAATGTGTGAATCGCTGTGTTATGAATTTACTGAGAGCTAAACAAGGTCAAGAATGTAGCTACAGTATGTTCTGATCAAACAACTGGAAATTGTGCCATTGAACTGTGCATTTAATCTGCAGTAAAATATTTTTTGTTAATAACAAATCATCTACTGCTCTCATGCATTTTGCCATGAAGGCCTGATTGATGCATTGGCTAAATAATATAAAGAGGTTTTTGAGGTTGTGAGCTTTAATACTCTTTTTTTTATATTGATTCCATTATTCTTCAGCAACTGTTCTAGAATTCATTCTTTGCAAGCAAGTCTGATATTTATTTGTTTGTTTGTTTTAAATTTTACCAATATAGTGCCACTGAAAGGAAAAGCACATCAATGCAAAATTAGCCACTGCAGAGTTTTATTAAAAATAGTTGCAAAACAGAAGAACTGGCAACTTAATGGAAAAACAACAGTAAATGCATCCATTCATCACTTTAAAGACCCAAAATCTGTAGTTTGATCCCATGAGAGTTGACAGAAATGAAGAATATAGTTAGTGAATTGTATGTAATTGTACAATGAATTAATTTTTTGTAAATGTAAAAATCCAGAGTTTTATGTAATTGTAGATGTATTCATATGCTCTGTCTACAGGACGGTGTTTTAGTGGGAGCTGTGGGAGCTTATGACTGGAATGGGGCTGTGCTGAAGGAGACTCGTCAGGGTAAAGTGGTCCCACCAAAGTCTTCCTATGAACAAGAGTTCCCAGATGAATTGAAAAACCATGGAGCGTACCTAGGTAAAGAATCCACACCGATAGACTGAACCGTGGCTGTCAGTGATATTGATTGATAAATGCCTCAGAGTGAAATGTCTACATCTAAATGTGTATTTCATTCATTCATTAATTCATTTTTGTTGTTCATTCTCATTTCTCTATACATTTTTTTCACTCTCTTGGTCTTATTTGATCGCTACTCCACTCCCAAGCAACGTGATACATCCAGTATACCAGTTTTAAAATTGGTAAGAAATTTTTATCATCTTCCTCCTTTTGTGTTTGTAGGGTACACAGTGACATCAGTGGTGTCAGCTCGCAGTGGCCAGTTATATGTAGCAGGAGCTCCACGGTTTAACCACACGGGCAAGGTCATCATCTTCACCATGAAAAATACTGGAGAGCTCACTATATTACACTCACTCAAGGGACAGCAGGTAAAGCATTTAAAAACATGCTTACAAACACTTGCAGCACACTGTTTGTTAAAAATGCTGATGTATTCTCCAACAGTATTCTGCTGTTCTGACTCATTCTTCACATGGTTTTTGTTTGTATGCATTCTCTCTTGTTTAACTGTATCCAAGCATTCAAAAGCTGCTTTTCCACTGTTGAGCCGAACAGTTCTAAGAACAGCAAGGAATGGTTCCAGGCTAACCGTGCAGGTAGAATGCATGTAGTGATGTCACCACTCAGGATTGGTCACTTTTCTGTTGCCTTGTTGCCAGTTTCTCTGTAGCTGGCCAAGCATGCTATTTGAGCGATGTAAACACAAATTAATAATAAAATTAAAAGAAATATCTGACGAAACCATATCCATATCGGCCGGACCGGATTGGCACGGAACGGAACGGTTAAGCAATGAGAGTGGTTTGGCCTGATGGTGGAAAAGCAGCTAGACTGTACAAACAGCACTGATCAATTGGTTATTGTGTTTTCAATTTGCTACATCTCTCTCCTGGCTTTCATTTGCGATGAGTGGATTGTCTAGACTACAAACCCAAATCCATGTGCTTCTCATCACAGTCCTAAAGCATCCAAATTATTTGACTCTCAACAAACAAAGCACTGAGATATTGAATGTTTTTTAAGGACGTGAACATTTAACAGGTGATTAACACCACATTAAATTGCCTTAAATATCACCCCTATTAATCTTATAATTTATTCATGTGACTCTATGTTTAGAAAGCATATTCTGTATAGAGGATTGGGTTTGAGAGACACACATGAGAAATAAGCATTTATTTTAAGATATATGCATATATATATATATATGTGGCTCCACTGTTGTTTTATAACCACTTAAATTATGTGATTAAAGACAAGCCATAAATTATTAAATCGACCAACTGCTTGTATGAAGTTGCAAAGACTTTTGAATGAGATTGTTCACTTAAATTGCCATATTACAGGATGTTTATTTTGCCGTACACTCTATATATTTCTATGTCCTCATGCTTATGCTTGAGAACAGTGTGTGACACAGCTTAACTCTTTTTTCCCTATGTGCTCATGCATTTTTATGCTTACATCAGCTTATGCATATCCAACTGATGGGATTCTTAAGCACTAAATGCATGTCCTTCTGCACCAGTAGTAATCAGTCTGGCTTCGATGGATGTGTTTGTGCAGATAGGGTCATACTATGGCAGCGAGATTGCTCCAGTGGACATGGATGATGATGGAGTGACTGATAACCTGCTGGTGGCTGCACCCATGTTCTTCAGTGGAGGCTGGGAAAAGGGCAAAGTCTATATATACAGAGTCACAGAGCAGGTAATGTTTCCTAAGTCTTTCAGCATATTCTTGTGAAAAACAAGTTAATTAGCCATTGACTAGCTTTCATATTACCTCCTGTTTACTTCTCACCCAGAATGCAACACTACAGATGTTGTCTCTCTTCTTAAAGCTCTGAAACTGTGCCTGTGCATTAATGCAGTTCCTCATTAATGGTCTCACATAAATACTGACAGGCTTTTGCCACCTGCCATACCTCGCATCAGAGAGTAGTGAACTCAGCAGGAAAATATTTCCCCCTTGAAATGTAATTATATGAAACTCACAGAGAGAGAAAGAGAGCTGCTTTAATAAATGGAAAAAGCTGGAGTGCATGCAAGAGCAATTCTGTGAATAAAGCAGACCTCCATCTTTATTGATTTAGTTCTTATAAGCTATTTCCTTGCGGCCTTAAGCAGGGGACCACAATCTGTGTTATACCTCAGGTTGCAGCCAGACACAGTGTACATCAACAGTGCTGGTCATCGTTAAATAAAATAATCGATCATAGTTAAGTTATTATTCAAATAGTATATACTCCATCCATTTATTATGCAAATCATCCTTCTGTTCTCTTCTCTTCTCTTGTAATCTGATGATTTTTTTTGGAAGGGTGAGAAAACAACTGGTTTCATGTGTCTGTCGTTTATGGCCGTATATTTTCAGCGAGAGTGAGAGATTTAGGAATTTAGGAGGGGGGTGATGTGCATGGCTAATTACCCTCCCAAATACTTGGCTGACATCAACAGTCTTTGCTTTGAGAAATTGCACCTTTCCCTCAAACTTTCCACCCATTTGAGACTAATTGATTTCAGAGGCACAAATACCTTCTCAGTGACCTCATGTTAAGTGATAATACAGGAGCAGTCCTTGCATTTGACCTTGGGAGTCTGGTTTGGACCCTTATGGCGAATGTTTATGCTTATATCTATCCATTTCAATTATGTGGAATATTTTTCTGGATTTCTTAAAGTCTGCATTTAATGTTCAAAATCGTGTTATAGTAGTGTAGTTTTCAGCAGTATGGTCCAGATTTCTTACATAAACACATAGTTCGTTGTCGTCGTGATTTCTCAAAAGATGGTTTCTGGTTACAGAAATGTTTTGTCTAATCTTGTTTATGACCTAAGTAGATATTTACATCATAAACAGGCTCTTTTCTGAGTTTCTACATTTTTTAAATAGTTGGTGTTTGAAATAAATATAAAAAACGCTCATATTCCTCATTAAAAGTTTGCATTGAAAATATTTGTACAACAGTAATATAAACTTAATGTAAATGTGCCTCTTTTATATCTCTTTTAAGCCATAATATTTATTCTTACTTTATGTAGCCCTGATTCCTAATGTATTCCCAAAGTATTTTTAGTCCAATTAAGACTTCAAGATTTCCTTTTTAAGCAAAAGCAGCATTGATTTATAGGTTAGATGAGGATCCAATGAAATGGAAATAGGTGTTCACAAAACATTAAGACAGAGTACAGCCCAGTGTATGTCAGTTGCCTTTATTAAAGAGTAAAATATCTGTACATTGTTGCATTATGAAACCCATTAGTTTACCCCCTGCCTCTGCCAATTGTAGTGTACAAGTCATCAACCAGGAGCACCAAGCCCATGCTGTATCTAAATAGGGTCCTACCTCACAGGAGCTCTTTATGCTTGTTTTCCCATCAGCCTCGTTTCATACTGGAGGGCTCCCTGGAGATCTTAGATCAAGGTCAGAATGCCCGTTTCGGCTCTGCACTGGCCCCTGTGCCTGATCTTAATGGGGATTCATTTAATGATGTGGTGGTGGGAGCTCCGCTAGAAGATGATCACAAAGGAGCCATTTACATCTACCACAGTCAACGCAACAAAATACTGAGGAAATATAAACAGGTATCACATAAGTGTCCAGCTGTTCTCTTGTGTATTAATTATTTGAATGTGTTTGCTCTGAATCATTATGTATGGCAAGATTTTTTACATCCATCTCTTCTCTCAGAGGATTGCTGCAGTTCAGCTGGCCCCGGGTCTGCAGTACTTTGGTCGTAGTATCCATGGGAAGATGGATATGAATGGAGATGGTCTGGTGGATCTGGCTGTGGGATCCCTCGGTGCAGCAGTACTTCTGTGGTGGGTGTCTAACACAGGGTTGTTTACCCTATTAGTTTCTTCTTAAATACTTCAACAGCCTTTACTGTACTACAGGTCTAGAAGTGTTGTCCAAATCCATGCCACTGTTCGATTTGAGCCCAGCAAGATCAACATATTCAATAAAGACTGTCGGAGAGGAGGGAAAGATGTGACCTGCATGTCTGCTATTGTATGTCTGAATGTTACGGGCCGGACTCCTATCAGACCCTCACAAGAAATAGGTCAGTTTTTATAACAAAAATTTCAAATGCTTTTTTCAATGAATAAGCAATTGTACTTTTATGTTTTATTTAAGTTTTCTGAAGATAAATAAATTGGTAAAAAATTCTTTTATGTGTAGATTGTTGATCATATTTGAAATTTGGCTAATTTGTCTACTAATGTAAATAATATGGACTTTTTGCACGGAATCCATCTGTTGTGTTGGATTGCAACAGCTCAGTTACTTAGCTTTCACCCAAACACACTCTCTATTGGAAACGGAAAACAGGAAGTTTTGGAAGTGCTTTTAAAGCAGCAGTTTCCTCTCATCATATAGTATCTGTTGGTTACAGTATCATTAGAAGAGAACTAAACAGCTGACAGCTGGTGGGGTTCTCATACCAACCAGCTGCATATTCATTATAGTTCAGTTAAGGTTTCTTTGCTAAACATGCCACGTATTAGCCTGAAAAATATCAGTTGTGATGAATTGTTCATCATACAGTAATCTCTTGATCTTTCCTTTGTTGCTTTGTTGATTAAGGATTTTCTTGGGGAAGGGAAAAAAAACTGCTTTGCTAGCTCTGGAAATTTAGGAGTAAAGTACACATTGTATGATGACTCTGGCTGAGACTAATCAAATTAGTATAAAAGTCTTTTTAGCATGTGTAATATTGTGTCAGGGTGCCATAACATTAAAATTAATAGTGTTCATAAATGGTTCCAGATATTATAGATGTGAATGGTTTGCATATTGTGTTTTATGTGGCCTACACTTGAAGTTGTTGCTGTGCAAGAACTCTAAGTAGAAGCGACGACGTGTGGAGACTGCATTGCTGCTTTAAAATACCTCAGTCCCTCAGGACAGGTCTAGTTAGTGTTTGACACATGTTGTTTGACTTAAGGCTTTGGTAACTATCGTAGATTGTTTTGAAAGTCATGTGCTGGAAGGTCAGGCTCCTCGTAATGTGTGGGACCACAGAGCAGCACAACTGTTTTTAGTTAACCTTCATGACCCCAGAGCATCTTCATCAAAAATGTCATGAGTGAAACCAACTTAATGGACTCAAAGACTAAGACGTCATCTCTCTATAATCATCTGGGAATTCAGACAATTGGGACATTATAAAAGGAGGCACATTTTTTTTCTAATTCACTTCACATGTGCTGAAATTATATGAATATGTTAAGCCTTTAAGTGCGTTGTTTATTGGCACAGATTATTCTCATTTATGAGATTTTAGAAAATGGGATAACTTTAGGCTTATAGAGTGTCTTTCAGCTTAAAACGTCTTTTTGAACATTGTCAGATAGCCGAACATCCTCATGTCATTTAGGTCACTTCAAAAGAGTTTTTCCTAAGATTAGATTTTTTGTCTTTTAAGGCCTTAGAACTCCCAAATTGCTCTCAGATCTTCAGGGTGTCATCAATTCCTCCTCTAGAGTGTCTTAAATCTGTCTGAAGCTCACACATGGTAGAGCACTGTTATGGCCATAAATAAATGGCCATAAACTTGATGCTGTGCAACATTCATTTAGCCATATACCCGATGCCTTTGATGTAACAAGGATGCAAACCATGTATTTACAATATAAGTGCACTAACATCCAAAGGCTGAGGTCTGTAAGAATTTAATACTTTTATTCAGAAGGGATACAATAAATTAATCAGAAGAGACAGTCGTAACTTTTATTATATGATGCATAAAGTTTCTAATAAATACTGTTCTTTTGAAATGTATTCACTAAAGAATCCTGAAAAAAAATTAACTATTAATGATGATAATAAATGTTTGTTTAGCATCAAATTCGTATATTGGAATGATTTCTGAAGGATCACGACAAAATTTTATTTTAAAAGATATATTAAAGTAGAAAACTGTTATTTTAAATTGTTTGACCAAATAAATATAGACATGGTAAGCGTTAAAAGACTTTTTTTCTGAAGTATAAAAAAAAATCATACTGACCTTAAACTTTTGAATGGGAGTGTACATGTATATCCCAACATGTTGTCTAGCATTATTTGCAAATAATGTGTAAAGTGATAATTAAATCTTTCACTCTATGTTCACTGTGTTCCTTCCATTTCTAGCTCTTAGCTATAGCGCTTTCTTTGAGGAGAAGCGCTTTAACCCTCGAGCCGTGTTTGATGATCCAGATCGCCAGCAGCCTCAGAATCTTACACTGCTTCCTGGAGAGGAGACCTGTGACCACATCTACTTCCACGTCATGGTTAGCTTTCACCTCTTTGGTCACAGTATCTGCAATAATTGCCAAGTCATTATTTGCGCTGTTAATTATGTACTTTTGTGTGAGTTCATTCAGATTTTCCGATTGCAATAACATTCCTATTTTACTAAGTTCACTCTCAGCGTTACAACAGCAGAGTATTTTCTTCCAGGTTACTCTTTTATAGCCATTTATTTAGATTGAGAGATTTATGATATTGTAATGTTGATACAGGAGACTACAGACTACGCCAGGCCCATTATATTCACAGTAGAGACAGAGCTATTGGACCTGGATCAAGGCCCAGCTCTGGATGATGGCTGGCCAACTACTGTGAAAACACAGGTGAGTGTCTGTAGGTCAAAGTAACTTTATTGTTACATTGTATATCTTTCATTAACAACATTAACACACACTATGAAACTCTTTTGCATGTACATTAATTCTTATAAATGTAATGGTGCTATGCATTTTTTTTCCCTCTGGTTTTCTCCAGCTTCCCTTCTGGAATGGGTGTGATGAAGATGACCACTGTGTTCCAGACTTGGTGTTACAATCTCAAACTGATCTAATAAATCGCAAGTAAGATAAGTTACACACACACACACATACACACACGCTAACACACTTATATGCATGCTCATGCCCACTCTGATGCTCTGCAGGCAGTTCTGTGCCCAGGCGTTTCGAGCAGGCAGTCTGTTATGTCAGAGCCAGACAGCAGCAGAACCTTCTGAGCGCATTATGGAGGGATCCAGGAGGAGGATGGTAGTCGATGTACGTCTAGAAAACAGAGGAGAGAATGCATATGGAGCCCATCTTAACATCACTTACACTCCAAACCTACGCTTCTCCAGCCTTATAGTGAAGGTACATCAATCTAACACCTTTGATACCTGATTGATTTGTTCCTTTGTTCATTCATAATCTTGACTGAAGACCTTTTAGAAATGCATCTGCATTGTAATTGTAACTGTAAGTAACTGTACTGGTCGATCTTTCTTTTTTTATGTATAGGATAACTCTGATATACATATAGACTGCCGCAGTGAGAACAAGCGGACATATGAGAAATCTTGCAATATCAGTGCACCCTTTATGAGAGCAAAGTCCCAGGTGAGTTGTCATCGCCACATTTATACAGTTAGACAGTTCCTGAACACTGAACCATATCAGAAACCTCTAGCCCAGAAACTATTACCAAACAGTAAGAGTATACACTCTCAAACCAATACTGACAAATTAACTAATGTAGTAAGTTTCAGCATACTTTTAGGATACTGTACTTTAGCTATTTGTGCGCAGCTAACAATTCCCCAGCGACTGCATACTATCATATATGCAGAATTATATAATGTTATATATATATAATTATATAAGAATTTTTTATTGCCATGTTCAGCAACACTAGACATTTCGAGGTTATGCCAGGGTTAGCACTATGTGCATCTGTGCTCTAGAAAGCCTTGCTTACCAAAATTTATTGGACCTCACATTACCCATCTGCAGGACTGTCACAATCTGTCACAGAAATACCAAATCTTTACGTCTGGAATTTTCCAAAGAGCATAAACATACTCACAAGGTCACCAGCAATCTGAATTCACAGAATGATTCACTTAGTGTCTTTTTTTTCTTAAGTTTGTGTTCAGACCTCTACAGAAAAAGAAAAACATGAGGCAGGAATGTAATGCAAGAATCCTCCTGCCATACGGTTACTACATCTGTACAGAGCAAAAACCATCAATCACATGTCCTGGACCACAGAAGTCTGTCCTGTGCTAGGGCACTGCTTTGATAGGAAACGGGTCAACAGCTTCTCACAGAGTCCTGATTCATTTTCTTGAGGTTTGGGGGTCATTGGAGCTACACTTGTGGCTACAGAGAGAGATTTTATGGGCCCACATGGGAGCCCGGTTCAGCTCAGAACAGTTTGAGATGGGGCATAAGTGAAATAAAAGGAGGAGAACTCAGGAGGAGAGAACATAAAAAGGATTTTCCATGCTGCTTTGTGCCACTACTCACCAAGAGGGAATGAAGAGTTTGCCCACGCAGTTGTTGCTGTGTCCAAGTGCTCCGATTTCTCTAAGCAAGAATACAACTAAATGCCAATTTATGTGCTTTAAAGGGATAGTTCACATAAAAATGAATATTCCGTCATAATTTACTCTCATATCGTTCCAAAACCTGTATGACTTTCTTTTGTCGAATAAAACATTTCCCCATATGAAATGAAAGTGAATGGGGTCTAGTGTTGTTTTGGATCCTACTGATTTTCAATGTATCGACAAGAAGAGTTCTTCAAAATATTTTATTTTTCACAAAAGGTAAAATTTCATGCAGCTTTGGAACAACAAAGATAAATGCTGTTCCACCTATAGTATATGATCAAATAACAGAAAAAAGGACATGCATTCATTCTTTAAACTGTATGGAGGCTCAGAAGTGGTGGCTAGAGCAAACACTTCATGAATTGGAGCAGTTTTTCTTTGGGAGAGTCCGTATATCTTCTGTATCTGTGTTTTGTCACTTTTAAGGGATGTATATACAGGATATGGTAGTTAATACCTCATGTGGTGGTTAGAGAATAGCCAGCAGCAGTGGATGAAGTACCTTCTCCCACAAAAATTATGTTATTGGAAGGGGTAGGCTATCTGGCAGGGTCTTGGCCTGTTTGTGTCATTCTTCTGCATCCAGAAAGGCGGCTTGCGATCATGAGTTAAATCTGAATTTTGGAGGCCAAGGAACCCGATATCTTGGGGATTAACTCATTTTTGAGCATGTATGGATCACAATTGCATTATGTTCTGGATCTATTTAAGCTATGAATGTATTTTTTAGGAGCTTGTGTTTGGAGCACTTTTGAGTTTGTATACATGTCTGTTGCTTTGCGTAAAAGCATCTGCTAAATGAATAAATGTGAAGAAAATTGTATGAAGATGTGTGAGCATGCAAATGTTTTTGTTTATTCCTATAAATTGTCATCTATGAATATAAATGTCGTCATCATCATCAATGTCATCAGTTGTCAGGTTTCTCTAGACTTGCAATGATACCTTCAGTCAGCTTGACCTTGAGGCCTCCAGCTTAAGGCAGGTTATTGCAGGCTTTACTCCTAAATCCCCCTTTTTTTCTTTTTTTTGGAGGATCTGAAAATACAAAGAAAGCTACTGACAGTAGTCAGTCACTTGTTGCTATCATGTGGCTGTAGTGATTAAACTTAACTTTTTTTTCTTTTACTCCCCAGGTAACATTTCGTTTGGAATTTGAATTCAGTCATTCGATGCTGCTTGATCACGTACGGCTCATTCTGCAGGTTACCAGGTAGGACACAGATAACATTTAGCCGGTCTAACATCTATCTGAGATAATCGATTCTGCACTATTGTCATTTGCTTTAAAACAATTAAGTTGTTTGAAAATCCTGTGGACCACGGGAAGAAAAAGAAAGAACGAAAGAAAGAAAAAGAAAATACACATGGATCACTGGATTACCAAATGGCCACGCTCAAATTGAAATCTGCTAGATGTGGCTGCAGTTAAAGTATATAGAGCATTGCTGATGGTTTGGAATGTTATGAAACTCTGAGGGAAAAGGATCCTGGACAGCAATGATGCCTAAGCTGGAATATTAAACTCTTCATATACTTGGCCAAGTGTCACTGTGTAGTGAATTACAGCGTGTATCTGCCTGGGAGGTTTCTCATGTCTGTTCTTATGTTTCTGCAGTGAAGGTGAGGAAGTTGTCCTACACGATAACATTAATGACATTTTCTACACTCTGAAATACGAGGCTGATCTGCTCTTCACAAGGTGAGATAGATGTTTTATCACTCAAATCAATATTTGTGCTTGTCGGAATTAGAATACTTACAATATATTGTCATTCTCGCAGGGATTTTTACCCAACCCGATATGAGCTTAAACCTGACCTCTCTCTAGAAGAACCGGGTGATTTCAACCCTCCGTTCAACTTTACCTTTCAGGTGAGGTCTACTTCCCATCTATCTGTTACAAAAGACCCCAAAAACTGATGTTTCAAAAAACCAAACGTGTTTCGTCTATGCATCACAGGTCCAGAACCTTGGCTATTTTCCAGTCCAAGATTTGCAACTCTACATTGCAATCCCTGAGGTCACGAAAAATGGCAATCAACTCCTGCAGATCAGAGATTTCCATATTGACCAGGTGAGGAGGACACAACTAGACTATAGTTTTACTCTACCTGTTAATACATAGATTTTTCCCTTAGATTTTCAAAAAGCCTTTGGTTGGTTTTCTTTGGCTGCTAGGGAACAACGTCTTCTTTGACCCAACTTCAAACGCTGTTGTTGTAGCCGAAGCCTGGGAAAGTTTGGTTCATGTTGTCGACATGTTATGAAAACACTGTTTTCGGCATTGTAAATCCACTTTGATGCACTTCAAGAGAATGAGAATTCACACTGGAATTGATACAGAAAAATTTACGCCATCGTTCATATCACTGTGTATCAAGTGCTGAAGAAGCCTCCAGAGCTGAAATCCAGATAATGGCCATTTGGTTTCCAATACGAGCACAACAGTAGAGTAGACTCTCAGAAAGGAGGAGTTTAGAGAGACTGAATCTTTGAACAAACTATTTATTTCAGACTCTTTGAGAACTGAGGTGATGTGCATTGTATATTTGACCTTGGATGCATGCAGGCCTATTGCAGGAAACCTACAAAACAAAATTAGGAACCTTTAAAATAGCATAATGGGGCACTTTAAATCTTTTATCCAGGGTGATGTACAAATCATTTAAGGTATACTTTTTTCAGTTCATGGATTCCTTGGGAATCAAACACATGACCTCGGTGCTGCTAGTGCCATGCTCTACTGTTTGAGCTACAGAAATTATATTAATAGTGATTTGTGGCATTGTTTCCATCAGGTTGGAGGAAGTCATTGTATCCCCCCTCAGCATGTGGCTCACAGTCGGGCCTCTCCAGAGGACCTCTCACGAACATCACGACTGGTAAGACTGTTATCACAGACAAAGCTTGTGCCACATTTCAGACTAGCACTATAGAACTTACGTGTGGTAAGTGCCAATTACGGCATTTTATAGTTTGCCCGATTTAGGGGCTTTCAGATATGATTTAATGCACAACAGTGAAGCACATCTCTGCGAAATAGCTCGTTTATAGTCTCTGAATAAAGCCACTTGAGTTTAATAATTTGTGCCATAAATAAAGCTTATTATTAGTAAATGTGGTTCAACAGTTCTAGAAATGTTATTGTGTTTTTGAAGATACTCATATGTCTGAGGTTGTTGAATTTTGTAATGCAACTCTAACTCATGTCAGACTTCCACCACAAGCAGCTGGGTTTCATCAGTAAGACTGTCTGTTTGTGAGCAAAATCTTTTTCCTTTGCACAGAACTACTCCAACACCCTGGCAGTGCCAGTGCAGTGTACCATCAACCTGCCTTCCTACAGAGATGTTAGCGTGAAAATCGGCGGATCCCTTCGTACTGATGCACTGCATGCGGTGAGTAGCAATCTGATGAAGATGAAGAAGTACAACATCAGGGCATAGAGTTCGCACACACCATTAGGTTTTTAGTCAAGAGGAAGATCTTCCAAAACCAATGCAAAACTATGACTAGAGCAGTGATTAGAGACAACAAGTGCTTATGCAATGAAATTCAGTTTCCCTGTTTTCATAGACAAGGCTTTTTCTAGTCCTAGACTAAAATTCATTTTTGAGCTTTTTTAACTTAAAGCAACTTGCACTAAACATATCTTAAAATATGTCAGAGCCATTATTTTGTCTCAAGATCTACACCTGTAATGTTTTTTTTACAAGCTACTTAAATACCCTAATTGAACTAAAGCCTAATCCTGGCTTAATCTAAGCCCTGTCTGTGAAATAGAAAGATAGATAGACATTGTGTGACAAATGTAGT